>JAJEJO010001897.1:104699-327485 GCA_020662805.1 Glaucomys volans | reverse complement strand
AAATAAAAATAAAACAAACAAAAAGGGCTGGGGATGTGGCTCCGTGGTTAAGAGCCCCAGAGGTCAATCCCCAGAACCAAAAACATAAATAAATAAAAAATAAAAAAAGAAAGAAAGAAAGGCAACATAAAACAAAACAATAGCAACAAAAAACAAACAAAACTTCTTACTCTTTCTAAGACCGTGAACTTGCTTAGAAAACCTACTCACGAGTTCTCCAGCAGATGCGTCACCAGGACCTTCTCCGTTCACCGATTCAGAGATGTTCCCCGCTGCCTCTTTGCTGGAGGCCCCAGCCGGCGGCCGGGAGCCCCTGTGTGTGTTGGGGGGCAGGTGGTTAGTTCCCACCACTGGGGTGCTTAGCCACTGAGGCACATCCCCAAACCTTTTTGTTTATTTTTTCAATTTAGAGACAGGGTTTCTCTAAGTTGCTTAAGGCCTCAGTAGGTGGCTGAGACTGGCCTCAAACTTGACATCCTCCTGCCTCAGCCTCTTCAGCTGCTGGGATCTCTGTTTTTACCTGTGTTTCCGCACCGGTAGGGTGTCAAGAGTACTTTGAGCCAATCCATGTGAATCCTCAATAAATGATCATGATGGTTTCCCTTTATTGTTTAAGTCATTCCCCAAAAACAAGAGAGCAAAGAATGGGCACGGTGGCTTGAGATCCCAGTGTGGTCACCAACTGGCGGGACCTGGGGCCAGTCATCGGTTTCTCTCATCTATAGCGTGGGGACAGTAACCGTGCCCACTTCACAAGTGACTGAAGTTTCTCTGTTGTCTCGAAGCCAGCGTTGAGCACTGAATGTCCCACGGATATGCTTGCTTTAGGATTGTTATGAGGCTTAAAACACTGAACCTGATGCTAGGTGATCTTGATTTACATGATGTCATCCTAAAGTAACTTCATTTCTGCCTCAGTCAACGTTTTAACGGGCAAACCGTTAAAACCGTTCCCAAATGCCTGACGAGGACAACTTGGAGGATTTTCATACTTGTTTCCAGAGGCTTTGCTTATGGGTGGTGGAGAGTCTTGCCCTGGGCTCAAGGTGAAGCAGAACATCATGGCGGAAAAACATGGTGGAAGAAAGCTGGTGGCCCATGGTGGCCAGGAGGCAGAGAGAGAAGGAAGGGGGCAGGGGCCACAGGGAAGGTGACCCTCCCAGGGCAGCCCCAGGGAGCCACCTCAGCCACACCCCACCTGCCTGCAGTCACCACCCAGTTAGGCCATTCAGGGAGGATGGGCTGATGGAGCCATAGCTGTCACCTCTGAACCTTCCTACAGTAGCACAGCAGCTTGGGGGGGACCCCTCCCATCCCCATCATAGCAGTTTCTTTAGATTTACTCTGAAGGGCTGGTTCTGTTGCTGCCTCTATGAAAATTCTGGAAGATTTCACCATCTCTCTGGAGCCTGTTTAGTCTAGAGGGTCCTCCTGCCCCTGTCAGTCAAAAGCTCATTGCCCCTCAGTAATGAAAATGCACGGTGGCATTTTCCAAGTTTTCCCCCTGGTTTCTGTGTGGAGTTCTCCTCTGTACTTGGCAGAGGCTTGGTCTGAATCCTGAGCATCCATGTCCCTTATCCAAGATCCCACAGCCAGCAAGGGATGAAGGGGGATCTTAATCCAGTGGTCTGACCAGAGACCCAGGTCTGGCCTTCCCACCCCACTGAACACAGGGTTCTTGTTTTAGTGTCTGAATGAAGATGTTTAAAGGTAATGCACGGGATCTTTCTTCTCTTTTGGGTAGCTAACTGTGTGGGGCTAGCTGATTTCTATCATCTTTATATGGACTTGACCTTCTGTTTTTTTTCTTTACCCCTCTGCAAAATCTAACTGTGAAAATTTAAAAGCATTTCAGGCCACCCAACAGAACCCCCGCAGTGGCTTTGTAGGGGTCCCTTTCTCCCTGGCCAGGAAGCCACCCCACAGTGGTGCTTGGAGCCCTCTCCATGCCCCCTTCTTCGTCTGCTGATTGTCGCAGGCTGGGACATTCTCCACCGTCAGATTCAAGCTGCATGGTTTGGAATTCAGTTGACAAGCACAACACGTCGCCTTGATCAGGTTACGCTGTGCACCCTCCGCCTCTGTTTCTTTGGGGATTATTTCAGAGCAAACCTGATTGAGGATTAGTTAGAGTCAAGTGTACCTCGCAGCTGCTCCGAGGGCCCCAAAAGTGCTTCCACGCAAACACCGGCTGAGCCGCCGCCAGCCACGGAAACACAGGGTTGTTTTTGCTAATTTTCTGACCTCATTTAAAATTAATGAGATTTTATTAAATTCAAAGATCCAAATAGATTAAAATAAAATGGATTCAATTTTTTTTTTTTTCTTTCGTGAACACTGGTCTCTGAAATCCACCCACCACTCTTGCTGGCTTCATAGTTGACAGATACTTTTCATAGATTCTGTTTCTCTTGGTGGTAGCTGGTCTGTTCCCATGGTCTTGGGGGGTCTCTCTCAAATGCTTTTGTGGCCGTCAGCATTTTCTTTCCCTGCTTCACACGTAGAAAAGCGAAGCACTCCTCAATTTTGATGCTTTCTTTAAAAAAAAAAAAGAAAAAAGGAAGAAAAGGATGGGGAGCTATTTAGCCAGTCTGCCTTGCTGAGTTTCTTACATGGGGGGAATCCGTTCTTTTATTTTTTCCTCCTCCTTCTTTATATGTGTTCATTACAAATATCTGTGGATGTCATTGTCTGTGAAAGGCTTTTCAGTTTCCCTCTGTTTCTTTCACTAATCTCATTATCCCTTTAACTCACCATGGCCTTCATTTATAGGTGGCAGCTCCGCCCTGGAGCCACCTCTATTTTCTAGAATATTCCGTTTGCAAAGCTGCTGCTGATTGCCCAGAGTTCTGCCCAGAGAACTGCAGGGGTCTCCCATCCAAGTACTCACCAGACCCGACCCTGCTTAGCTTCTGAGATCAGACAAGATCGGGCGCGTTCAGGTGGTATGGCCAATCCCCAAAAAACCAAAGGCCGAATGATCTCTCTGATAAGTGGGTGATGATACATAATGGGGGGTGGGATGGAGGCAAGAATGGAGGAAGGATGGATGGCACAGAGGAAAAAGAGGGGTGGGGAGGAGGTGGGGGAAAGGAAAAATAACAGAATGAGACAAACATCATTACCCTATGTACATATGTGATTATGCAAATGGTGCGACTCTACTTCAGAGAAAGAACAGTTGTACTCCATTTGTTTACAATGAATCAAAAAAAAAAAGTTTACTCTAATTTAAAAAACAACAACAAAAAAGAACTGCAGGGGGTGGGGTGAGGTTGACTCCCCTGGCCTCTGTGTTACCATCAGCTCTTTGGATGTCCTTGTCACTGAAACATCTGCTTCCCACTTGAGCTGGGGTCATCAAGTCAATTCTAGATTTTTCTGCTTGCGGCAGAATGACAATCTCCTGCCCTCTAGTCACATTCCAAAGCGCCAACCACTCCTGGGGAGACCTTCTTTATCTTGAAGGAGAAGGCAGAGGGCAATAAAAAAATATGATTAATCTAGAATTGGTGGTAATTCAGACCCGGAGGTTAATTTTTTTCTATATTTGGAAAAAAAGATATTTACGAACATGTACTTTTATTAGGGCGAACTATGCATGATGTAAGATTGACCATTCTAGTCATTTCCAGGGGTACAGTTCACAAGGTTAACTACATTCACAGTGTGGTACTAAGAACACTCTCCAAGATCAGAATTGATGTAGAAATTTTGAAACACTTGGTTGACTAGATTTGTTAAAAATTTTGAAATATATAGATGCCTATTTATTTATTTTGATAGCAGGGATTAAACCCACATCCCCAGCCCTTTCTTGTGTTTTATTAGAGACAGGGTCTTGCTGAGTTGCTTAGGGCCTCGCTAAGTTGCTAAGGCTGACTTTGAAAAGTTGATCCTCCTGCCTCAGCCTCCTGAGTCTCTATGATTTCAGGCTTAGGTCTTTTTGATTTGTTCTTTAAGACACATCTCTCATTCATTTCTTCGTTTGTTCATACAATGTATAGCTATTGGATAAAAAGTTTAGGGATAGTTCTAGGCATGAAGGGTCATAATGATAATTTATAGTCTCCTAAGTTGGCTGGAGCACTGGAGTGTGTCTTACTTAACATTTATTTATATTTACTATTTAACTATTTAACATTTGTTTATTGTATGCATGTATGAATGCATTCTTTTTTGATAAATAGCATTCACCTCAAATCAAGCCAGTGTCCTTCTCCCTCCACCTTTCTTTCTAATCTCCACTCCAGCCTTCTTCCCAGACCCCATCCCAGGATTGTTTTCGGGGTATGTTAGGGTTTGGATCTGAAATGTCCTAAAAAGCCCACTGGAGGCTGGATCCCCAGTGCAGCCATGCCCAGAGGTGGAGCTTTAGGGAAGCGATTGAATCCTGAAGACTCTGATCTCATCAGTGGATTAATCCATTTGATGGTTTAATCATTTTTGTGCCCTCCTGGGGAGAGGTGGAAGCTGTAGGCAGGTGGGGCATGGTTGGAGGAAGTTGGTCACTGGGGGGCATGACCTTAGGGACCATATCTTGTCCCTAGCCCCTTCTTCTCCCCTGCTTCCTGGCCACCATGAAGCTGAGCACCTTCCTCTGCCATGCCCGTCTGCCATGATGTTCTGCCTACCCTCAGACCCCGAGCACTGGAGTCAGCCCACCATGGACCCAGAGCTCTGAAATGTGAGCCAAAATCAGTCTTTCCTCCTTTAAGTTGTTTATGTCAGAAATTTATATCAGTTGTTTATATCGCAGTGACAAAGAGCTGCCTAACACAGGGACCGTCGCTGCGATAGACTCAGGCACAGGTTTACGGCTGTTTAAATATTAATGGTGGTATGTTGTAGATGGCACTGCATAATTTGTGTCGTTTAATTTTTTACTCAATGCTGTTTCTTGGAAATCAATCCAGATTGTTGTATTAAAGTGTCCCGACAAGCGTTGGTTGTGTCTGCACCGTGTGGCCGGAGGCTGGAGTAGGTCCCTTGGCCTCTCTGCATCATTCAGACTGAAGGCATCTCTGGGAGGGAGGCGATTTGGACACCGTGTTCCCTGTGGGTGACAGGAAAGTGAGAGTCAGGGAGTGCCAGTGTCCGTCCAGGGCTGCACAGCGGGAGTGGAGCGCACGCCGTGGTGAGCAGGGTCAAGATCCTAACTCAGGTCCCTGACTTCAGAGCCTCTGCTCTTCCAATCGGGCTGCTTGTTCATTCAGAAATTTCAGCCATGCAGAGAGTTTGTTTCTATTTAGTTCAAGTAAATGACCCATTATTCACGTAGGGTCCCATGAAAGCTGTGATAGGAGGTCACAGGAGAAGCAGGTGGGCCTGGGAGAGGAGTCAGGCCGGGTCCGAACTTCCCTGGGCAGATGGTCAGGGGTGATGTTAAAGGGTGAATGAGAGCCGAGCAGAGAGGAGCTGGGCTGGACCAGAGCTGGGCCGTGCAGGCCAGGGCAGGCAGGGAGCGTTCACTGAGCACAGACACACCTGGACCCCCCTAGAGGTGAAGGCAGTTGCAACCTTTGAATAAATGGTGGTGGCCTGGACTGGGCTGCTGGTGGGAAGGAGCTTTGATATCGTTGATGGTGAAGAGAGAAATCCAGCTGGTCTTAGAGATGGACTGGGGTGGGCAGGCAGGGCCTGAAGAACGTCTTCTGGATTTCTGGCTCGAGAAGCTGAATATGGAAGGTGGTGACATTGTGACATCTACTGAGCTGGGGAGGATTGAAGAAAATGACCAGATTTGGGGAACGGGTCAGGAGGTGGGGATGACCCTGCAGGGAAGGAAGTTGGATAGTTGCTTTCCGAAGGATGCTTCAGTGTGTCGGGCAGTGAATGGCAAGGAGGTCAGGAATGGAGCACCGTCCTGGGCATCAGGCACAGCTGGAGCCAGATCTGAAACACAACAGCTGGAAGTCCCCCTCAGAGCCTCAGTCTGCCCCTTGGTGAAAGGGATGTTATCAGTCCCTGCCTGAAACGTTGGCCGGGTGAAATTTAAAACAATGTGCCTGTAGGACTCATCCCAGAGTCCTGCAGATAGTAGGTACTTTATTCATCACCTAGAGATCAACATTGTCCCCATTGTCTTTTTTTTTTTGGAACCAGGGATTGAACCCAGGGGCACTCCACCACTGAGCCGCATCCCCAGCCCTTTTTTGTATTTTATTTAGAGACAGGGTCTCACTGAGTTGCTTAGGGCCTCGCTAAGTTGCTGAGGCTGGCTTTGAACTCTCGATCCTCCTGCCTCAGCCTCCCAAGTGCTGGGATTACAGGCGTGCACCACTGCACCTGGCTTGTCCCCATTCTTATTTTAAAATGATTCTTAACTAAAATTCTGAAGTCCGTCTGCAACAGAGGACACACCCCCACTTTTGTGCTGTACACCAGTTAAATCTCCTTTTCGACTTAACAATGGATCCCTCCAAACAATGTGATCTTATGCCCCTTAAAGAACCTTTTATTACAAATACATCAGACAAATAGCAGCCTTTGAAAGCATGTTGTACAGAAATCTACAACACACATAATCATAAAGGTCACTGGTACCAGCTTTTAAATTAATTTCCCCCTTTCTTTAATAATTCAGATCAAATTCTTGATCATATTAAGTTATTTAAAAAGATCCACGTGCCCTGTTATTTCAGAGTAGGGTGTCAGAGTGACAGCCACATCACTGGCTCTATAAGGGGGATGCTTTCAGCAGTGTGAATGGAAAAAATGACTTATACGAACACCAGATTCTCATGGGAGGACCCCAGCTTCTGACATGCTTCAAGATGTGGCTGCCAAATTATTCTATTCTCCATACCTGCTAAATTAAAAGCAATTCAAATATTGCTGGTTGAGGCTGAAACTTCGAGGCTGTTAAAAATGTCACATAAAGTGTGAGTGTTTCCCGTTGGAAAAGGGTAATTTTCCTTCTAGAAATTGCATAGGAAAAGCCATCTGATTTTCCCTCAAGTATAATATAGTTTCACTAAATAAATATATGCCAAAGCTTCTATGCCTTATCTCTGTTTGAAAGACATATCTTTCCTAAGAAGAAAAACACCCAGTATTTGGCGAATGGATATTAGCACGGCGTCAAGGATGTTAGATGGAAAGTAGGAGATGGTTATGTTCCAAGCCAGACCTGGGGAAGTGGCTGCATCCAGATTTCACTCATCTTGTAGATGAATCTGGTGTGCAGGGGGATTGAAAAAAACAAAAAACAAAATCCACACAGTTGAGTGGAGTTCACGGGCAGCTGTCTCTTGGGGACAGTGCTCGGGCCCATTCTCTTCTCTACCCTCTTGTCTTACAGCTGGGTCACTGCACCAATCTCTGACCTCAGTAGAAATTTTGAATTTGGAACCCTTTCCCTAAATCTGCTTTTTTTCTTTTTTCTTTTAAACAGGGATCTGCTGTCCCTTAGGAGCACCTGGGAATATGCAGGAGAGTTGGATTATTTCAGAGTAATAGGGATTGTGTCATATTTTTTTGTGAAAGTTTGGAAAGATTTTATTTTTCCACATGATGGTAAGCCAAATAGAGCAGATTAGCAAATTTACCTGATTTCCCTTTTTTAACACAAAATATGAAACTCGAAGGAGCCTCAGGTTTGCTGGTGCACGGGGTGCAGCCCGGAGTGGGCTGTTCTTTCTTCTCAGGCTGCAGGGATGCTCAGTTGGAGAGGTTTGGGATGCAGCGTGGAAACTGGAAGCAGCTTCTCAGAGCTGGAAGTGGCCCCAGAAGGGATAAATCAGAGCTCTTGGTTTCAAGGAGCAACGATGGACATGCAATCTACTATCTCAAACCAAAGAGGGAATTTAGTGACTCACCACATTGGAAAGTCCAAGGTCAGAAGTGGTCATGTTCAGGTTCTCTTAAAAAAAAATCACACCTGGTAAATCTCCATGGATGGTCCACTTGTCACCTGAGTGTGTGCACACAGGTAGGTACATCATCACTGCCATCGTCTTCTCTCCTGCCCTCTGTCTTTGACTGGTTCTCAGGCAGACACTGCTCAGTGTGGTAGTGCCAGGATTATGTTAGCTACTTAGTGATCAGTCTTAATAGCCAAGGTTGTTGTTCTCATCAGATAATCCCACCAAAGAGCTGTCCCCAAATTGGCTCTGTTTGCATTACTTGCTTGTTTCTTAACCAATCATGGATGTGGCCAGGAGATGAAATGCCCTGACCAGCCCTGGGTCCTGTGGGAGTGGAGGTCAATTCTACCTGGACTTTATGGTCTGATGGGTATTTTCTACCAGAAGAAGGAGAAATGGTAGCTACAAAAGATCTTATCTAGTCTTGATTTCTCCTTCTACTGATAGAAGAACCCAGGCACAATGAAATTTTTCTCTTCTTTCTCTCTTTGTTCTCATGAAAATATCATTATAAACAGAACTGAGCGGAGCATGGTGGTGCATGGTGACTCAGGAGGCTGAGGCAGGAGGATCCCATGTTCGAAGCCAGCCTCAGCCACTTAGTGAGGCTCTCAGCAACTTTGTGAGAGGCTATGGCTCTAAAAAAAAAATAAAAAGGGCTGGGGATGTGACTTAGTGGTTAGGCACCTCTGGGTTCAATCCCTGGTACAAAACAAAAACACACAAAATAAGACAAAACCAGAATTGAATTTTTGTAAAGAATTTTATTTTAATGGAAATATGTGTATAGAAATGTGCACAAATCCTATGGGTTCAGGAAGATGAACTGACACAAAGTGAACATACCCATGTGGTCCCACCATCTGCATCAAGAACACTGCCCACAGCCCACCCTGTGTCCCTCACGGACATGACCTTGTAGTCATTAGATCTATCCTGTCTTCTCTTTCTTTCCCTGATTTTTTTTTTTTAACTAGTTGAGTAGAAAGTTTTCAACTTTCCTTCTTTTCTAACTGGCTATGCATTTCCCTCTAATTACAGCTTTAGCTTCAGTCGAATCCAAAGTATAGTAGGTTTTAGTATACACTCTGATAACTTGAAAATCTTGTGTGTTTTATCACTGTTAAATACAACATTCTCTGTATTTCAGTTAAGTAAATATTGTTGACCTTATTAGAATTTTAAAAATTCTTTCTGATATTTTGCTCTGCTTGATTTACCATTCACCATGAGTTACTGGAAGGGTTTATTAAGTCTTTCATTATGTTGGTGCATTTATTTCTTTTTTGTGTCATTTTTAGGTTTATATATTTGATGGTATTAGTTGCAGACAAATTTAGGATACTTATTTCTTTCGGAGGAGTGACGATTTTATCAGTGTGAAATTCTGTTCATCTTTAGTTGTTTCTTGCCTTAAAGGCTGCCTTACTTTATGCTCGTTTGTTTAGTGTTTGCAGGTTCTAGCCTTCCAACCCCTTTCTATCAATCTTCACTTGTTATTATATTTAAATTCTGTCTTTCATAAGATCAGCAGATACTATCTTAATTTAATTTAGTTGGATACTTTTATTTGGTGCATTTATACTATATTTAATACACTGTGGTTGGATTTTTAAAAAATTATTTTTTTTTCTCACATAGAAATTCTGCATGTTTTTGGGGTAGAGGGTAACATCTCAGTGCATGGATACAATGTGTAACGATCACATCAGGATAATCGGTGTGTCAATCTCCTTAAACCTGTTTCCTTTCTTCATCTGGGAATATTCAAATCCTCTTCACCAACTATTTTGAAACTTATCACTAATTGCTACCAACTGTAATTACCCCCACTGTGAGCACAGAAGCTAATTCTCTTTCTCAGGTGCACCCTATGCCCTTTAACCATCTTTTCCCAGCCCGCCCACACCCTGCCCATCCCTCTTAGCAACTCTTCTGCTCTCTAATGACGTCAGCCTGGTCAGCTTCCACATATCAATGAGGATATGAGGCATTTGTCTTTCTGCAACCATTATGATTGAACATTGATTTTTTACATTTCCCGACAGTTTTGTATTCCTTTCCCATCTCTATTTTTGCTTTCTGTTTGGCTAATTAAACCTTTCCAATTTTCCCCTTCATGAAGTTAGTAGATTTTGTAGGATGTTCCTAGGGATCAACACCCAAGTCTTCGGATGATTGAATCCCAATGTCAACCAATTCACAAATAATACTAGGAATACAGAACACTTTAGCTTCTTCGAACCCTTCTAGACTTTGGTGTTGCTGTTGTCCTGCATTTTAATTCTATTTTATATGCTACAAAACATTATTCTTTTTTGTGAAGTCAAGATGTCCTTATATTGATTCTCATTTTTAACCTTCTTTTTTAGACCTTTCTGCATTTTCTGCTTCTGCCCAGGATCATTTTCTTCTTTTAAACAATTCCTGATGCCATTCCTTTGCACAGACTTTCTGGCTGTAGATGATCTCAGGTTTTACCTGCTTAAAAATGTTTTTTTTTTAAAATCACATTTATTAGTGAAGAATGTTTTCTCTGAATATCTAATTGTGGATTGGTGATTGTTATTTTTTTCTTCCACTTTAAAAATGTCATTCCATTGTGCTTGAGCTCCACGTTTTTATGGAAAGGTCGGCTGTCAGTCTAACTTTTGCTCCTTCCAGGGGTTGCCTCCCCATCCCTGATGCTTTGAAAAATTTCTCTGTTTCCTTCCCTTTCCACAGCTTCTCTATGACATCCTCAGGTCTCATTGTTTTGTGTGTACCTTCTTGAGGATTGGATCGCTTCTTCAATCCATGCCTTGATGCCCTTTCCAGTAGGAAATTCTGTGCAATGATTTATTCAAATGTCGATCTGGTTTTATTCTCTTAATTTTTCTCTTCTGAGATGCACATTCCATAGATGGCAGATCTTTATGGAGGGTCATATGCATCTCTTTCATGTTCTTTTTGGAAAATGTTTGCATTCATGCGCTGTGTTTGCATTGCATACAACGTGGGGGTCATTTTGACACATCCTGTGTGCATGGAATACAGTTTGCTCCACTTTGGTCCCTAGTTCTGCCTATTCCCCTCTCCTCCTCCCTCCACCATTCTCCTTCCTTTACTGTACAGGTCAACCTCCCATTTATTCTTTGTTCTTTGAAATTGGTGTTTTATAAATGTACATGAAGGTGGAATTCACTGTGGTAGAAACATATATGCATATAGCCTAATTTTGCCAATTTCATTCTGCATTTTTCTGCATTCCTACCCTCTTCCCAGCTCCTCAATGCCTGTCTCCTGCTCCCCACCAACCCATTCCTCATTGATAAAATGTCCCCTTTTGTGGGACCCCTTTTTCTCTTTACTTTGCTGTGGCTTCCACATAGGAGAGAAAACTCTGACCCTGGACTTCCCATGCCCTTCTTCGGTGTGCTTTTAAAATTTTTCCATGCTTTGCTCTTGGTATCTCTTGGAGCTCCTCTCATCTCCATCCAATCTCCCATTCCACCTGTGCACCCCTGAGTTTGTGATTTTTGTTCTTGCAGCCTGCAGTTCTTGAATTTCTGTTTCATTCTTTGTTTCGGTTGGTTGGGTGGAATCATTCACCTTTGCATCTGTTTTTTTGAACTTTTGAATCAGAGAGGTTCAAGTGCAAGCCTCACAACTCCAGGAATGGAGTCCTGAGTGCTCCTGTGTTCCATTTATCCTCTTTTCTGATGAGACCACATTCAGGTACTCCTGGTCATTTCAGTTCCCATCCTCTGGTGTGGATTTGCCCTTCCTCATGGCGGGCAGCAGGGGCACAGATCATCCCATGCCATCGTGGGTAGAGCAGATGCAGGACTGGCTGCCTCCTTTACTGTGGTTCCACCTGCCTTTGTTCATCTCCATTTCCAGGGCATCACTCCCCAGGTGGCCCAATTTACAGCCTATGGTATTTCCTAGAACTCCTCTCCTTGGCACGTCTTCAAATATAATTTTGTCTCTCCAACACGTGAGAACATTTTCATTCGGTTTTTGAGCCTTTTGCTTTGTGACACTTCCAACATGGATCCCTGAAGAGGAAACTTGGTGTCGAATATTGGTCTGACTTCCCTCTTCATTCCTTCTGTGTCTGATCCTTACTCCTCAAGTTCTTGCTAACCTGGCAGCCCTGAACCCGGGTTAATTTGATCCCCAAACCTTGTGCAGTTAGTCCCCTGTACCTCTGTTAGTGGCTGTCCTTCAAGGCAATCCCGCCCCCTGCCTGTCTTTTTAGCCTTCACTTGTGCCAATAATTGGCATATGTCGTGGAAAGTATCAGTGGACACAAAATTGGACTTATCTCAAAGAACGTCCCTTCTTTCTGGGGTCTGGCTTTTAAATCCTGGCTGCTACAGAAGGTACTGGCTGCTTTCAGACAGATGGATTTTGGCATATTATAGGTGTTTATCATTTGTTTTGGTTGGAGTATTAGTTCTCTACAAGGTATTTAGATTCGATATCGTATGTGACTTTTCTGTCTTCAGGTCCGAAGTGCTTGTCAATACCAGCTTACTGTTGTCAATTGAACAACCAATTATGGCACTGTGAAGAAATAAATGATTGTAAATGATGCCTATTTAACATTTTGGAGTTTATACCTGTTTTTTCTATGGACTGCGATTCTCTGGTCTCACTGAAACCCTGTATAATTAGAATCATCATCCTCATTTTATAAGTGAGGGGACATTTTATCAATGAGGAATGGGTTGGTGGATTGTTCCAGATCAAACAGACAAAAAGGGCCATGGTTTGGACTCTAGGAAACATCATTAGGCTGGAAAAATTTCAACTTCATATTACTTTTCTTGAAAAAAGGATTCTAAATGTGGGAGCAACCCCAAATACCGTCATGCATTTGTGTCCTTCATCTCAGTCAGTATAAGATGGCAGTTAGGTGTTTGATCTCCAATGTGAAGAGACCAGAATTCAAACAAAATAGTCCATTGAATGATGATATGACCCTTGGCAAGATCCTTTTTTTGTTTTTTTTGTTTTTGGTTTTGGTACTGGTTATTGAGCCCAGGGGTGCTTAACCACTGAGCAATATCCCCAGTCCATTTTTATGGTTTATTTAGAGACAGGGTCTCGCTAAGTTGCATAGGGCCTCCATGAATTGCTGAGGCTGGCTTTGAACTTGTGATCCTCCTGCCTCAGCCTCCCGAGCATCTGGGATTACAGGTGTACTCCATGTGCCAGGTGCGGGTTACCTTCTACATCTATTTTCTCATCTGTAAAATGTGGAGAATGAATTCTCAGGGTAGTTAGTAATGGCCAAATAATTAATGCATGTGAGGGGCTTGGACTATTGCATGCCACCATCAAAGGCTCAAGTTCATTATTATGTTTAGCAATGATATTCTTGTTGCTATGGTTGTTACTGATGTCTCTTGACCAATCCCAACACTCCTGGTATTTCTTATTTTCTTCTAAGGCTTCCCCTGTAATAATCAATTCCTAGGTTTGCACAGATTGGAAAATCCTGCTCCTTAACTATTTAGAAAGCAGACACTTCATTTTATTGGCAATGACAACTATGCCTTGTTACCAGTGGCCAGATCTATGAATAGTAGCTAAAATCCTGGATTCTTGGAAAATAGTGTTATTCACACTACAAGTTTCTTTATGTAAGACTCAGGAAATCAAGAGCCTCAGAGATATTGACTGGAATGAAAGATGTTCTGTTTCTTCATCTTTGGGCAGCTGTCTGAAGGCCTGCTTCATTTTCTGCTCAAAAGCATTGCTTCCCATAGCCGGTTATCACAGGAGTGGCAGAGGCCATATGGTGTGCTGGAAGAAAGGAGGTTTCTGATAGAAGTGCATGGTGCACTCGGGATGAAGGAAGGGTTGAGAAAATCAGCCTACCCCTCTACCCCAAGAAAGAGATCAATGATTCAAACCATCAAAATAAAGAAAGGAGTAAACAGTATCCCTAATTCTAAAGAGGAAGATGCATCCAGGCTAGCTTTGCTTTCTCTGAGATGCAACGAGCATTCCCAGAGCTTTTAGGAGGAACTGACTCTTGGTGTTAGGTGGGTCTGCCCATGTGAATGCTGGGATTTCAGTCAGTTTATGCTAAGGTATGCTACGGTAACAAATTAGTCCAAAGTCTCTGGCTTAAAAGTTCATCTGTCACCCACATTCCATATCCATTTTGGGTCAACTGTAATTATCCTACACAACTTATTTGCTTGGACTCAGGCTAATATCTCTGCGTGCCTCTGGAGCATTTAACAATTTCATGGCAGAGAAGAAGAGAGCACAGCCAAATACAACAAGCATACAATGACTCTTAAAGCTTCTAATTAAAAGTGTTTAATGCAGAGCCTCCATTTTTATTTCGGAGTCTAAAGAAAGTCACTTGGACAAACTTGAGGTTAGTTTGATGGAGAAAAATAAACCTTCTACGAGGAGATGTAGCGACTGCTTTGAACAATGAAATCTACCACAAGGATAAATTTGTTCTCAAAGAAAGAGATTGGATGCCATGGGATGGTGTGTGGAGGATCATTGTGATTTTAGCTTTTGCAAGGCTGTGACCCAAGTGCCTGACAAGAACAACCTAGAGGAGGAGGTTCCTTGGCTCGGAGGTTCAGTCCACAGATGGCCAACTCCATTACTCTGGGCCCAAGGAGAGGCAGCACATCATGGTGGAAGGTCCCAGAGTAGGAAAGGTTCTGCTCACTATGGGGCTGGGAAGCAGGGCTGGGACAGAGAAGATGCACCCTTCCAGGACAGCCTCCTCCAGCCACATCCCACCTGCTTGCAGTTACCACCCAGTTAATCCATCCAAGCTAGGGTGGACTGATCAGGTCAAAGCTCTCATCATCTAATCATCCCACCCTGGCTGGAGGCCGAGTGTGACCAGATTTTACCCATCAGTGTGGGGACAACTTGTATTTCACTCTTAGCTTTTTAATTTTTATTTTTTTATACTTGTGGTGTTGGGATTGAACCCAAGGCCTCAGCCAAGTCAGGCACGCTCTCTCCCAGTCTGCACTCTTCCTTGATTTTAACTCCTTTGTTATCTTTGCTGCTGTACATTTTAAATGTTATTGACCATGAACTTCTTTTTCTCCTTCCGGGCCTCTTTGTTGTCTGTTTTTCATTCTTCCTATTTTAAAACCTAGATATTTAATCATAAATATTCAGCCTTTACAATATCGGTCATAAATATTTTTACAATCCATCATATAATTTTGTTTGCCTTTTTTTGATGTAGAGAAAAATTTAATTCACTTTATATTTTATGTCTATATCTCTCTTGCCTTTTACTGTCCTCCTTGGATTTTTTTTTTTTTTTTTTTTTTTTTGCTTGCTGGAGATAAGCCTCTTCCTCTCTGTTATCATTTATTCATTCATTTATTCAACAAATGCATTTCGTTTGTTTGGCTACCACCGTTCAAAATCCTGCCTTGCAGAGGCTGCATGCCAGTGTTGAGAGACAGGCGGGAAACAATGATTAATAAGGAATTGATACCCTATTTTAGCAGCTAATGAGTGCCAGAGAGGACAGCAGAGCAAGAGGGGACCATAGGAATGCTTTCTTTCACCTTCTTCCTCCTGCTTTCCTCGTTTCAATTTGTGATTTTTCATTCATGTACAAATTATCTTGGCGTCAGACCTGACATGTGGTTTAAACCTTCCTTTCATCCAAATTTATTTATCGAATATGTTATTCTTTTCCTGTGCATCTGAAATACCAGTTTTAGGGCCCACTAAATACTTAATATATTTGGATCCATTTTCCTCGTTTATATTCCGGTCATTACATTGATCTACCTTTGTGTGTCCTGAGCATATGCAAGTGAACACAACAGCTTTCTTTTTTTTATTCTTCTTTGATATTATATTTTATTTTCTAATACTTCAGCTTCTCACTCTTTATCATTCTTTTTCAATACTTCCAGGCTATTCCAGCCTGTTTATCTATGCAGATGAATTTTAAAATCATGTTGTCAAGTTCCATATAAAATCACTTTGGAATTTTATTTAATAGTTTTAAATTTGTAGATTAATGCTTAAGGACTTAAAATCAATACAGTATTGAGTTGTCCCATCCAGGCACGCGACTTGTTTAACAATGTGTTCCGTTGTCTTTGTATCCCCCGTCCAAACGTTGTCAATAGTTTTCATCTGGGCTGTGTGTGCCTTTGCCTTCGAAGTTATCTCCAGGTGTTTCTGTTCACACCTCTGGGTGTGCAGTGGACCTGTGCCCTGTGGGCTCAATAACGTCAAGCAAGTGATGATGGAAGCCTACATTTCTCCATCTGCAGAATTAACATAAAGCGATATCTGCTTTGTAGGTACAGAATGAGACTTAAATGTGCTAATGCTGCTTATGGGCACATTAATATGAATATATTTTATATTCCATTGGTTCTGAATTCTGGAGGATTTCTTGTTTGCTCTCTCCATGACCACCATCAACATATAAGATATAAAACCCATTATAAAAGCAATTTATTTCTTTTTCTTCTTCTTTTTCTCCCTCCCCCGACCTGGGTTGGGGATGGAACCCAAGGCCTTGTACATACCAGGCAGGCGCTCAATCACTGAGCTAGCAATTTCTTTAATTAGTTTTATCTTTTTCCATTTTTTTCTTTTTGCATTCAGAAAGAGCTTCTTACATTTGTTGTGCTCAAAAAGGTGATAAGATTTCTTGTATTGTCAGTGCGGTTCTTTACCCACCTTTTAATGTTTTAATTCTGTAAGTCATTTTTTTTTCTTGCCTCAAATTAATTTCTTAACTCTATCAGCATTCTCTTTTCTCCCGCAGTAAATTGCCTCTGTATTTCCTCTTATTTTACAGAGTCTGTATGTTCTGTGATTTCCTTGAGAGTGAAAAGCAGATGGTGTCTGAAATTTCCTGAGCAATTTTTTTTCTCGAAAATATGATCCTCCCCGGCTTGTTGTATGTTATGTTTAAAACCTTCTTCAAAGTTGCAATTTCTTTTCATAAGCCTCTCGTGTTGGTGGAGGTCATGTTTGTTCTCCGTTTATCCTTGAACGTGGACAAGCATATTCCACCTTGTTATTTACCCTCACTTTGCCTGTGTTTCTGGGTTTTATTCTGTTCACCGTTGGGATCCTTATCTTTGATCTTGGGAGATTGTTGTCTGATGAAGCGAGATAATGTCTTTCGTGACCTTAGCATTGGCTCATGCTTGGTATTGGCACTTATTAATTGCTGGTTACGATTACTCTTAGAACAGTATTCTTTCGAGCTGGGGAGGAGGGTGATGAGGTTGGTGTCCGCAAGCCAAGGGCACTGTGACCTCAGGAGGGTGTGAAGGGGTCTGGGATCAGCTCTTTCTCCAGGTTTGTTGAAGCTTTGGAGCAAGTGCCTGCCTATCTGGTATATTTTTAATGTAAATAAGATGACTAAGTCATGGCCCATTTTTAAATGTTTTTATTTGTGCATCATAGTTATACATCAGAGTGCATGGGAGGAGGGACAGGAACAAGGAGGAAATGTGGAAAGAATTTCACAAATTACACTATATATTTGTATAAATACACTACAGTGAATTACACCTTTATGCACATCTATAAAGCACCAATTAAGAAAACAATAAATAAATAAAAGGAAGACCTGTGGAGTAGAGACGAGGGGACCAGGGAGAGGGAGGCAGGGAGGGAAGGAAGGAGGAAGCTCTGGGGACTGGAATAGAGCTAATTAAATTCCATGCATGCAGCTCATGACAATCATGGCCCGTTCTTGAGGCGACTGGCTGCTAAATTGGGACTGTGCCCGACTTCAGCCTCTTATCTTTGTTTCTCTAAGAAGGATTTCACGGGATTCTGTTGATGTTCCACAAATTGCCTCTTGATACCATTGCTTTCGAGAACAGGAAGTTGTCCACAGTCATTTGCTCTAGTGAATCTAATCTGCAGAGCACGGGACCCTCAGCTCACAGAGTATCAGCAGGTCGGTGGTACCCGGTGCTGGATTCAGCACCTGCACGAAGTTCCCCATGTTGATTATGTCAGTTTGTATAGGAGAGTGCTCCTGTGTATGTTTGTCCCCATGGGGGCAGGACACCAGGCAACTCACCTTTTCCTGTGAGTCCCCTACCCATGAAATGCTACTGCAGGGAGGGGTAGAAGTTCCATCACAGAACTCCCTTGTCACCCTTGCACAAGTGCATCATGGGAATTCTCACACTCCGCTCTATATTTATTTAAATGTTGTCTAAATTAGCTTCCGTCAGCTTCTATAGAAAGGAGGCTGCTCTCACTTGTTATTTTTAATTGAACTTTAAATGTTGATACAATTGTTTAAAGTCACCTGCAGTGGTAAGTTGGTGTGTGTCCCTCATGCAGTCACCCCCAATTCCACATTGCAAAACTGCTATACAACCGTATGATCAGGGATGGACGTATGTAAGACCCACTGGTTTTATTCAGGGGTTCCCAGTGTCATGTGTATTTGTGTGTGTGCATGTGTGTGTGCACATGTGTGTGCATGCCTGTTTTGTTCAACAGTTTCACCACACATGTGCCTCGTGAGTCCACCACAACTGCGATGCAGAATTTTCCATCTCCACCAGGACCCTTCAGTGTCCACTTCCCTCCCAACATTCTCTGCCCAGGCCCTAACCCCTGGCATCTACTAACCTGCACTTCATTTCTGCAATTTTTTCATTTCAAGAACGCGATAGACATAGAATCACAATGTATATCAACTTTTAACCTGAGCTTTACAATTTTTTAATAGCACTCATTAGCGGGGTATAGGGTGAAGTTCATCACCTGCACATCGCAGTGTGCAGTCCACACTGACCAAATCCCACCCCCTTTTCCCACCCTCCTATCTGTAGTCACCACGATTCTGCTTTCACATTGATGTTTCTTAGCTTCCATGTAAGGACGAGAACCTGCAGGAGTTCTTTCTGGTCTGGTTTATTTCATTTAGCAATGTCCTTTAGTTCCATCCTTTTTGATGCAAAGGATGGGATTTCTTTGTTTCCAACATGAGCTTTTTTTTATCTTGACCTAATTCCCAGGAATTCACCCATGTCATTGTATGTATCTGTAAGTTATTTATTTTTACTTTTAAATAGTATTCCATGGTGTGGATATAGCCCAATGTATTGAACTGTTCATCTGTCAAAAGACCCCTGGGCTGTTGCCAACTTGATTAGAAATAAAGCGGCCCTGGGCATTCATGAGCAGGTTCTGTGTGAACAGAAGTTTCCACTGCTCTGGGTTCAATGTCCAAGAGGGCAATTGCTGGGCCCAATAGTAATTGCATGTTTAGTTGTCTAGGAAACTGGTAAACCATTCTCCCAAATACCATTTGACCTTCCCACCAGTAATGTATGAGTGATTCAGATTCTCTGCAAACTCACCAGTATTGGAATCATCTCTATTGTTAAATTTAGCCATTGAGGTTGCTGAGTGGTGGGGTCTCATTCCAGCTGTGACTTGCATTTCCCTAGCGACTGAAGATATTGAATGTCTCTTCAAGGACCCATTTGTCATTTGTATACCTTCTTCAGCATATCCTTGTCTTGAATGTCTTTTCCATTTGGATTGTTTGATTTTCAGTGTTGAATTATAAGAGTTTTGCATTTGAGAAATTCGTTCCTTATTTGAGATGTGATTTGCAAATGCTTTCTGAAAGGTATTTATTCTGCGGCAGGTCTTTTTATCCTCTGCATAGAATTTATTGCAGAACAAGATTTTGATTTCAACGAGATCAAGTTTATCCAAATTTTCTTTTAGGGATCATACCATTGATGTAAAATGTAAGAATTCTTTGCCTAGCCTAGACCTCAAAGATTCTCTCCTATTTTTATCCTATGGGTATTATAATGTCATGTTATGTGTGTATGTTCATGATTCATTTTAAGTTTCCTATGAGGTTTGAGACTTAAGTCTATGTTCATTTTATTGCCTATGCAAATTGTCCAGTTATCCCAGCTGTACGCAGATGTACTCTTCATTTGTTGAAGAGGGTACAGTAGCTCCTTTGAATTGTTTTTATGCTTTCGTCAAACACCAGTTGGACATATTTGTAGGGGTATATTCCTAGGTTCTGTTTTCTGTTCTGTTGATTTGTGTGTTTATGCTTCTACTGATATCACACGTCTTCACAGCGGTAGCTTTATGGTAAGCTTTAACGTGAGTGATTCCTCTCACTTAACTTTTCTTTTTCAGGATTGTTTTAAATATTCTAGGAGCAGTGCCTCTTATATGAATTTTAGAATATGCTTGTCTGCCTCTACAAAAAACTGATGTGGGTTTTGGTAGAAAAGCATTACATCCATAGAGCAATTTGTGGAGACTGGACATTTTTACTGTATCAGATCTCCCAGGTCCCCGACACAGTATGTCCCTCCATTTATTTAGCTCTTCTTTGATTCATTTTATTAACTTTTTGTAATGTTCTACATACAGATCTTATACATGTCTTTTATGCTTAAGACTAAATATTTTATTTTCTTTAGAGCAACTGTAAATGCTTGCATTATTAATGGTGGTTTCTACATGTGCATTGTTAGTATGTAGACAAGCAAATGATTTTTGTTTGTTGATATTGTATTCTGCAACCTTGATGGACATACGTAGTAGCTCTAGAAGTTTTCATGGGCTATACATCTGTCAACCAGCATATCATTTGAAAATAGGCGTAGTTTTATAGTTTTAGTTCTTCCTTTCAAAGTCATATAATTTTATTTATTTTCCCTGTCATATTGCAATGGCTAGAATTTCTAGTACCATATTGAGCAAGAATAGTGAGAGTGGACATCCCTGCCTTATTTCTGATATAGTGAGAAAGCAATCTTTCACCATTAACTATGATGTGGCTATAGATTTTTTTTTTGTGTGGGTGACTTTTATCAGGTGGACTTGATTACCTTTCATTCCTAAATTGCTCTTAGTTATTGTCATTAATTATGTTGGATTTTGTCACATGGTTTTGATACATCAGTTTTTTTCTTCATTTACTTGCTGATATGGTAGATTATGTGGATTGATTTTTTTAAAAAATCAGTCTTGCATACCTGGAATAAAACCTACTTCATTATGATGTATAATTCTTTTCACACATTATTGGATTTGCTGATAGTTTGTTAAGGAGTTTTGCATCTATGCTTATGTGAGATACACTCTGCATTTTCTTTTTTGTTATGTCTTCATTTGTTTTTTATATCAAAATGATACTGGTCTCATAAAATGATTTGAGAAATGGGTTCTCTTTTTCTATTTTTGATGTTCAGTTGATGCTTATTTATTTATTTTTTATTTATTTATTTTTTGATACTGAGGATTGAACCCAGGGGCACTTCACCACTGAGTCACATTCCCAGCCCTATTTTTTGTATTTTATTTAGAGACAGGGTCTCACTGAGTTGCTTAGGGCCTCACTAAGTTGCTAAGGCTGGCTTTGAACTCATGATCCTCCTGCCTCAGCCTCCCAAGTGCTGGGATTACAGGTGTGCGCCACCGTGCCCCGCTCAGTTGAGCTTATTTTTGTTGAAATGTTTGGTAGAATTTTCCGGTGAAACCATCTGGATCTAGAGATTTCTCTTTTGGAGAATGTTGAAATTATGAATTCAAGTTCTTTGTTGGTTATAGGACTATTTGAATTTTCTTTTTTATGTTTGAATGTTGGTTTGTAGAATTTGAGGACTTGGTTCATCTCTTGCAAGTTGTTGACTTTATGAATGTAAACTTATTCATGGCATTCCTTGATTATCCTTTTTAATGACTCTGGGATCTGTAGTGATATATCCCTTGCTTCATTCTTGATGTTGGTGACTTGTGTCTCTTTTATTTTTGTCAATTTTACAAGAATTTTATCAACTTTATTGATTTTTTTCCCAAAGAACCAGCTTTTTGTTTCATTGGTTTTCTCTATTTTCCCTATTTACAGTTTTATTGATTCTCCCTTTTATTATATCTTCTTCTTACTTTGTTTATATTTTCTTCTTCATTTTCTAGTTTCCTGGGGTGGAAACTAGGATTATTGATTTGAGATCGTTCTTCTTTTCAAAAATAGGAGTTTAATGCTGTCAATTTCCCTGTGAGCACTGCTTTAGCTGCATCTTATGTATTTTGAGATGTTGTACTTTTATTTTTATTTAGCACTCTGTTTTTAATTTCCTTTGAGACTTTCTGTTGGGCCTATGAATTATTTAGAAGTGTGATGTTTAATTTTCAAGTGTTTAGAGGTTTTCCTGTTGTCTTTCTGTTATCGATTTTGGTTTGGTTTCATTGTGGTGAGAGAAAATAGTTTGTATGATTTTAATTCTTTTAAATTTGTTCAAGCTTATTTTATATACTTGGGGATGATCTATCTGTCTCCATGAATGTTTTATGATGCTTGAAAAGAAAATATATTCAGCTCTTTGGGGTGGGATGTACCATATTTGCCAACCGGCTCCCTGGGCTGATTGTGTTGTTCATATTTTCTACGTCTTTGCTGATTTTCTGCCTGGTACTTCTGGTACTTTGCTGAGTGTAGGATATGGATGCTCCAAGCCTAGGCTGTGGTCCTGTTTCTCTCTTTAGCATTATCAATCTTGCTTCATTCTTTCCAAGCTCTGTTGTTTGGTGAGTACACATTTAGAATCATTCTTTTACTCATTTTTATATTTCTAATACAGCGCCTTGCATATAATATAGACTTTCAGTAAATATTCCCCGAATGACTTAGCAAGTTAAAATTAAATAAGTACATAAGCGAAAGATAGAAAATATTTCACTTTCTCAAGCTGTGCTTTTCCCCTGGTTGTATAAATTATGCATCATATAGTTTTCAATTAAATTTTCTTAGTTCCTCATTTATGGTATTTTTTTCCAGCATTGATTTGAATGTTTTTAAGTATGAGAAAGAGCAAAAGCTTGGTAGGAAGTGGATGGATTTTCTAGCGAGACAGATTTTTATTTTAAATATTAGTTCTGTGACCAAACAGATAATTTAGCCTCTTTAATTTTCAGCTCCTTAGTTTGGAAAATGAAAACGGTGGTGTTCTATTAATTAAGAAACTGTTGGGGGCAAGTGACAGAGCTGCTGGCTTTACGCAGCAATAAAAATTGGTTGATTTAACAGAAAGTTCTTAGAAGTCACTAATTTCAGGTGTGCCTTGATCTGGTCCAGAGATTTCTTGGCTAACAGGGACTGTGGCTGTATTTCCTTGAGTCTTGTCATTTTCCTGGCCCCTCAAAGCCATATTTGTCTTCAGAGTGGCTTCTCCCTTAGCAGAAAGAGGACTTCCATCATTCCAGACCCAGGAGGTGCTCACCTGCCTGTCACAGCCAATACCCAGAGTGAGGTCCTCTCCTTGGGTGGTTCTCACAGGAACTTCTTTCCCAGGAGCACCCCAGACATTTTCTGGCTTGTCATTGGTTTTCACTGAGTCACATGATCTCCCCTGAACCAATCACCATCACTAATAAGAAGGAGCTAGTGGAGATGCCCCTGAAAGCTAGTTTCAGTGCCCCTGAAACCAATTGGCTGAGAGTTTGGGGGGATTCAGAAGAGGTTGATATCATGTGTCTATCATAGTTGCCCATCTTTCAAGGTGGTTATGAAGATAAAGATGGTGTCTTGTTGGTTACCTGCCAGATAACTCCTGATATTATGCTCACGTTGATTATTAGTGGAATTGAGTGATATTGGTGAATATGTCCAGGGAGTTCTTAGAGGGTTCTACGATATTGTGGGGATACTTGCAAAGGTAAATTGAGTTGTTAATGAGTTTTAATTAAAAATGACACTAACTTAGTAAGTCCAGGGAGATCTAAGTCATCTTAACTCTCTGGCTGAATTCTAGCTTCCTCCAGACGATTCTCTGTGTAGCCTCTAGTGTAAGATTCCGAACCCATCAATCTGATCACATTATTCCCTCACTCAAGAGCCTCAGATGGCTCCCATGTTCTTCAACAGTGCCTTTCAGATTTTATTTTCCCATAGGAGTCCATGGGGGGTATTGTCAAAGTATAAATTTTGGTTCCATCATTTCTGGCAAACTCCTGGGTGATGATGATCACACTCTGAGAAGCTGAGTCTACAGGACAAGGAACAAATCCTCTATGTGGTGAAGACCCTCCATAATCCATCTCTGCCAGTGTCCACAGCCTCAGCTCCTACCCTGTCTCCTCCCACACCACACATGCAGCTGTGCTGAAATGCCCTAGACAGGTTGCATCCCATTGAACTTTTGGTATATCCTTCCTATTGCCAGAAACTCAGTTTCCTCTGCCATCTTCCTTTCCTGATCTTCATCTTTTACTGGGAATTTTGTTTGATGTCCTTGCCCAAGTTAAGAGTTCTTCCTGTAAATTCCCATAGCAACAGTTTCTTTTTGCTTATTCTTTCCTATAGAGAGATTATTTCTTTGATAACAGAGCTGCTTTAAATATAAATAAATACGTATTTATTTATATAAATATCATTATATATAATATATAATATATAATATATATATATACATATATATATATATATTAGCAAGAGCAACAACCACCTAGTTTATCCCATAGTAGATATTGTTAAGGACTTCCCATGCTTTGTTCCATTTGTTCCAAATTAAGTCTCACATCTACCCTGTGAGATAGGTGTTTCTAAATGTATTAATTAGGATTCCAATTTGCAAGGGACAGAGTCCAAAAATTCAATTCAACTGACCTTTTAAGAAGAGAATTTTCTTTATTCATGTAACTGAAAACCTCTGGAACAGGTATGGTTACATAGATGGCTTAAGTCACGGACTGGATCAGTGGCACTCACAGTGCATTTATTTGACAAAGGGCTCATGTCCAGAATGCAGAAAGAATGCCCGTGCACCTCCAATACAGATAAACAAACATTAGCATGGGCAGAAGCCTTGAATAGACTGTTTATTAAAAGAGGTCCACATGTAGCTTGTAAGTGCATGAAAAGATGTTTAATATTACTAGGAAATGCAAATTAAAACCACTGCAAGATAACATTCCATGTCCATTAAAATGGCAAAAACCAACCAACCAACAAAACAAAAAAGAAAAATGTGAGAGGAAGGGCTGGGATCTGGAGCAAGGGGCTGGAACGGTACATTACTGCTGGAGGAAATGTCAAGTGGTACAACCACTTTGAAGAATTGTTGCTTAGCGGTCTTACAAAGCTATATATCCATGTATCCAATGGCCCAGAAATTCCACTCCTAACTCTTTACCTAAGACAAATGTCGTTGTGTGTCCACAAAAGGAATTACCCACAAATGCTCACAATAGCTTTGTTCACTACAGTCAAAACCTGGACACAACCCAGATGTCCATCATCAGGTGAAGGGTTGATAAATTTGGTGTATGTCCAGACTGTGGGATATCAATCCACAAAATATCCACAACAGCTCCCAGACAGGAAATGTTTACAACAGTTGATAAATGCAACAGCATGCTGTAGCTGAAAACACTAGTCGGCCTTAAGAAGATAGTTTTTTGTACAATAGTGTTCATTTGTGGTAATGGAAGTCAGATGTAGTTGCTTCTGGTGGGAAGGGGGTGGATCTGAAAGGGACTGTATTAGTCAGGGTTTTCTAGAGGAACAGAATCAACAGGAAGTGTGATTATAAAAGGGGATTTGTTAGGTTGGCTCACATGACCAGAAGCTGGAGAATCTACATGGCCATCTGTAGCTGGAGAGCTGGAGGAACCAGCAGCTGCTCAGTCCAAGAGGCGGAAGCCCCAGAACAAGAGGGATCAACAGTGCTACCCTAGTCCAAGATCAAGGCTTCTGGAAACTCCCTAGAGAATCACTAGCAAGAGTCTGCTTTGGAAGAGTGAAGAAGTGAGAGTCCTACATCCTCAGACGATGGAAGCAGCGATCAAGAACCTGTTCAAGAAGAGCCGAACTGGCATCTGCATCTGCTCCTTGTTCTTCCAGCTTTTATTCCATCCTACTGGGTGGTGCTGCCCACACTTGGGGAGGGGCTTCACTTCAGTTCCTATCCCACCTGCCAATCATTCCTAGACACGCCCTCATGGACACACCCGGAAGCCTCCTGATCATCAGCATCTCTTAATCCGATCAAGTTGACGATTCAAATGAACCATTACAGGGACATAAAGGCCATTTCTGTAGTCACAGACATGTCCTATATTTTGTGTTCATTGAAGGTAGCAGAAGTACATGGTTATCAAAACTCACCAAACTCAACACCTAAGAACTATTTTTTTTATTGTATGAAAATCATACATTAGTAAAAATAATTATGGAATACAGTGAGAAGTTAAACCAGAAAGAGAAAGACTCGTGGGACAGGTGGCAATGGAAAACAGTCACCTCTGTCATCACGCCTGATTTGCAGTAGAAGGGCCTCCAGTCAGATGTTTTGCACAGTCCCCATCGCTGGACAGGGCAGAGCAGGAGCCCGATGGCTTCCCACCGACCACTACGTTGCCCCATCTCCTGGGCATCTAGACCTGGCTTGTGGTGGGAGTACAGCGAAGGGTTCTAGAGCGGAGGAAGGAACTTTCAGAGAGAACTGAGAGACTTCACCTTACCCAGACAATGGAGCCACAGATTCGGGAAGGCGTGAGGAATACAGAGGTATGTCCTCCTTCTGGGCTTGGTGCCAAGGCTGGCCCTGGCATGCCACCTGTATTAAGGTTCTCTGGAGGCATGAAACCAACAGGATGAGTGTGTGTGTGATTACAAAAGGGAATTTATCAGATTGCTTACAAGACCAGAAGCTGGATCATCCCACAATGGCCGTCTGTAGGCTGGAGAGCCGGAGGGACCAGTGACTGCTCAGTCCAAGAAGCTGGAGCCTTAGAACATGAGGGACAAAAGATGGTGCCCCAGTCTGGAAATGAAGCCCTGACAACTCCCTGGAGCACAAGGGCCAGCCTCTGCTGTGGGAGAGCCAAAGAGCTGAGGTCGATGTCCTCAGGCAGTGGCAGCATCAACCAAAGCATCTTCTGGAGAAGAATCCGGCTGGCATCTGCAGCAGCTTCCCTCTTCTTCCCCCTTTGTGTTCCATCCAGGCCCCCAACCTCATGAACTGTGCATTTAGTCTTTGAGGGACTAAACAGTGTCTGTTGTGACTACTGAGCTCTGCCTGAGAACCGTCACAGACAACATGGATGTGGATGGGTGTATCTGAGTCCCAGGAAAATACGACTTGAAGGCTCCGGGCGAGGGTCGGTGGTAGAGTGCTTGCCTAGCATGTGTGAGGCCCTGGTTTAATCCCCAGCACTCTAAAACATGATTTGTAAAAACAGGCAGCAGGCCAGATTTGGTCCCTCCTGTGCTGAAGGATTAGGGAGCAGAATGGATGGCATCCAGAAGAGAGAAAGTCTAACATAGCAGTTAAAAGCTTGAGCTATGTAGATTCGCCTTTTTCTTTCAGTAAAAACAGGATCATATTTTACAATCTGTTCTGTACAGGATTTTCTTTTTATTTATCAACATATTGAGGACATATTTTAGGTAAATAGCTGTATTTATGTGGTCTCACTTTTATTGCCTATCCTAGTTAATTCATTACATAGGATGAACCATTGTTTCTTAGCTGTGCCTCTGTCTTGGAGATTCAGATCGGGTTTTGCTTGTTGTGGGTTCACAGGGACATATTTGTGATGTCATTGACTTAATTCATTCTCCCTGCAGGACTGTGGGGCCCAGGAGATCCAGGCACTGCTCAGCACGGGCTTGGAACTGGGGTCATCAAACCCTCACCTTGACACTCACGGTCATCTTGGGGGAATCAGAATAGACCAGAATTCTTCCATCATGTGATGACGTAGCTATGAAGTGCCATCTATAAACCCTAGAGAGGTCCTCACCAGACTCTGAATCAGTTGGCACTTTGGTCTTGGACTTCCCAGTCTCCAGAACCTAAGAGATAATTCCTGTTGTTTATAAGCTACTCAGTATATATATATTTTTTGCAGCCTGAATAGATGAAGATGTTAAAAGTCTAAAGTTTTACCTGGATGACAAAAGTTTTTTTTTTTTAAATTAATACATCATTTATTTTCTCACCATCCAAGGAGAGAACATCTTCACTTCCCATGAGGATTCTGTATCATGAGACAGGAGTAAACAGTGTTGCCTTAAAGATCTTTGATAAAGAATTGGAAAAGTCAAGTTGGGTGTAGTGGTGCACACCTGTAATCCCAGCGACTAGGGAGGCTGAGGCAGGAGGATCACAAGTTCAAAGTCAGCCTCAACAATTTAGCAAGGTCTTAAGCAACTTAGTGAGACCCTGTCTCTAAATTAAAAAAACAAATAAAAAAGACTGGGGATGTGGCTCAGTGGTTAAAATGCTCCTGGGTTCAGTCTCTGGCATCAAAAAAAAAAAAAAAAAAAGAAAAAAGAAAGAAAAAGAAAAGGATTGGGAAAATAGAAAATAAAAACAAGCAGAGAAGGACTTTTCCTGCATATTTGCATTTCATCCCATGTAACAAGGCCAAGGGCCTTCCTCTTGTGTTTGATTGTCCCTTTCAGTCTTAATTTCTTTCTTTTCATTTCCACTTTGTTCTTTCACATCCAGAGTAGCTCTCAGTCATGGCGTTCCTGAGGACTGAAGGGACAGATTCAGAGAGGGAGAGAGGTGATGGAGCTGAAGCCTCTTGTGAAAAGTTAATTCCAAAGACTTTTCCAGGGTTTGAACTTGGCGGGTGTGTGGACTGATGGTCCATGCAGGACTCCACATTTTATAGAGCCTCTGTATGACTCAGAGAGACTGAGGCAGAAGAAAGGAACTCGGACAGCGTCAGCCAGAGATTGCCCAGTTCTGTTGCTCTTGGCTGGATGGGTCATTATCTTCTAGGAATGTTTGACTGGAAAGTCACAGTGGGGCTGATCCATTGGCCTCAAAATCTGCAACTCTTGAAGGGTGGGAAGAACCACAGGGGATGGACACACATGCATGCACAATATGCTGTTGCACATCTGGGCTTTCACTATTGTGGAACATTCGAGGTAAGTTTCCCCAGGTGATGTCTGAAGCCACAGAGGGTTAATTCCATTCAGCCCTACGCAGGATGCATTGACATGCGTTGGGTCTGCAGAGACCACACATGAATGCACTAAGAGATCATAGATTTCCCCCTGGATGTCTTGTGTCCATTCTTTCCTAATTCAGTGAAATTGTCAGCCTCACTTCTGCAGAGATGCATGGCTCATCAGTTCTGGGCTGGTGGGTCGGTGGTCATCAATCCACAGAAGTCAGTGACCATTCACAAACAGAACTGTGGTCCAAGATGCAATTTCAAACGAGACACATGCTCCTGGGGATGCTCTGGAAGGAAGTAATTTGTCATTCATAAGACAAAGACTCTTCAATAACAGGAGAGATGTTTGTCAGACACACCATGGCTGTTTGTACGGGAAACAGACAGAGCCAAGGGACACGGCATTCATTGTGTCTGATGCTGGCCTGGAGTCCTGAGGAAATGCCAGGGATTTAAACTAGTTTCCCTGAATGTTCAGATCCTTAGGAATGAACAGTCCTCCCACTACAATAGCTCTTGACAATGTCACATATGGAGAGAGGGAAGGTCAAGTTTCTTGAGTTTGGCAGACTGGCAGTTGCTCACTGCCCACCTGTGTCCACTGTCTGGTGAGTTGATTGTGCACGTGCCAGGCAGGGTCTCTGGAGAAGGACATCTGGATTCAGATGCCTGTTATGCTGCTTAGCAACTTTGGCACATTAGGGAATGTCTTCGACCTTGTTCTTTATTTGTGTGACATCAATTTCTTTTTATAGCTGATATTTTATTCACTTGCTTGCTTGACAATTGGTCCTTGGGATCAATTCCAATGGAATGGAATTCCTGAATAAAGTACCTACTCATTTTTAGGGTTTCAATATATGTTGTTTATTCCATCCCCCCAAAGAAAGTTTCCATCATTGTATAGATGCAGAGCAGATGTTGAAAGACATTCTAATTTCTTTTTCTTCCATGGAAGCAGAGGTTACTGTTGGTTTTGTATCCTCTCCAAAGATAAGTGGAAAGTGTTTATTATTAAAATTTGCACCTTTGTATTTTAGTGATGCTAAATCTGTTGTTACTCATCTGATTATGAAGTTTGTATTTTTAGGGATTTGGTAGCTTTACTCATTTCTTTTTTTTGCTCATTTGTTTCTAATATATTTTCCTCATTGATTTATAAGAACTCTTCACATATTAATACTCCTACCTCCATAGCTGTCTGATATATTGCGGGTTTTCCTCAACACATCATTGTCCTTTTAAAAGTTATTTTGTAGATGTTTTTATTTTCGTGTGATCAAATCTATATGCTTGTCAATATGCTTTCTTTCTTTGTAATTGTTCCAGAAAGGGGTTCACTTCTCGGTAGTCACAGCTGAGGAGCTTTGCATATTTGAGATTTCTTCTCTAGTGTTCTAGTTTGATATATCAGTTGTCTCATAAACTGGCTTTTTGGATCTACTTTTGTTTCAAATTTTTTTTCCTTCACCTGTGTTTCTGGAATTGTCTAGGTTGATCCCACTTCTTGATACCATCACCTTAGAGGTGAGGATTTTAACGTAGGCATTTGGAGGGAGGGGGAAAAAATTCAGGGAACATCCAGTACCGAGCTATTTTTTGATTTTTCTTTTCTTGGAATGACCTTTTGGCCTTTTGATGATTCAAAAACAAAAAAAAAAAATCCCAGTTGTGACAACTTAAGCCAACTTGACATTCCCAAGAGTCTCGGGATGGGGGGTGGAGGGAGCATTGTGTCACCCCCTGCTGAGAACCCTTCAATCAGAGAAAGCCAAGATCAGTCCAGATCCTTATTTTCAGCACTTGTTCCTGCATATGGTGGGTGGGTGGATGGGTGGGTTGCGCGCCACTCTGATCAGGGTGAGGGAAGGTTTTGCCACCTGGCTCCCTCCCACCACTCTCTGTCCAGGGTGTCCGTGCCATATATGCTACCTGCCCATTAATCACTCAGTAGTCCTCTTGGTTATTAGAGAAACTTCCATATGCCCACAGTGCTTGTCTGGTAGTAACCCATGTGGTTAATAAGGTTAATGAGGTTAATAAGGTCAACCTTCATAATGACCCCAAAGTACAACAGCCTTAATGCTGGTGATTCTATTATACTATAATAATTATGATTGTTCTATTTTATTATTGTTATTGTTAATATCTTATGATGCCTAATTTATCAATTAAACTTTATCATAGGCATGTATAATATTTGTATAAGAAATAAAACAGAAAAAAGCAGAAGCTTCAGATTTTGTGTGTGTGTGTGTGTGTGTGTGTTGTTTTGGTTTTTTTGTTGTTGTTGTTGTTTTTTTTTGTTTGTTTTTAGGTTTTGGAATAATTGCCTATCCATAATGTGATCCCGTGGAATCCATGTCTAGACATGGAATTCATTTGTATTCTACGTAGATCTTATACAGTGACAGAATCTGAAGGAAATTTTGCACAATATTTTTAATAATTTTGTGCATGAAACAGTTCCATGGGTGAAGTTTTCCATTTGTGGCATTGTGTTGGTACTTTGAAAAAAAAAATCCCTATTTTTAGAGCATTTCAAATGATTTTGGCTGCGGAAGCTTTGGAGTTCAGGCTAGGGATGCTTATTCCATCTGCATAAGATTTGGTGCGATCCACGGTTTCAGGCATCCACTTTGGGTCTTGGAATCATTCTCTTAGATAAAGCACTGCCTGCAGTCCTGTCTCTGCCGTGTTTAGGAAGGAATTCTGGAACTTCGTGCCAAATGGCCATATTTGTGCCATTCCCAGAAATGGACTTCTTTAGCCCAGGAAATTCTTTCTATTCAGAGTTACTCTTAACACTTTTTCCCCCCTGATTTCCCTCAAAGCTTAGATTTGCAAAATAAAGAGTGAGTGAAAGAGTCTTTGTTTCTCTCTGAGTATGCCACCCCTTTCCTAAGATAAGGACTGTTTGTCTATCCAAAAGGGTCAGAGGTGAAAGGAGATATAATTCATTAAATAACTCTGTCTCATCTTACATTTTCTTTCATCGTTTGGTGTGAGTTATTATATATTGGATTTATAAGACTTTCAGGAATTCTATGACCACTGTTCTTTCTTTATTTTGTTTTTTTAAAGAAGAAATTAATTAAATTTACAAGAAATCTCCAAAAGAGTGGAGAATGTGAATAAAGTGATCTGCAGCCCATTTGGGCAGGGGGACGAGAGTGGACTGCGCTAGCTGAGAATGTCTTTCTATAGAACGTGTATCTGTAGAGATGACCACTGGGTCCTTGAAGAGGCCAGCCCACAGTTGGCTACCCAGCTTCCTGGCTTGACAAACACCAGAACCTCTTCCTCTGCTTGGACATTATGGGCACGCTGGACTTGGAGTGAAGGGAAGGGACCAAGGTGACCGGAGCAGTACTAAGGGACACACTGCCTTTCTTGCCCATGGCAAGTAGCTGGAGGGACAGGCATCCTGCAGTGACCTTTCCTTAAATTTTTTTTTTATTTTATTCAAATGCCTTATTATGAAATGGCAAATATACAGAAAGCATGCACAGGATAGAAATCTATAGATAAATCAACTGTTGAAAAGAAAATGCCTGGGTAGCTAGAACTCACCTAAACCTGGTTGCCTTGATTCAATGGCCAGGGGTGGGAAGATGGGGGAGACACCTGGCCTGAGGGACTGCTGGCTCCCTCCTGGAGCTGGAGTACTGAGGCAGTTCTTGCTCACGTTCATTCACACTGCAGAGGCAGCTCCTCGCCATGGCTGCCCCTGCCCTTCTCATCCCCGTCCTCCCTCTGCTTTCCCAGAGTTGTGTGGAGAAGGACCTCTACTCCATTTTCAGAGACAAAAGCATCTTCTTTATCGCATCAACTTCTGCATGTGAATCACTAGAAGCAATGCCAGCCACCTGACCCATTTTGTGCCCAGTAACTTATTCTGGCTTCTTCGTGTGACACTGAACTTATTTTATTCTCTGGAGGTGTCCTCAGGAGTAGCCTGCATCAGAATGGCAGAGGTCAAAATCAGTTTTAAGAACTTCTTTAAGTGCTTACTGGGAAAAGAATTGTACTTATTTTTTTTCTCCCTTAACCTGCAAAGCGTGTGGCTGTCAAAAAGTCCTTCTGATTGGAGTTTGAATGATTCCTGTGTGTCTCTGGTGTTCCAGGTGTGTGCTAACACACACTTGCAATTTTAGTCAGCTTTGTGTTGCTGTGACCAGGATACCCGACAAGCACAATGTTGAGGAGCAAAAGTTTATTTGGGCTCATGGTTTCAGAGGTTCAGTCCATGCATGGCCAACTCCATAGCTCAGGGCCGGAGGTGAGGCAGAACATCATGGTGGACTTGCACTGTGGATGGAGCAGCTTAGGACATGGCAACCAGGAAGCAAAGAGAGCTCTGCTCACCAGGGACAAAATATAAACCTCAAAGGCATGTTCCCAATGACCTACTTCCTCCAACCACACCCTACCTGCCTACACTTCCCACTCAGTTAATCCATATCAGTGAATGATCTGCTGATTAGGTTAAAACTCTCTTACCAGATCATTTCATGTCTGAGGATTCTTGCTTTGTCTCACACGGGAGCCTTTGAGGATACCTCATATCTGAACCCTATCAATCGCAAATACCACTCTCTAGAAGTGTCTCTGATTGTATCTGTATTACAATGTGCAACACCAAAATGGCCTGGGAAATACTTGAGCTGTTTTAAAGTTCTGTTGGAAATGTAAGTCAGTTGACATGGAGTGGTTGGAAGTAGAAGAAAGAAGATTCCAAGGAGGTAGCAGAATGGGGAGGGTGTCAGCTCTGGCATGGATGGGAGAGGGAGGAGGGAGTGATGGGGAGAGGAAGAAGCACCTGCAATTGTCAGATCGGAGGTGTGGGGTGGGAAGTTGAATAAGGTTGCTCCCAATAGCCTTTGCGTGAGTATGAAGTGAAGATGGTCATGGAGAGGATTGGGAAGAGGTGGGGGCATATGAAGAGACTGGAAAATATGAGGAATAGTCATTGAGGAGAGTGCCAACGTAAGTTGTCCAGCAGGGTACAGGACTCCTAAGCAATGCCAAAGGTCCAGTTAGGGCTGGTGATCATAAACTCAGAGCTTAACTCTTTTTTCTGCTTGATGGGGAACTTCTCTCCAGCAACGTGCAGATGCTTGGGCAACGAGTGTCAGGCATGTTCCCCTGTTGGGGCTGCCATGACCACAGACTAAGTGGCTTCAGCTTAAGATGTTCATTTTGCAATAGTCCCAGAAGCTGAGAGTCCAACGTGGAGGTGTTGGCTGGTTGGTTTCTCCTGAGGGTTTCTCTCCTTGGCTTGTAGAAGACCCTCTTCTCTCTGTGCCTTCAAGTAATCTTTCCTTTGTGCAGGTCTGTGTCCTGATCTCCTTCTCTTAAAAACATAAAACAAAAAACACCAGTCACATTGGATTAAGACCACCCCAGGGACCCCATCACCTCTTTTGAAAGGTCTCCAAATGCCATCACAACCTGAGGTACTTGAGGTTAGGACTTCATCATGTGGATTTTAAGGGTGGGGGACACAGTTCAACCCGTGACATCTGGAAAGGGGGAGGACATGGTTTATTCAGGGTTGGGGGTTTTCACAGGTGAGTGCAGCCAAGTGACAAAGGGGTGAGGTGGCAAGGAGATTAACATAGACCCCTAGGAGGGCAATGGACAGGTGGGGAGGCGCTAAGAGAAAGGGAAGGTGGTATAGGAGCTGGTGACCAAGGGTCTTGGTGAGGTCAAAGGAGGGAGTGGTCGGAATGGGAAGGTGGAGGGACAGAAGGCTGAGCCTGAGAAACAAGGTGACCACATGAGTCATTTCGCAGGTGATTTTAATTCCAACCGTACTATATAATTCCCAGGAGTGGGTTTATCTCTTCATAAAACATAGACACACTTGCCCTTTTCAAGCCTTCCAGAATGTGCTCTTTTTAAGACAGTGATGATCCACAGCATGATCTCCAACCCCAGCGGAGAGCCGTGTTGGCCAGAGTGCCTTTCTTTGATGTAACGGAACATCATTCATGCAAGGTGAAGGGAAGAAGTGAAACAGGACTCTATGAGAAAGAGTCAAAATGCAAAACGGAACTTCATAAGAAGGAAAGGCTGGATTCTCAAGAGGTTAGAACGAGCTCTGGAAAATCCAGGAGGAACAAGTCACAGGAACCAAGAATTAGGAAGCCACAGGGCTCCAAGGTAGTGATCATCTCAGCTTTGACTTGGAGTCAATCGGTCTTCTGTGTGCCAACCACATAGAGAGCCACAATTTTACAAACGGGCTTTCTCCTTGTTTTTAGCAAGGACAATCTAGCCTCACCCCCTGCAGCATCAGTCTTGGAACTTGCATGACCTGCATTTAAGCCACCTGTCCAGGTGTCTGACAGATGCTGACAGCATTCAGGAGGAGTAGGGGCGGCCCCAACGCTCCCTGACAGGCTAGAATGAATGGAGCTGCCCAAATCCCTCTAAGGTTTTTGTGTCTTTTAAACTTACTAATTGTCAGTGTAATAAATAACAATGTGGTCCTTACCAAAAAAAAAAAAAAGCAAACTTTTTGTTTCTATTTTGGTGGAACATAGGTATTCACCAAGGGAATTGGTTGGGGACAAGAAATTGGGTTTCAGAAGAAAAATCATTGAAGAGGCTGCATTGAGCAGAAACACAGAATCTGTGTGACTCGTTGGCTTCTGAACTTGGACCATCTCCTGGAGCATCAGTTTACTCCATCTTTAAAGTGGATTATATGAATAAGAGTATAAAGTGGATGTGGAAATACAATGCATTCAAAAGCACCTATTGCTTTTTAAGGCCGAGTAACTGAACAATGGATATCGTTACTCCCTTTTTTTGCTTGAGTTCTGCATAAAGACCAAGGACTGACAGATGGAGTGATCATGTCATCTCCATTACCAACCAAGGACTTGTGGGGAATATGGCTTGGTGTGACACATGGGTCTTCTGACTTGGGTCTCCACAACCCATGGAGTTACCCACCCAGGCATAGGTGACACATCTCAGGGAGAAGCCTTTTTTCTTGGGGACTTGTGTGCTAAGATGTCATTGCCCGAAGGGACAGAGAAGTCCTGCATCCTGTAGGCAGCTTACTCCCTGGAGGAGAAAGGACATTTTCCTTAAATGGGACTAAAAGGAAAATCACTCCATTTCCCTTAAGACAGGTGAGCAAAGGGGCAGAGAGAGGCCAGGAGTATGTAGCATGCGCTCAGCAAGCCTCTTCCACCATGGAAGGAAGATTGAGTTGAGATAAACTGTTAGCCCTTAGAGGACCAGAAGATAGTTGACGAAATGTGTTAGTTGGAAACAGAACTGAAGTAGGCGTGAATCTAAGATGCACCCTCCTCTGTGCCATGAGAACACTGCTCTTCTTTTCTCACTTCATCTTGGCTGGTGCATGTCTTGCCACCTCAATGGAGACTCCTTGTTTGAAGTGTCGCACGGTGTTTCAGATGCTTCTGTCTTGCCCATGTTTTCTCTAAGTGGAGTTTTCTCTTTGCAAGTGGAGGGATCGATTGCCTTGTCTTAGTCTGCTTTCTGTTTTTACAATGGAATACCACAGCCGGAGTGGTTTTAGAAAGATTAAAATTTATTCAGCTCACAGTTGAGGAAGGCTGGGAGGTCCTAGGTGGACCTAGGGGCTGCATCTGGTGGGAACACTCTGGCTGGCGGGACCCTCTGCAGAATCTCAAGGCACTGCAGGGCCTCACATGGTGGAGGAAGAGGAAACCTGATAACCCATGCATTATGCTTTAGATATGAGGTGACCCCTAAAAACTCATGCATGAGACAATGCAAGAAAGTTCAGAGGTGGAATGATTAGGTTATGAGAGCCTTGAACTAATCAGTGGATTAATCCACTGATATGGATTAGCTGGGTGGTGGCTGGAGGCAGGTTAGATTGGGAATGGAATTAAGTAACTTGGTATGTACTAATGGGGTTCATATTTTGTCCCCGGTGAGCTTTCTCTCTGCTACCTGGCTGTCATGTTCTGATCTGTTCTTCTACCAGTCCCTTCCGCCATGATGTTCTGCCTTACCTCAGGCCCAGAGCTATGGAGTTGGCCAACCATGGACTGAACCTCTGAAACCATGAGCCCAAATAAACTCTTCCTCCTTTATGTCGTTCTCGTCAGCTCTTTTAGTCCCAGTGATCTGAGCCACTAATACGATCACAGAGGCTCCACCCTCATGACCTGATTCAATCTTAATTACCTCTCAAAAGCTGTGTCTCCCGATGGCATAGTTCATTGAGATTTCCATCCTCTTATTATTTTACAGCAGAGGTGAACTTTCAACATGAGTTTTGATGGAGATACTCAAACCACGGCACGTGTGTCTTCTGAATACCCTGGATTTATGCCTCTGGCCTCTCTGACCACTCTTCTAAGTTCATCCCTGAATACTTAGTGACTAACTTGACCAGGGCCCTTAGACACGTCCTGGGTATTTCAAAAGGGAGTCTTGAATTCCCACAAACTGTTTTCCCCAAAGAGTGGGGCCCCCGTTCTTGGACCCACTGACATTGAAAACTGATACATTAGTCTTGATTCCTGCATTCTGTTCGCTCTCTGTCTTCTGCCCCTCAGCGAGCTCTATTTTTTTTAGATTTCAATTGCTGTACCCCACGTTGGTCTGTGTCAGTACGGTCCACTGCCTACTGTATGCAGTCCAACCTGCCTCTGAGGGTCTTCCTGTGGGTCTCCCCTGGCTCTGCTTCAACCCATTCTTCACACAGTGAAATTTCAGAATGTGCTAATGCCTTGTGTGAGCGGCGTCTTCCCGTCCACCTAGAATTAACTCTGAGCTCCATTTGGTGGCCTCTCAGTCTCCAGCCAGCATGGCTTCCTTTCAGCCACTGTCCCTTTCCCTGTCTGCTTCAGCCACCAGGCGTTTCCTATCTGTATTCTTCTTCCAGGACTCTGCTGAGCTCTGAGCACCATGCCCCTGATCTCCACGTTCGTCCTCATCTCCTCCTTTAATCTTTGCCTTAAATATCACTTCTTCAGAGAAGAATCCCTCACCTCTCCACCAGTTCACTCACCACTCTCCCAGATCTCCATGTCTGCTCACCTGCAACCTCGCTAAGTTCTCTGCTTGCCTTGAGACTGTAAATCCCACAGGGATATGGGCCTTGTTTTGCACACCCATTGATCCTTCTCCAATGAGAGAATCCTATCTGGCACCTACTAGGTGCTTGGAAATATTTGTCAAATGAGTAACTGCTCAGATACATGAGATAAGATGTGCTGAGGGCATCAGGGACTCTGTTAGCACATAGATCTTTTTCCTCTTAGGTCTGCTTATTGATCCCTTAAAAAAAGAGTCTCCATCAGGGCCCTGCTTCTTAGTAATCAGAGTTGATTCTCATGTCTTAAAAAAAAATTATATCTGGAGGCCCTCATTATTAATCCATAATAACAAACGTTTGTTTCGAGTGATCAAACAGCAAAGGCAAAATTTGAGCCCACGAACGCAGAGTCTAGGCTCAGTGAGAGACCGGGGCCCCACCGGCTAAGAGCATCCCTGTGAGTGCCATCGGGGAGGGTGTCAGCTCATTTTGATGTAATTGAAGAGCACACAATAGCTGGGACTTTATATTTCCCTGTAATTTTGCTGACTTTGCCATTTTAGCAAAAAATAATTTATTCTAATGTGATTTGCATTGCATAAAATTATAATAAATGTTTTTAAGAACAAGGTGCTGTATATTTATGAAATCTTTGTGTTCATAGGAGGAAGAGGTTTAAAATGTATTGGCATGTATTTTCCACAAACACTTAGATGCAAAGCTATAGACTCCGCAGCCTTGACATTAACATATATTATTTGCATAAACCATAAACAGTGGGCAATTTCTTTGTCAAACAAAAAGTACTGATTACCTTAGAAAGGATATTAATATCTTTCCTTTATCCATATTTTTAAATTTTGCTGACTGTATTTTGATGATCATTCATCTTGTCTGGTAGCACAGTTTGCAGCAAAGACTCTCTCTCTCCATATTTCCCCAAACAAAAAATAAGATACAGAAAAGACAACGGCTTCTGAATACGAATAGTTTCTGGTGCAATAAGTCTGACCGGTGGAGAGAGCCTCTCTCCAGTTCAAGTTCACAGCGATTAGACATGGGCACACACCAAGTAGACATCTGATTGACAGAGGGGTGTCAGTAAATATATTTTCAAATTAAATTTCATGTTTATTTTCAGCCCTTCTTAACAGCTTTCCAGTTGGAGATTTGGTCCACTGAACCTAGCTGCTTTCCTCTGGGGGAAAAATATGTTGTTCAAATAATTCTCTCTGTGTTTCTGCTTTAATAGCTTGGAATCCTTGGGACTAATTTAAGCTGAATTGATAGGAGCAATGTTGAAGTTGCATCCCCTAAAGTGAGGATTCCAACTTAGATGTGATGAGGTGACTGAGACTGACCAACTGGAAAGAAAAAAAAAAAAGGAATGTCGGTGCTGATCTTGGAGTCAACCAGATCTGCTTTTCATTAACTGGTGTGTGACTGGGATTAAGTTATTTAACTGTCCTAAACCTTTGCTTTGTCTAAAAGTGGTGAGAATTGTAGTACTCACACCATGGATTACAGTAAGGATTAAAAAAGTTCATCTTTGCAAGGAGCTTAGATTAATGCCTCATGCACAAAAAGCACTTGTTAGATTAGCCATCGCCATCATCGTTTCTTCATTGAGAAAGCAGAATTTGAAAGGCAAGGAAATTAATAAGTACAGCCACCCGGCAAGCTCTGATCACAGAAGGAGTTTCTGCTTTTGCCTTGTAGACCTGAATATTTTCCATGCCCAGAATAAGGATGTTGTGGGGGATCCCAGGGAACTAGCCACCCACCCTCCTGTTCATAGCAGATTCCAGAGTGTACTGGATGCTGGTTCTGATGAAACTGATAAGCTCTGAAGAGCTTTCTTGCTAGTGGAGAAGACTGACAGCTTCCAAAAGCATGGCGGCGATGGTTTTCCAGAGTGGGAGAGGATTTGAAGAAGGGGAGCAACTAGCATTTCCAGTTCACGTGTTTTGGAAAATGATCGGTTCGTATCTAGCAAGGCTGAGGGTGTTTACATTTTATAATATATCACTTCCCCATTTAGGGATAGTCTAGAGCACTGGTTCTCAAAAGTGTGGCCCCTGGATCACTTTTTAATTGGCCTATTTATGCCTTCTCCCCTTTTCACTAAAGAAACTGTAGTTCTGTAATTTGCCTGAGTCCGATTGAGTTTGGAAACATCTGTACGTCTCCTTTAAGCCAAAGGGTGGTGGTATTGTTTATTTTTATTTTAACCCTCTCTCTTTAGAGTCAGATGTTTTGATGGCAAGTGACAGAAATCGATATTGGATCATTTCAGCAGAAGAAATTTTAGTGGAGAAATCTCAAGGGGATGGAAGAATGGAAAGGAAGATTGGGAGATCACTGGTGGAAATGGACAGAGAAACCCAAGGGGTCTGGGATATGAACCCCATGAAGATAAACCCCGAGGCCAGGCAGGCTGGGTGGGAGACACGTCGACAGGAAGTTCATTTCCCTAAGCAGGCAGTCACAATTCACATGGAAAGAAAGAAATAAATACATCTCTGCTGCCTGGCATCCCCCAATGGGTAATTAAGATGATGCCACTGCTGTTTTTACTACGTTCAAAAGTGTTTTAATTTGTATTTAGCCAGAGGCTTTCTAGCAACAGGAACATTTGTACAAATCTAACAAATAATTATAAATAAATAAAGTCTGCACTTGTGCTATTTGGAGGAACGTTTCCTTCAGGTAACACATTTATAAATCCACCTGTTTGACAATATGGAGCTAAAATAACAGTAGGGCTTGAACTGGCTTCTTGGTGACAGTTGAAATGGTGTGTTTGTCAGCATAGAAATGAAAAACAATATCATGCAAGGAGGTGATCTAGTCCCAGAGGCGCCGTGGAACATAAATGCTAAATTACAATAGACCCAGAATATAACCTTGCATAATTCTTGAATAAAGGATGCGAGGAACGGAAAACCCAAGGTAGCAAGAACTCAGATTGAAGGAAGCGCGTGCAATTTATAGTTAAGGTGACTTCGAGACTCTGGATATGATCTTTAGGTGCATCCCAGATGTATTCCGCAGCTGTTCTTTATCTGTAACACTGGAAGAAAATAAGGAGAACAGTCTTTATGGAACTGATGTGGGGCCCTGAGCTCACTCCCTCTCTTGACTCCAGATCTTCTCTAGTGAGCATGGGTTCCTGTCCGTTACTGTCATGGGTGGTTTCAGATGGCCCCCTATTCCCTTCTCCGGTGTGATCATTGACTCTATTCTGGGGATGAGGGCCAGCAAAGGCGTTTCCTCCACAGAATGTTCTTGGGTTAAAAAAGTCCTAAGATGTCACCAAGATCATTTGTGTTCAGATGAGATATGTGCAGACCCTGAGAGTGACAGATGCCTCTGGGCTGCTTTCCTCTCATTCTGAATGACCAAGATCCTAGGTAGGCAAAGCAGGGTGACGCGTGGCCTCGGGAGGGAATGTTTTTTGCTGAGTAAGGAATATGTTGGAAAGAAGGATGAGGTCCGCTTTCCAGACCTTTCCCAGGAACTCTCAAGTAATGATAGAATGTTCTTCTTAAAATGACCTGGGAGTAGTTGGCATTTCCATCTCCTTAAATACATACATATATATATATGTATATATATAAAATGTAACATATATTACATATAATTTATATTAGAAATATATTAATATATTATATATTTTTATAAATACATAAATTTTATTATTACATAATCATTGTGCATATGTATGAAGTGCAGTGTGATATTAGAGTGCAGTTACAAAATGCTAACCCCTGACTTGATCATTACATACTGCAAGCATGTATCGCATTATCACCCTGTACCCCATAAATATGCATGATGAAAACAATAATTAAAAAAATGCAAAATTGTTGTATCAAGAAAAAAGAGACCTGGGAGAGGAGCAGTGGAAGGGAGAGAGCTTTCTCATGTTGAATATGCTGAAGCGGAGGCCTTCAGGGTGGGGCCGGGCCCAGTGCGTACCCGCCACTCCCTGGAGGGCTTGGGAGTTGCAGGCTTCAGGGAAGAGCACTGGCCAAGAGCATCCCCCTGAGTGCGGGGCATATTCTCAGTGCATCCTTTGATCTCCCTCTTTAAACGAGTCTGCTGTCAATTTCATCCTGGCTTCTGGAAATCACCCACTTTTACCAGGGAGGGGCAGTGGGGCACACTCAGGAGCAGGACCCTGGAGTTAGGTGGCCTGGGTTAGACTCCCTCCCGCTGCTGCCTGTTGTGGAAGTGTGCTTGGTTCCCCGGGTGCTGGATGGGAATACTAATGGAGGAGTAGGTTTGAATAGCATATCATAAGTATCCAGTGGGTATCAGCTACTATTACTATTATTATTTAACTATCCCGAATTTGCTGAGAGCTGTCTGAACTCTGGGGGAAGGCTTCTTATCTCCTGTCGACTTCCCAGAAGTACTTATCTGACCTGACTCATTCCCTTTATTGCTTTCATTCAACATTTACTGTGTACCTGCCATTTGTCAGACATATATGCAGCTGGTTCTAACAAAAGGGAAAGATAATAGTTTCAGCTCTCAAGGAACTCACAGTCGGATGGCAGAAAACCAAGCAGCCTATGATTGCGATTTATATTTCCAGCTCATTCTTCCATATCTCTGTTATTGCCAGAATTTTGTCAGCATGCCATTGGGTCCATAGCCTCTGGATCATCCCCTAGGGTCCTCTGATGGCCAGTTAAGCGCTGTGGTGGCCTCCTTGGTTAGAACACCAGCACCTCCAATGTCTTTGCATGGATCCTTCCAGCCTGGAGCACTCTTACCGGGTCTGAATTTTTCCAGAGAAGGTCCATCCCACTGAGATGTCCGTCAACCATGAAGCACTGAACACCTTTTTAAAATACAGCCAGGGTTCCACACAGAGAAGAGTGAAGCCCATCTAGGGTCACTCTTTCTACTTATCCCAGTGAGGGGTGGGAGGGGCCACCAGAGAATTCCCTTTTGCGATTTGCCTTCCTAGCCACTAGGTGGCACTGCTCTACATAAATAGAAGGAACCACCTTGGCCTTGGCGGTGTGAGATTTGGCCTTTGGTTAAGGGGATCTGGCAGCTTGAGGCACCCGCTCATTTAGAAGTTGTCAGGTCACCATGGCTGCCACCTGAAGACTGGCTGCAGCCCAGGAACCAGCCTGCATGAAAAGCCTTTGAGATTCAAGCATCAGAGACACGTAAATCCTGGGCTGCATCTGTATCCTCTTTGGTATCGATCCTTTTAAATAGATCTTTAAAGATTAACTTCTTGGAACAAATGTAATGTACTTATGGAATGTAGGGAGTGTACCACTTTATTATTTATGTAGCTGTTTGGGAAGAAATATCTGGTTTTATGGGGTCATCATATACAAAACAAAGGAGAGCTCATGAAGGTGGACCATTGGCCCTTGGACCAGTGACCTGCTGGTCTTTGAATGCCAAAGGGAATCTCAGGCTCAGAGAGTAAAGATAAAATTATCACTTGATCCTCTTGTCAATCAGCTTATTTATAAATATAATATATATAAATGTATAATAAAATATATATATTTTAGAATTTCTGCAGAACTTTCTACCTTTAGGATGATCATCATCTCTCAGCAGTTTCCAGGGTTATCAGGAAAATGAAAACATTCTCTCCATTCAATGCTGTCATTGAATCAGCGACCTCCGATCTCAGGCACGTCAGAGATGGCTCTTTGAACTGTTTGTGTTTTTTTTTTCTCACCAGGGGGTATTATGTTATATTGAGTGTTTATGAAAACACAGAGGCCTCACTGAAGTGAGTCTATTTAGTCTGTGACAAATTGTCAGAGTGAGTCTCGTCAACGCAAAGCGGCTGGGGAAGGGATTTCCTGCCCTTGACATGCTCCTCTTGGTAGAACATCTAATTTTATTGATAGAGTCATAACTGCAAGAGCTAATCAGAACTTTGAACTTCCTAAGGTATTGACTTGGGATCCGTGGTAAGGCGAGTACAATCCCTTTGTTGGAAAGAGGCCAGTGCTGGTCGTTGAAAGGAGAAGAGATGGAATCTTTCCATTATGGAATATTTGTATTATTTGACAGTAGTTAAGTCCAGAATGATGTGGTCAAGTTAAGGCACCCACAGCGTGTTGATCAATGAAACCCTATGTGATTTTTTTTTCCCTTTGGTTAATCTCTTCTTTCAACCCAAGGCATCCCCAATGGTCTGCATGTCACATGATTTCATCCTGATAATTCATTGGGGCATGATGGAGTGTGAGGGAGACAGTCCAGATAAGGCTCCTGTCCTCTGTTGCTTAAATCCCTCTGACATGAATGTCCTCAAAAAGTTTCTAGGAAGCTGTTTTCTTTTTTTTCAAATAGCTGACAGAGAGCTTTGGTTACTGTAGTAGAAACTTGAGGTCAGTCTAGGATTCCTCTGCACAGTTTTGAGAAACCATCTACTACAATCCAGAAGCTTCGCCACATAGTGCAGACCTGTGAGGTTGGTATGGAATCTTGACTGTTTCAGGACAGAGTGTTTTGATAGGTTCTGGTGGATAACTCTCATCCCTTATTTTACTCCCAATCATCATCATGTACCTCCCGGACTAGTCAGTATTCCCATGTAAATAGTTCTTAGATGCTATCATATTATAATGGTAAAGATAATGTAATGTCAGTTTCTTGGAATGGGAAAGTGACTTTTTTCTATAAAGGGCATTTTTAAATGGGTCATTAACTCATTTTATGAGTACCTTTATGCTTTGAGCACTGCGAGGTCATCATGTATCAACCTACAGGGACCAAAATTGATTCAGAAAAGAATATCATCACCGAGTGACCATCTTCTTTTAAAGTACTGCACATCCTTACAGCTTGGATGGAATAAACAGTCCAGAGTTTCATGGTTGCAAGCTGCACCCAGATGCCATGCATGGGTGACCCTGTGCTTCTACATCCAATGCAGAAGCCACCCTTGGTTGAGGAGGCTTTTTGTCTGAGACAGAGGAATGGCATAGTTGGGCCAATGGAATTCATATCTAATTCTTCTAATATCCCTCCAGATCTAGTTAAATTTCACAATAGCTCCTTTGTCATTAGCTGAGGTTTCCTATGTAGGTGTTTTTGTTTGTGGGCTGTGCTGGGGATCGAACCAGGGTCTCATGCATGCCAGGCAAGCACTCTAACCCACATCCCCAACTCTTTACGAGTGGATTGGAGTGGTTTCAAATGAAAGGTGGCATAATGCAGATTAAGATCTGCGGGGTGTGCGGTGCGGTGTGGGGAATAGTCACTCACTGTTCCTTCCATTCTTATAGCTGAACGTGTAGCTTAAACTCAGAGCTGTAATGAAGGGTGTGGGGGGAATTATCCATGGATAAGCATCCTAAAGACATTCTGATAGAGGCTTATAATCAGTACAAATTGTAACGGCCGTAGAAGGAGTTGTTCTGCAGATGGCTTTATTCTTGAGTACTCAGTACCATCTGGCACTCTGGGGCTGAGCCCAGCTCCACCACTATAAGAAACCATATTTGCAGTGCATTGGCACGAACTCACAAGTCAATGACTCCTTGACATTTTGGGCTCCTCGTCAGATGGTGAGTCCAGCTGCAGAGCACGCCCCCGTCCAATGGGCAGGGAAGTGGTTCAGATGAGGTTGCCTTTTGTTGAAGGAAAGGTCACGGGGGGAGTTTCAAAGCTTTGGCTTCAATTTGGGAATTGCACATGGCACTTCTTTTAGGCAGAGTTACTTGAAGTACTGATGGAGAAATCTCAGAATCGCATATGAGTTTGTGTTAAAATAAATCGAGAGCATCGATATATTCAAACAATGTAGGTTTTCTCCAGTCGTCTCTAAGAACGCTTCGTATAGATTTTAATTATTTGAAGTTTCACACTGCTGTGATTTTTCTCTTCTCTGCTTCGCTCCCGCCATGGACTCTGATTGTTCCTGAAGGCAGAAACTCTGTGTGTTTTCATCTTTTTTTCTTCCTAAAATTGAGGGCCTGGACAGAGATGTTTTGGATGCCCAGTAAATTAGTTGAATTAAACTTGAAACCTTTCTTTGTGTTTGTGCTTTTTAAAATCCCATTATGAGGCAGTCATTGAAATATCATTCCATCATCAGAATCCCCGAAATCAGTATCATTAGGGACCAGCGGTTCTTTGGATCTTTAGGAGCTTGGTGACTTTTTAATGAGTGTCTTTTTATGAATGTTCCATCAGCATTCCTGAGAGACTAAGCATGTTCAGATGTGCTGGTTCCATGGTTTACTAGTGATGTGATTTTTTTGGGGGGGAGGGTACTGGGGATTGAACTCAGGGGCACTCAACCACAGAGCTACATCCTCAGCCCTGTTCTGTATTTTATTTAGCAACAGGGTCTCACTGAGTTGCTTAGGGCCTCGCTTTTGCTGAGGCTGGCTTTGAACTTGTGATCCTCCTGCCTCAGTCTCCTGAGCTGCTGGGATTACAGGTGTGCACCACCATGCCCGGCTAATAGTATGACCTTGAACTAGTAATTTTGTATCTCCAAAAACCTTTGTTTTTTTTTTTTTGTCTATAAAATGGGGCTGAATAAATTCTGCCTGCCTCTGAAAGAGCAGATTTCATGAAATAGATCATAGAAAGAGATGAATGATATGAGCAATAAATATAAGCTATTCCTACGTCTTGACAAGAAGCCTGGGTGCTTCCCTGCCCTTTGCCAACCTAACTTTCTGTTAATTCTTCTCTTGGACTCTTACCTTCTTGGCAAGTGAATGATTGCTCTGCTTATCTCTTGCTGCATATGAACCACCCCAAAATTCAGTGGATTGAAGTGACAATTTATTGTTATTTCTCCTAGTGGTGTGGATTGACTGAGCTCAGCTGGCTGTTCTTGCTTGTGTTCTGAGCAGTTCCACTTAGCTGGTAATTCCCGAAAACCTGCCTGAGCTCACTTCTTCTGCGGGCAGTTGATGCTGTCTGTCTGCATGGGATTGTCCCCTGGAGCTCACCCATCTGGTGTCTCATACAGCTTGGTGGTTTTTCACGGCATGGTGGCCTCAGGAATGTGTCCCCTTCATAGAGCTGCTGATTTACAAGGAGTATTTGAAAAGTCTCAGCAGAACCTCCAATGCTTATGACCAAACCTCACACTTAACATCAGTTACACATATTCTATTGTCAAAACCAAGTTCAAGGGCCAGTCTAAATTTGAGGGGAAGGAGGTATTAGCGGGTATTAATATAACTAGTGGATTGGATACTGGGAGGCATGGTGCCTTGGGGGAAGAAGGGTTGGAAGGCCATCCTTGGAGACCAGCTACCATAAGCTCAACTTCTTTGGCAAAGAGACTTTGGAAATAAACATGGCGGGGGATCTGTCTAATGATCACCTACATTTAACAACTCTAATCAGGTCCTGTCTTTCAATCATGGCTGTTAATGAGTCCTATTACACACACGGCAGCAGCCTGGGGCTTTGCATACAGGAATCTGTGATTATCATGCAAGCCTTGGAGGTATTATCATTCCAAGAACCAGGATGGCTTGATGCAAGGTGTTGGGGTTGATGCTGCTTGAACTTAATTTTAATGGCTTTTGAATGGCCTCTCTCAAGGTGGCCCAGTCTTGTGAAGTTTGTATCTTGGATTCTTAAAACAATTGATGTAGATTTGCTCCATGTAAGCTTTTTGCTGATATTCCTGGGCTCACCTGCAGGTAAGTTAAAATAGTGATTTCCGCCTACTGAACAGGCAAGCATATTTTTCACATATTAATTTTTTAATCACCCCAACAAATGTATGTTTATTTTGTTTTAAAAGCATAAAATAGAAGTGTAAAAGCAGAGAGGTACCTCTATCATTCTTCCTAGGTACATCCACTTTTAATGCCTGGATAGCCAGCCTCCAAGACTCTTGTCTGTGCTTTTGGATGGAAATGTGTATGGTTTTGTTGCTTATTAAATGAAATTGGGATCTTTCATTCATTTCACCAGGGATTCAGCTTTTATTCAGAAATTATTTAGAAAGTCAATATGTCTGAAATTTTATTTTATTTTGAAATAATGTGTTGGGCGTTTTCTGAAGTCAGGACATATAGTGGCTCTTGCGCTTTTTAATGGTTGCATGTGATTATTCCGGAATCTTTCTTTTAATCTTACCCGTGTAAGGTATTTCTGATAGACAATCCAACAGTGATCTTCTTTGAACTCTTTTGGGGCACACACACATTTTTAAAAATGTAAGACAGAGTCCAAGAAGCGGAAACGCTGGGTCAGAGGGAAGACCCGTTTAAATTTTTGATTAACTCTTGCTGAAAAATTGACTTTGAGCCTGAGCTTGCCAAGGAATAGCCTATAATAATGATAATGATTCCCCATCCTCTGATAGGATGAGATATTGTTTTTCACTCTTTCTTCATTTTTGCCAATCTGAAGGCTGAAAAATATTATTTCACTGTTTTAATTTGTCTTTTCTGACATGGGAAGTGTCCCCCGAAAGGGAAGAAGGAACTGAATCGACAGGGTCTTAAACCAACAGGATCTGTTTCTCTTGTTCACCAAGAAGCCAAGGGAAAGGAAGCCCTTGGCATTGGTTCTTGGGGTTCAGTCTCTTCAGCACTGGGGTTCTCTAAGTTGCTTGGTCTTGGTCCTAAAATACCAGTGCTGGTGGCATCTGTCCTTTACATCAGAAGGGTGAAGCTTTCCCAGAATCTGCAAGGAAATTTTCAATGCCTGCACTAAAGGAGGAAAAAGCAAAAGAAACAGGAAAGAGCTTCTTATTTTGGTAGTATTTTTATTAATGCATTATGGTTATACATACTGGAGGGGTTCCTTGTGACAGGTACTCATACACACACGGAAGAGTGCTCCATTTCAGTCCTCATTGCTTCTTGTCTCCCTTCCCCTTCCCTTGCCTTGTTCCCTTTCCTTCATTCAACTGGCCATTTATTTATTTATTTATTTATTTATTTGCTTACTTATTTTAAATAGATGCTTCCAATTAGTGAGGCTCTAAGCAACTTAGCAAGATTGGCTCAAAATAAATAAAAAACATTAAAAAGAGTTGGAGAGGTATCTTGGTGGTACATGCCCTTGGGTTCCATCATCAGTACCAAAAGGAAAAACACTTTGTGTTCTTGGTCACCAAATTTGTATTTTTCACCCCAATTTGACAACTGTTTACCACCAGCAGCTCAAGCTTATCGTATCATTCAGCTCACAAGTATCTTTGTTTTGAAGGTAGTGACTTGGGTTACTACATTTGTGGTGATTTTTGTGCTCATTTTTCTATTACAAATTTTTTTTTTTAATTTTCAAAAAAATTCTTCGTTTTGAGTTTTGTGTTTTTTTTTTAATCAATCTGGATTTCGATTTTATTCATGGTCTACAATGGAAAAGGACTTTTCCACTCTCCCCTTCAATGGATAGTGAGTTTTCTTTGAGTCATAATCAAGCTTTGCCTACGTGCACGATGTGTTTCGGTATTGTCTGTTCCATTCATCCATCTTTCAATTGCTCAGCTTCCTGTGTCTGCTGATGCTGTTGTCCAGGAGGGCAAATCCCCTTGCCTGCTTCTCCCCCCAGCACCACTAAGGTTTTGGGGTAAACAAAAAGGTTTCATGTTTGCTTCTCCAGATTAATTTTACCTGCAGTTTATTAAATTTCATTAAAACATCACATGGGATTCTTAGTGAGATTGTATTGCGACTGTAGACTAATGCCTGATCTTTTGATTAGGGGCTATGGTATCTTTTAGCTTTATTTAAACACCCTTTAATATACTTCAGTTGACTTGGGGAGTTTTCCTTACATCTGGTAAAATTTTTGTTATTTATTTATTTATTTTGGAACCAGTGATTGAACTCAGGGACACTTGACCACTGAGCCACATCTCCAGCCCTATTTTGTATTTTATTTAGAGATAGGGTCTCACTGAGTTGCTTAGCAACTTGCCTGTACTGAGGCTGGCTTTGAACTCGAGATCCTCCTGCCTCAGCCTCCAGAGCTGCTGGGATTACAGGCGTGCACCACCTTATCGAGCTTGTTATGTTTTTAATCAGGTATTTTATGTTATCTTTTTACCATAATTGGGATTTTTTTCCCCATTATAAATTCTTATTTGTGATTAAGAGAGCCATTGGTTTTTTGGTTTGCAATTAGCCAACTTAGTAACTTATTTATTAATTAAAAAGTTGATTATAGCAATTTTTTAGGTGAAAAATTAGAGCCTGTGTGAGTAATGGCAATTTGTGGCTTTCTTTACCATTTCAATGGCGTCCAAGTTTCTTTTAAACTTGGTGCAGTGTCTGGAATATCCAGAACAACGCTGAACATTAACAGTGATAATCAACTTCTTAATTTATTCCTTTGTTTTAATAGGAATGCTTCTAACGTGTCACTGCAAAGTGTGACGTTTGTAGTAGATTTGTGCTGAATACCATGTATCAGATGAAATAAAACCTCTTATTTCTAGTTTGCTGAGATTTCTTTTGGAACTTAGGTAAATATTTATCAAGATGTTTAGCATCTACAGAGATGAACATGCAGGGTTTTGCTTTTATTTTATGAAAGTGGATTATTTCTGAAATCCTAATCATGAACCCTGTGACTGTATTAATGGATTAAGAGACTGCTAAAATAAAACCACTGGTTTATTATTTATGATTTTGGCATTGGCATTTATATTTATGTATTAATTCATCTGTTCCTTCGAGGGCTTTTTTTTTTTTTTTTTTGCAGTGCTGGGGATTGAACCCAGGGCTTGTGCTTACAAGGCAGGCACTCTACCAACTGAGCTACATCCCCAGCCATAGAGGGTCTTTATTTCTGAAAAGATGCAGTTTGTACCAGTGTTATGTTTTCCTTCCAGCAAGATTTGGAGAATTTCTAATCTTTTCTAATATTCTAAAATAGTCACAATAAAGTGCAGATTATCAGTTAAAAAGAACGTTGTTAGAACTCATCCATAAAAACCATCCGGGTCTGGTAATTTGGGAGGGCTAAAATTTACCAACTTTTTGTTTTCTCAATGAGTTTACTTTGGTAATTTTAAAACTATTAATACTAATTTATTTAATCTAGATTTTCAGATTTATCAATATAAATTTTTAGACAACATTAAGTTCCCCCACATTTATAGTTATGTCCTTTTTATCCCTCTTAACATTATTATTTGTGCGCCCTTTATTTCTTGACCATTCTTACCAGAAGTTTGTTTGTTTTATTGCTCTTTTAACAAGGCTAGCTTTTAGTTTTATGGTGGCAGACTCCTGTTTTTCTTTTGTTTCTATTGCATTTATTTCTGCTTTTATCTTTATTCATTCCTTTCTTTCTGCTTTTCCCCAGCTTCCTGGTTTGGATGTTGAGTTCATTCATTTTCAGTCTTTCTTGCTTTCTAATACCAGTGCTTAAGGTTATGAATTTCCCTGAGCCTATCGCTCACATCCCATAATTTAGATCTTGTAGTGTTCTCATTCTTCGTTTCGGGTTTGAATTTTTATTGAACTCAAGAGTTATTTAGCAAGCTGTTTTAAATCTTCAAGTGGATAGAGTTGCAGAGTTATTTGTGAATAATTTCTACATGTATCATATTAATTCCTCCCTGAGTCTTTAAATTTTTTTTTAATCTTTCTTGGATTTCATTGAGATTTTGCCTATGGCCTAATAAACACATTAAAAATTTTAATAAATTTATTTTTCAGGGTTATCTGAATCCTGGGTACACAGCCTAGACCTAGGCTGTATTTGGACATGGCTTGAGCATCCCCAGGGTTCCCTAATCACCGCTGTGAGGTGGAAAGGGGGTAGAAGATTAATGCACATGAAGTTCTGTGGGGGGCACCTTTGAGCTGCCGGGGTGTAGATCTGGTCATCAGGGTGGTCCCGCCATCGAACACTGGTGACTGTGTAAGCCAGGGAGAGAGACCACTATTCACACCCCCACCTCTTTCCACCTGATGCTTGTGTCACCTGAGGACTTTGACAGCAGCAAAGCCACCCCCAGATGCCACCCCTTGACCTTGCACCTCCAAAACCAGGAGCCAAAATACTGTCTTTTCCTTTAATGCATCCAGTCTGTGGCTTTGTGTGGTATTGGCTACAGAAATACATGCACTAACGTATTTACACACGTCATCGTATACACGGGAACAGTTCTGCTTTGATCATGCTTAACTATCATCATTGAAATCCTATTTTCTATCTTTTTTGGAACTGGGGATTGAACTCAGGGGCACTTGGCCACTGAGCCACATCCCCAGCCCTATTTTGTATTTTATTTAGAGACAGGGTCTCACTGAGTTGCTTAGCACCTTTCCTTCACTGAGGCTGGCCTTGAACTTGAATTGAAAAATCCTATTTTTCTATCTTTTTTTTTTTTTTTTTATCTGTGAACCTCTGAGTGAGGAAAGGGTTATTTTCTCCATAAAATTCCAAATGGTTGTGCTGCATATGAGTATGCTGAAGTTCTGTTGTTTGGTGAACAGCTTTACAGATTTTAAGAGCTTCTTCAGGGAACACATCTTTCATTAATGAAATAAACCTCCTTTTTTGACATCTCTTACCTTAATTTTATTTTTTTCTTATTATTTGTGCTACCAATTCCATTTTCTTTTCTTTTCATTGGATTACTACTTTGCATTTTTAGTTTCAGTCTTTGGGGGTCCTTGTTTTATTTTATGTCTCATACTGACCATAGAGTGCCTTAAAAAAAATCAGTCATTTGTGGCATCAAAAATGTGAAAATTCTTTTGAAAAAAATAAACCCACCGGGCATGGTGGCACACACCTGTAATCCCAGCGACTCGGGAGGCTGAGACAAGAACATCGAGAGTTCAAGGCCAGCCTCAGCGCTGGCCAGGTGCTAAGCAACTTAGTGCAACACTGTCTCTAAATAAAATGCAAAATAGGGCTGGGAATGTGGCTCAGTGGCCAGGTGCCCCTGAGTTCAATCCCTGGTTCCAAAAAATATAAAAATCAACCCACATCTTGAACACCTGGACAGATTCTACTCAGTCCTTAAGATATAGTTCATATATCACCTCCTGCGTGAAACCTTTCCAGAAATTCCTAGACCCAAACTAAGAGGATCCCTCTTCTATTTTGAAGTCAGTTTATTACCTCTCAAATCTGGGTCTTCGTACATTCTATTATAAGTGTCTGTCCATCAGACCTTCTGGATTCATGAGAAGGAAAACAAAATCCACATTTCCTTGTGTCTTATTCTCCCTTCCTCAACCCAAGTCATGACTACTGCTGCTCTTGGTTTTGCAAAGTCCTGCAGAGACTCTGGGTCTCTTGGTGGGGGGTGGGTGTCAGGGGAGCAAGGAGAATGGAGTTTCACAGAAGCACATTGTAGGGAAGCACAGCCCTCCTTTGGGGCTGCTGCAGCCTCTCACAGTGGCAGTAAACTGTTCTGTGTTTAGGAGAACAGGGGTGTGGTTGGCAGAGAATGAAAAAGGAACAGCTTTTCATGTAGAAATATTCTTTTCTTGCAAAAGGAGGTCGTGTCTCTGTTGGCCCATGATGAAGTCTTGGGGACTCTCCTTGAACCTTTGGTTGAGTAATTTCCCATTTTACTTGCAGAGTTTAGTGCCTGGCAGTCCTGAGTGGTTGGACTCCTAAAGAGCAGAGCTTGGAGAAAACACTTAAGGAAAAAAAATATTCCAGCAGAACTAGACCCGGCCAAGAATCGAAGCACAAATAAATAATGCAGCATGTTCTCATTGTTCTGCTCTCTCCTGCACTCACACTGGGTTCTGTTGGGGGATTAGCTTTGGGCTGCCTTTGCCTTGTGGATGACTGGCAGGCTGGGCAACAAGCCCAGGTGGTTTTGTTTTGTGTTGATTATTTATTTGTTCACCCTGGAGGAGGGCCTGTTGCTAATGCCCATCATTTTCCTTTTTCCCATCCCTGTGAGCATTGTGCATGCTGGCATTGTGGAGCGGGCTGGTTGGGTAAAGAGCCTCCTCTTTGCCCTCTGCTCCAGCCACCTCCCTGTCCCCATAGCTGTCTCCCCTGGCCATCAGGTGACCTTCTCTTTCCTCTTAAAGGGCCGCCATTACTGTTCTCTTCCATGGCTTCCTTTGAGTCTCCCCTTTGATCCTTCATCCTCCACCCTGTACATTCTTGTGGCCAGAGGTGGAGGAAGCACACATTGCTCTGGAAGGGAGCTTTTGTCAGAGCTGGTGTGATATAGTTAGAGAAATAGGGTGGACAATCACTGTTGCCAAGTCGAGGGCAGTGAGGTCAGGCAGGAGAACTGTGGGGCTCGAGGAGCCTATTGGTAGCTGGTACGTTGGACATACTCCTCCTTTCCCTGGGGATCAGCCAAGAATTCATCCTGTGTGGACACTACTTCCCAAAGTTACCATTAGCTTGATTTTGTTGGTTAAGTCATGATCTGTCAACCAGGAGAAATGCCCATCAAACTAGAAAATGTCCTAGGTCTCCCAATGAGACAAGGAGGACAGGGTGGATAGTGAGGGACCATGTGCTGCACATCCTCCCTGTGCGTCTTATACCCTCACACAGGGATGGGGACATCTGGTGAGTTGGGGGACTGTCTGATTTTATTGATGGAAAGGTGACATTTTGGGAAGCTATGGGACTCATGCAAAATTGGGTGAGTAAGTGGTGGAGCTGGGATTTGAACCAGGTCTAACTGGGACCTGCTGGGGCTAGATGGCTTCACTGAGAAAAGCAGCAGGTCCACCATGACAGAGACTCCTACCTGCCCACCCCCCCTTTGTTTGGCTTGCTTCCTCTGGATCCTCTTTGTCCACCTCCTCTCTGGCTTCTTTTCCTCCTAAACTCCTTAAATGCTCCTAAAATCCTTGCCTTTCATTATTCTATGGACTCTCTCCAAAGGACTACTTCTTTGCTCACCCACATGTACTGTGTGTCCCATATCAATATCCACAGTCTGGAAGTTTCCCCAAATCATGGTACCCATTTACCAGGCATTCCTGCTGAGATGATCTAGAGAGCCTCCAGCCTGCATTTCAGGTACTGTCTTGATTGAGGAAGACTCTGAAGAACCTGAAATTCAGGTCAGAAGTTCTTCCTTTATCACCCCGACATATACAGGCACCTCAAAAAAGACAGTGAACCCATCACTCCCTGGTATCCATGGAACCTCCTCTTCTCCATATTCTACAGCACAACCTAAAGGAGATGTTCTCTTTCACTGAAAACTGAGAAGACCCTCCTAATTTAAAATTCTTAAATAGTCCCAAGTCACTTTCAAGGTAAAGGCAATGACTCCTATAGATGTATTAATTTTCTGTGAAGAAGTTATCATTATTGTTTCCATCAGGCACCTGAAGAAATGGAGACACAAAGAAGTTAAATAGTTTTCCCAGGGTTATGGAGATAGGAACTGCTGGAGCAGAGACCCAAACCCAGACAGTGTGAGTCCAGAGGCCTTCTTAGCCTTGAAGCCACTCTCCTTGGTCTGACCCATTCCATGAAACCTTGCTTGAGATGCTTAGACTTATCCCATTTTTCTTGGGTCATTGGCAGATTGGGATCTACAGAGAGGAGACATGGAGAAAGGCCACAGCCAGCTAGCATGCCCATAAAGGAGTTAATTATGAGCAAGAAATACACCCCAGGTACTCCAGTTGTTTATTATTATTATTATTCTCATGTACATGCTAATCCATTGGCACATTCTTAAGTCTTAGCGTATTTTGGTGAATGAAGTACTGAAATTGTTCAGATTCCAACACGTTAGAACCAAAAATAGTCCTACATAAAAATCATGCATTGCCTCCACATCTTCAGGGACTGAATCAACAAGAAATACACATTGCTTCTTATGTGTATTTTGCAATGTGAGCAGAATAACGTGGTCATGGAACAGTACCAGTGACACCCATTCTTACCACCCATTCTTACGGGGAGGGAAGGATCACGCCATTACAGATTCAATGGTAATAGCAGAATTCACATCTGAGCTGTATTAATTACATCAAAATGGCTCAATCCCATCACTCTCCTTTGATTTTTTTAAAAGAGAAATTCTGTGGTTTTGTGGGAATGACTCTATAATCATCAATTTGAGAGGTATCTAATGAGTAAACGATACTGCATAACTGTTCTCAATAGGGGAAGAACTATCAAATCAAGGTCTGTACATGGAAAGTGGGAATATCTCAGAATCATTTAGTTCTGCTTGGGGCTGACTTGATGAGGCAGAAATAATAGAGGATGTGATTTTAGTCAAAATATTTGGATGGACCTCAAAACAGCAAAACTTGAGTTCCCAAAAACACTCTTAAGTTATGGTGTATTTTAGTTTCTTGAATTATCAGAGAGTGAAACTCACTTTTCAGGTCCCAGGCTGAAATGCTTGGGACCCGAATCACTTCAGATTTTGGATTTTTTTCAGATTTTGAAATATCAGTGAGGATATAATGGTATCTGGGGAACGAGATCCATGTGTTAAACATGAAATTTATTTATATTTCTTGTACCCCTTCTACACATTCCCTAAGTGTAATTTTATACAACATTTTAATAATTCTGTCCACGAAACAGAGTTAGTGTATATTGAGACGTCTGAAAACTAAGCTCTCACTTCCTCGGTCACCCGTGGGGGCAATCGGAAATTTCTAATTGTGTCACATGGGCACTCAGAAAGTTTTGGATTCTGGACCATTTTAGATTTCAGAATTTTGGGATTATGAATGCTCAACCTATGTCCAGGTGTGAGGCTTCGTACACATGCACAGATTCATGTGACCACCACGACAAGGGGGCCATGGGACAATTCTGTCACCTCCTCCCTCAAGACTCCCCTTTGTGTGGCCTCTCTGTATCTCCCTGTCCCTCTACTCCTTTCCCTTGGGACGTATTCATCTCTTCCCCTTTAGTTCAGTCTTTTGGAAAACATCACCTAAATTGGATTCATACCATAGCAACCTTGGGAGACCAGCTTCTCTGGCTGCTGTTTTGTCTGAGATTCAGCCAAGTCTTTCTATGTTTTGAGAGTAGCCTTCTTGGGTCCTCCTTGTGTATTTATGGAAATCTTTCTCCAATGTCCCAGGATATATGTCCTTATTTGGAAATAGGGGTATTGCATTTGTGATGACCTTAAGGTCTATGACTGTTGTCTTTATAAGAAGAACAGAGAGACACAGAGCAGAGACTCAGAAGCACCAGAGGAGAGAACAGAGGGTCATCTGAAGAGGGGGACAGATTGAAATGCTGCTGCCACAAGCCAAGGACTCTTGGGGCCACCAGAAGCTGGAACTAGGCAGAGAAGGATTTCCCCCTGGGAGGCTCAAAGTGAGCTTGGCCCTGGTGACATCCTGATTTATACTTGTAGCTTCTGGAACTGAAATAATGAACTGACATTCTAAATCACTCAGTTTGGGGTATTTTTTAAAAAGTGGTCCTAGGAAACCAACGTAAGCAATAAATGTGTTTTTTGAATGGCTAAAAAATTCCCTCAGAATTCACATGGCGGGGTAGTAACATCAAATGATCCTAGAAAATATAAGGACAAATATAAGTAAAGACCATATAGAGTAGCTCATGGAATTAAAGATGATGCTAAATGAAAAGGTAGCAGAAAGGAAGGAATCCAGCCATGGGGAATTGGGTAAGAGAGCTAATGGCTGATCTCTTGATATTGTTGAAATGACTCCACTTTCCTAATTTTTAGTAAACTGGAACATCTCTTCAAATATTTGCAAGCTAATTATGTATTTTTTCAGGATTTTCAGTGCATATATTCCCATTTTGAAAAAATGAGCAACCTTTCTCTTCTCTCTGTTGTAGGAGCCTTCGGAATATTCTGAATTTCAATCCGAATTTTGTCAATAGTATGCAAACAATTCCTCCTCCAACGTTATTTGTCTCGTACTGACCTTACAACTTTCTTTAAAGTATCTTTGATCAAATGGATGTTTTAAATTAATTGCAATGTCCAATCAATCAATACTTCCCTGGATCAGTTCTTCATATTATCTCAGACTTGGTATTTCCCCATTCCAACATTTTAGAAGTGTTATTTTTCTCTAATCACCTGAAGTTTTTAATGTCCAAGTCTTTAATTTTTTTCTACAGTACAACTTTGTGTGTGAAAGATGAATTTCCTGTTATTTAGAATTTTCCAAATGCACATTCAATTCTGCCAACCCTAGTTTTTGAAGTCAATCACACCCACCTTCTCTGCTTTCCAGAGACGACTCCTCAATGCTGCACAAACTGTTCTTTACAGTCCTGATTCTTTTTCTGGACAATTCTGCTTTGACCTGCTCATCTATTTGTTCTGATCTCGACAATATGCTCAATTCCGCCAGTTTTACCATCAATATACAGATATTTCAACAACCCTTGGTTAAATTTGTTCCTAAGTATTTTACATTTCTAAATGCTTTTGAAAAGGAGATTATCTTTTAATTTCATTTCAGATAATTTTTTACTAGTGTATAGAAATGAAACTGAGTTTCTTGTTTTTATTTTACATCCTGCAACTTTATTGAAACTGTTTATCAGTCTCAAAAAATTTGAGGTGGAGGCTTTACAATTTTCTATATGTTAAAAAAAATATCCCATGCAAACACAATGTAACCTATTTTTGAGTGTGGGTGCCTTTCACTAATTTCCTTTTGTTTCCTAATTTCTATGGCTGGGATTTCCAGTATTACATTGAATACAAATGGCAAGAGTGGACTTCCTTGTTTTATTCTTAATTTTAGAGGAAAAGCTATCATCTTTTCAGTGTTGAGTTTGATATCAGCTGTGGTTCTGTCATATATGGCCTTTATTACATTGGAACGTAATAAAGAGTTGGGAGTTTTTAGCATGAAAAAACGATGAGTTTTGTCCAATGCTTTTTCCGCATCCATTGAGATGATCATGTGGCCATTGTCTTCGTTCTGTTAATGTGATGGGCCACTTTATTGATTTATAGATGTTGAACCATCTAGGTTAGTCAGCTTTTTCTTGGCTGTGACCAAAAGATCTGACAAGAACAATTAGAGGAGGAAGAGTTTATTTGGGGCTCCCAGTTTCAGAAATACCCAATCCAGATGCAGCTGGCATTGCACCTCTGGGCCCAAGGTGAAGCAGAACATCATGGCGGAAGGGAGTGGCAGAGGAAGGCCACTCTGGACATGGCGCCCAGGAAGCAGAGAGAGAGAGCTCACCTCACCAGAGACAAAATATAAACCCTAAGGCACACTCCCAGTGACCTACCTTCTCCACCACACCCTACTTCCCTACAGTTACCACTTAGTTAATCCTACCAATGGATAAATGTATTGATAAGTTAAGGCTCTTGTAACCCAATCATTTCACCTCTGAACTAATCTTGCATTATCTCACACATGAGCTTGTGGGTGACACCTCATATCTAAACCATAACTCCATCCTTGTATCTCAGAGTTAAAACCCACTTGATCATACCCACTCCTCAGCATATACCCAGAGGACTTAAAATTAGCATAGTATAGTGACACAACCACATCAACGTTTATAGCAGCTCAATTCACAGTAGCTAAACTATGGAACCAACTAGATGCCCTTCAGTAGATGAATGGACAAAGAAAATATGGAACATATCCAGAATGGAATATTACTCAGCCTTGAAAAATGGAATTATGGCATTTTCTGGCGTATGAATAGCAGAGATAGGCATAGGAAAGATAGTAGAATGAATTGAACATGACTTTCCTATATTCATATATGAATACACCATCAGTGTAACTCCATATCATGTAGATCCACAAGAATGGGAAGTTATACTCTGTGTATGTACAATCTGTCAAAATACATTCTACTGTCCTAGATAGCTAAAAAGAACAAATAAAAAAGTTAAAAAAAAAAAAGAAAAGAGAGAGAGAGAGAGAGAGAGAGAGAGAGAGAGAGAGAGAGAAATCTGTTGGCAACCTTATGGAAGTTCCCTTGTATGTGACAAGTCATTTTTCTCTTGCTGCTTTCAAAATTCTCTTTGCAGTTGACTTTTGGGAATTTAATTATAATGTGTTTCAGTGAAGATCTCATTATGTTTAATCCACTAGGGTTCTTTGGGCTTTGTGAATGTGAACAATCATTTTCCTGTGCAGAGAATGGGAGTTTTCATCATCGTCATCATCAGTCTTGCAGAGCGGGGATCACATCCTGGACTTCATGCATGCTAGGCGAGCACTCCACCACCCAGCCACACCCGCAGCCTGCTGTCTTTATTTTTTAAGTTACTTTTTTCTACTCCCTGTCCTTTCTCTGCACTTTCTGCATCTTTCTTGGTCATTTCCACTTTTACTTTGCCTGTTGGTACTGTAGATTTTCTTAACTTGTTTTCCTCTTCGCTCTCCTGCCCGTATAATTTCAAATGGCCTATCTTTGGGACACTGGTTCTTCCTTTTGCATCATTTTCTGTTGTTAAACCTCTGTGGTTTTTTTTTTAGATCAGTCATTGTGTTCTTCAGGTCCAGGCTTTGTGTGTATGTTTTTAAAACATTTTCTATGTCTTTGATCTTCCCACTTTGTTTATATATTTAATGTTTTCCTGACTTGGTTTAGTTGTTTATCTACATTCTTGAAGATCACTGAGATTTTTAAAGATGATTATAGGTCATAGATCTCCCTTTCTTTAGGGTCAGTTAGTGGTGTTCTATTTTGTTCCTTTGGTGGTTCAATGCTTCCCTAATTATTTTTTATCTTCATGGCCTTGCATTTGAGCTTGTATATTTAGAAAAGTCGTCGTCTTGTCTGGTATTCATGAACTGGTTTCTGCAGAGAAAGTCCTACACCGGTCTAGAGACTTTGGGAACACTGGTAGTGTCTGTGGGTGGGCTTGCTGATGCAGTCCTAGGGTCAGCAGGCCTGGTGTCTGTGTCTGGAGGGTCTTGTATAGTGCTGGGGTCAGCTTGGTGCCAGGGACTGTGGGAGGGGTTGTGGAACCTAATTCTTGGAGGGCTTGGAGCATGGGTGTCTTGCGGGCTGACCTGCTGTTAGGGAAGGCCAGGAATATAAGAAGGCTTGGGTCTTGGGTCTGAGCAGAGCCTGTCCCTGGGTCTGGTACCAGGCAAACCTGAAACATAAATCCATGGGGGAGTTGGGGTCCTGGGTCTGTGGCAGTTGGCCTGGTGATTGGGCTGATGAAGATCCATTAGGACTTCCTTTGAGCCTGAATTCATAAATGCTGTCCTTGAACAGCTGTGGAGGCTGGCCTGGGTCCTGGGACCTGAGGGGCTGGCCTGGAATCTTGGTGTGTGTGTGTGTGTGTGTGTGTAGGACTCATCAGCTTGGTGCATGAAGCCTCATGTCCAGGGCTGGCCAAGAGCCTGGGGTTGCAGGGGTTAGCCTGGTGCCAGAGTTCACAGAGGGGGGCTTGTTGCCAGGGTGTAAGGCACAGATGTGTATCTCTCTCCACGCTGCTTGGGGGCGGGGTGGTGTGAGATGGCACTTCCTGCCCTCTTTGCATCTTTTCCATGTCCTGGCTGCTCCACTCTCACCTGAATCACCTAGTTGTTGGGAAGCTATGCTTGTCCATGGTTGGATTTTAAAGTGAAGTTCTGTGAGGAGGTGAGTGCTGGAAGCTTCAATCTTGCTGATGTCACTTGGTTCTCATAACATGTTTGTGTAGCAAATGGAACATGCGACCCTCTTTTCTTTTTCTTTTTTTGGTGGCACTGGGGATTGAACCCAGGGCCTTGTGCTTGACAGGCAAGCACTCTATGACTGAGTTATGTCCCCAGCCCTCATTTTTTTAAAGAAAGTATTGTTACGACTCTCTGAACAGAATTGCAAAAGTGGTGGGTCAATTTGGATAAAAATACTGTTGAGAATTAATTCATAGAGCACTGAGTTTATAGATATTTTAAGGTAGAAATTTAAAATTTTGTATCGAGTTTTCCTAAAGAGCAACATGAGATAACTCTTTATTCTGATTAACCTCAAGATACTTTCCTAAATTAATTTTTTCACTTGTATCTAATTTGAGGAAGATGGATCTTTTCCTTGATCCTTGTAAGCCGTGTTGTAGGTCAGAATTTCCCCCTTTTTTACAGCAGAATGATATTTGATGATACGTATATGCCACGTTTTGCTTATCCATCCATCGATGGCTGCTTGAATTATTTCTGTGTTTTAGCTACTGTGAATAATGCTATGAACACAGCTGTCTGTTTTTAATTCTTTGGGGCATACATGCAGAAGTGGAATGGCTGGATCATGTGGTAGAATATTTCTAGACATTGTCACCAACATTTACTTTAGACTTTTGGTAGAAATGGAAGTGGATTTCCAAGAGAGAAAAGGAAGGGCTGAAATTGATGAAGTGCTTTTCCACTGTCTGTTTGAATAATCAAATGATTTCTGGGTTCTTCTGCTACTGAGTCAATTACATCAAGAGCATCCCCAGAGTTGGTTGATCCTTATGGTTTTTGCCTTTTTTTAAATTTTAATTTTCTTTTTAAAAAATTTTATTTTATTTAAATTTTTAAAATTTCAATAAATAAAATATTTATTTATTTTATTTAAATAAAACTTTATTTTATGTGTTCTAATTTATGACAGTAGAATGCATTTGTACGTTTTGATGGACCATGCATCAATGGAGTGTAATCTCTCATTTTTCTAATTGTACATGGTGCAGGGTCACATGGGTCATGCAGTCATACATGCACATGATGTAATGATGTCTGCTTCGCTCTTCTGTCATTCCTACCCCATGCCCCTCCCCTCCATCACTCCCCTGTACCTAATATAAAGTACCTTTATTCTTCCCTATCCTACCCCACTTATTGTGAATCAGCTTCCGCATATCAGAGAAAACATTGGGCCTTTGGGTGTTTTGCCTTTTAACATGTCTTGTTTTGATTGCTGGGCATTGGGCATGATGTATTAGGTAACTGAGGTAAACAGGCCTTCTGTGTGAAGTTTTATGTGAACCTGACCATGTGGGTTGGGTAGTGATTGATCTGCAGCAGCTTTAGGTGCCAGAGGCTTCATAAGACTTTCCTGAACACTCCTCCTCAGAGAGCCTGCATCTTACAGTCCTTCCAGTTATAATTCCTTGTTAGTATCCCGGAGCCCAGTTGGCAGCAGGCGCCAGGAGGGGAAGCATCCTAGGGTGAAGTCTCACTGTGTGCGTGGGTCTGTGTCCATGCATCCAGGGGCTGCAACCTGCAGAGTGCCTCCAGTCTTCCTCTCCTCCTTTAGGTGTTCTAAGAATTTGCAGAGAAGGCTCTTCCCCAGGTGAGCTAAGCCTGTGGATAAGTGTGGCTGGGTCTTGTTCCTTGAAGGCAGTCCTTTGTCATGGAGGATGCTATGGGCGCATTTGGGCATATCCTACCATGGATGGCCATCTCCTTCCACCTGGAGCCGGAGCCCCAAGGGACTTCCTCTGCTCTTCACTGGGAGAACCTTGTCGGGTTCCTGGAGGTGAAACTGATTAAAGGTGCAGTGTAATAAAAAAATTAATATTTGATTTTGTCCCTGGTCCCTGACACAGAGAATAAAATGATGGCATTTTCCGGTAAATGGTTGGAACTTGAGACCCTCATGCCAAGTGAAATAGGCCTGATTCAAAAATCCAAAAAGGTTGAAGACTGAATGTTTTCTCTCATATACAGAAGCTAGACCAAAATAAGGAAAAAAAGAAAAAATGAAAAAGAATAATCAGAAAAATGAGAGCTCACACTCCATTTATGTATGATCTATCAAAATGTATAAGTGCATTCTAGTGTCATGTACAACTAATTAGAACAAATGAAAATTAATTAAAATTTAAAAAGAAAGAAAAAGAGGGGGGAGAATTCTATGAGATAGAAGAGACATCAGTGGAGTAGAGGAAGGGGATTGGGGGCAGGGAGGAAGGATGGAGAAGGGGAGGAAGATGGAATGAATCCCGCCAAGCTTTCCTGTGCACATGCGCAAATACCCCACAGTGCATCTCATCTTTCTGTAGAGCCATAGGCACTAATTAAAAAAAAACCCTATAGATAAATAGAAGAAAGATCAGAGAGTAGAGGGAACAGGGGAAGGGAGAAGGAAAGAGCTTAGAGCAAAAGAAGAAACCCTGGGAATTTACTATCTTCTGTATGCTAATGAGATGGAGATGACTTCCATCAGGAGACCCTAGGTAGCTTCAGGATGAGGACCAGTCACCAGAAAGACCAAGCTGGCAGAGTTAGAGCTTGTCCTCTTGAACCCTACCCCAACCTCCAGGGAGCAGAGGAGGGCGGAGACTGAGTTCAGTTACCCTTGGCAGTATCCAAATGATTCTGCCTGAGGAAATGTCCATCAGAACCTCTGAAGAGCATTGGTATCTGGGGAGCTTTGGGCTGAGCAGCAAGTTGATGTGCTGGGAAGTGCTGGTTCCCCATCCAGGAGCTTGCCCTGGGCAGTTCTTCCCCTTGGGCTGCTCCTAAGATGTGTATCCTGTGTGATAAGCCAGGAAACACAAGTATGGTGTTTCTTGAGTTCTGTGAGTTATTCTAGAGAATTCTCTAACCTGAGGGGGTGACTGTGGGAACTCCTGAACTTGTAACTGTCTGGGCAGATTGTGGGTACATGGTACCCCATTCATGGCTGGTATCTCTTTGGACTGAGCCCCTTGACCTGTGGGGTCAGTGCTGTCTCTGACCAGTTGGCATCACATGGAATTGCCAGTAGATGTCAGAGAATGAGACCTTCTAAGATCTTCTAGATATCCAAGAGTCTAACTCACCCTAGTCCAACTCCACCTCCCAGCAGTGTGCCCCAGGTTTTCATTCAGTCATTTCTACCAGTGTGTGGCTCCAGGAGCTGCTTCTTTGGGGTAAGCAGATCTTGATTGCAACTCTGGGTTCACCTGACTCTCTGGATGAGAATGTGGTGGTTTACCACCAAGACTTGAATGCTCTGATGGATCCAAGAGGTGTCATTGATTTTCAGTTTGTGTGATTTTTTTCTTCTTGGAAGAATGGGAGTGAAGATTCCCGAACTCTTTATGTGCTATCGCTGAACTTGGAAGCTTCCTTTCATTGTTGAAATGATCCCTCTGTGGCCATGATTCTTTCATATGCTGCTGGATTTGATTGGATTGAAGTTTACTTCATGCCTGTAAGTGGGACTAAGGTGTCATTTTTCCTTGGTGTTTGTGTGACGTTTGTCTCATTTTCCTGTTAAGATTCACAGACTATGCTGGGTAACTTTCTACCTTTAAAATATTTGCACTCATGAAACAAAAATACACACACACATATGCATACTCAGGCATACACATGTAATTCTGCATGGAAAGAGTCATAGCACAAAAGCATCTTAGTATGGAATTCTTCATTTAAATGGGATATTTGTTTTCTTCTCTTTTGCTAAAATCCTTCCTTCACTTTCCCTACATTTTTCCTTCCCAACTCTTTCCCATTTTTCACTTTATATTCTTACAGCTTGGTATGTAGCCTTCTGCAGCCTTTTTTATTCCCGGGAAATTATACAAAGTCACATACATAATCACACACACAGAAGGATTTATTTTGATTATTGTTTGCAAAGATCACAATACACACATATGTATCAGCTGCATCTTGTTTTCCTCACTGTCAGTACATTCTGGAAATTGCTCCAAATCAACTGATAAAGATCGAGCTCATTTTTGTTTGGCTATATAATTTTCTGTAGGAGGACATTCTCTTTATCTCCTGCTTTTTTTTTTTTTTTTCCCTTCTCTAAGCGATTCTGGGTTGACAGCCTTTACTCATATTCAGTGTTACTGGTGCTTGTGTTTCTCTGATAGATTCTCAGGTGTGGGGTTTCCCAGTTGAAAGACATGTGTGTTTTTAATTTTAATAGCTATTTCCACATTTCCTTCCCTAGTACCTCATTCTGAAAAGTTTTTTTTTTGACAACATTTCCAGTTTCTTCAGTGGTTATTGGTCTTCTCAAGTTTTCTACCTCTTCTTGAGTCAGTTTCAGGGAATTATATTTTCTCAAGAAGTCATTCATTTTGCATGGGTTTTCAAACTTTCTGGTATAAATTTTACATAGTGTTATCATTTTGAAAATTCCTCCTCATATCTGTAAAACTTTAAACATTGTGTATGTGTCTTCTCTATGTCTGGTTTCTCTGAATGTCACTCGTTAATATTTTAACTTGAGAATACCCCGGAGACTTCAGGTTTTTAGTTATTTCAAGTTTGGAACTCAGACCCGCTTATTCCTCCGTAGCGATCATTTCCTGTGACGTGGAGGGTCTCCAACATACTCCCCCCAACAGAGCAGGCACACTTCCTTGGGTTTTTATAGGTTTATTCTGTAAAAGTGTTTCTTGGAATTTTGGAAGTAGAAAGAAGACACCTATTCTATAATCACATACTAATTTAGTCTTTCTTTGTGTGTTTCTAATAGACCAGCAGTTTTAAGAAATGTGTCTTTGGCAAGAGAGAAAGCACTGATATAATAAACTTATGAGGAAATCTCTAAAGAGGATACAGATTATGATAAATTAGATTTGTAATGGATAATTTGGATTGTCAACTTGACTAGATTAAGAGATACCAATGATTAAGAGGCCTCTGGGTGTGTCCATGAGGGCCTGTCTAGGAATGATTGGCAGGTGGCATAGTGAACTGAAGTGGAGACCTTTCCTAAGCATGGGCAGCACTGCCCAATAGGATGGTGGCTTGGATGGAATAAAAGCTGGAAGAACAAGGAGCAGATGCAGATGCAAACTCAGCTCATCTTGAACGGGTTCTTGATCGCTGCTTCAATCATCTGAGGATATTGGACTCTCCCTTCTTCACTCTTCCAAAGCGGACTCTGCCAGTGATTCTCCAGGGAGTTTCCAGAAGCCTTGGTCTTGGACTGGGGTAGCACTGTTGATGCCTCTTGTTCTGGGGCTTCTGCCTCTTGAACTGAGCAGCTGCTGGTTCCTTCAGCTCTCCAGCTGCAGACGGCCATTGTGAACTCTCCAACTTCAGGTTGTGTAAGCCAATCTAATAAATCCTCTTTTGTAATCATAGTTCCTGTTGATTCCATTCCTCTAGAAAACCCTAATACAAGATTATATAAATGAGAGCATATTATAGCAGATTGCTTCACATATATCATTTTATTTAATTCTTATAGCTGTACTATGAGGGAACTATAGAATCATACCCATTTTATAGTTAAGAAAACTGAAGCAAAGAGAGGTAAAGAATTCACATAACAAGAGTAGGACCAGGATCTAAAATCAGATTTGAAATCAGTTTGTCTGACATCTTCTACCAAATGCTGGCAAAACATGTTTTTTGGAGACAAGTGATAAAATGAAAAAAAGCAAGAAATCAAAGACTATAGCTTTAGTTGTGTCTGTTTGTGAGAAAAGGAGGTGTGATCTTGATCAAGTTATTTGAAGGTGCATGAAGCAGGATTTTGAGGTACTGCCTTTATTATCTTCCTGACCCAAGTAGCTGGTACATGATGGTTAGGTTATGATTGTGAACTTTATTGTAATTGTCTTACTTTCCCATTTAAAAAAATAGTTCAAGAACAAACAGAACATTTTCACATATGCCAACAGTTTAAGTCCCAAAACATTATAATAAAATTAGACTCAGGGCCTCACACATGCCAAGCAAGTGCTCTACCCCTGAGTCACAACTCCAGCCCCAAACTAGGCCTTTTCTGTTGGCCAGAAATTTTATTTGCTCATAGAAGGATCCACTCTGGTGTGTGTAGGCTCCATGGCATTCTTGATGGTACACAGCTCACAGAGTCCTGGAGCAGCTGAGGAAACAGACCCTACGCAGAACATGCAGAAGCATACAACAGAAGGGGACCTCCAAGGGAATGCTGTCCACGGGGGACATCTGCATCACAAGCCACCACTGTGGGTGCCTGGACCTCACTGCTCTTGCACTGAGGAAGTGATCTGCACTAGAAAACAGATGCCCCTGACTCATTTCAAACCGATACCTTGCACAGGGTCAGCGGGTGTGAACTCTGCACCCAGACAGGAAGACAGACGGGGAACTCCGGTGTTTTTTTGTTGTGTTATTTATTTTTTGGAGATTATTATTTTTTAAAACAGTTTAAGGTTCACAGCAATATGAAGAGGAAGATAGAGATTTCCCACATGTTCCCTGTCCCCACACAGGCAAGGATTGCCTCATTACCAACATCTTCCACCAGATTGTCCATTTGTTATAGCTGATGAACCTGCATTGACAATCTTAATCCTGTCCACGTTCACATTAAGGTTCACTCCTGGTGTGGTGCATTTGTGCACTCTCTGCATTGGACAAGGGTATCATGACATCTGTCCATCCATATGGTACCACAGGGAATAATTTCTTTACCCTAAAGATACTCTTTCCTCCACTCTTCATCCCTCCCTGCCCTTAGCAACCACTGATCTTTTATTTTTTTAATTTGTTCTTTTTACTTACACATGGCAGAGAAGGTCTTTTGACCAGTGATCTTTTGAATGACTTTTCTAATTTTGCCTTTTCCATAGTGTGATGTAGTTACACAGTATGAAGGTTTTTTGGATTGGCTTCTTTCACTTAGCGGTGTGCACTTAAAGTTCTTCCACATCTTTTCAGGTCTCGGCTGCTCTTTTCTCTGTAGCACTGAATCATTTTCCGTTGTCTGGATGCATCACAGTTTATTAATCCACTCACTGAAGGACACCCTGGTTGCTTCCAGGTTGTGGCCATTGTGAATAAAGCTGCTGTGGACATCCGTGTATACATTTTGTGTGGACGTAAGTTTTCAACTCTTTGGGCAGATGCTAAGGAGCATGATGGCTGGACCACACAGTAAGATGGTTTTTACTGTATTTTACTCTGGAATGGGGAAAACTATTTGCAAACCATCCATTTGAGAAGGGGTTAATATCCAACATATCTAATGAACCCAAATTAATTTCCTCTTTTAAGACTCTCCAAATGTAGTCACATTCTGATGGACTGGGATTGAGGCTTCCACTTTGGGGGACGCATTTAGCCCATGACAGTGACCAATGATCCATATTTCATGTGTGTTATATTTTAGTGTCAATTCTGTACTTCTAAGCAATGTACGGATCTTCTTGAAGGCTTAGAGACACACTTGGTACTAGATGGCTAATTCTTCCATATTAAGAAATAGCATTTGTTATCGCTGCGCCGACTCCTACTGAGGAAGCAGTAAGGTTTGTTTTTCCACATGCTGGAATCCTGCAGAACGGCTTTAATGCCTACATCTCTATTCCACTGGCCCGAATCTCATATTCATAATTTCATGAGAAGTTGAGGAATCTGGGAAGGTTTGTCCATCCATCACAGAGAGGATGGGGCTGAACTTTTTCAGGCCACAAAAACTATCCCACCAGCTGTCTTTCCTTTGATGGAATGAAAATAAACTATAAAATAAAATCTATCCTTAAAATCTTACCATCCACTGAATTTATGGAAGAACCGTCAAACCCTAAACCTTAGATTTGCCCTGGCTCCTGGACCTGGTTTGCATGGTGATGCACTGTCCTTAGGAAGCTCCTCAAAGATGTGCGGAGGATTTTCAGGATAGTCTTGGGAGGAAAGATGCTGAGGAAGCTGACCACCCAGCAGATAGCAGCAGCAAACGGAGCCATTTCTTCTGGGTTGTTGGGTCAGAAAGGGAGAAAGGAGGTCAATCCCTAGACTTGCAATTCTCCCTTGAAGGGAAGTGTCTGCTGCCCCTAGAGTGACCCATGCCTGGCTTTAGGATCTTGTGCTAGAGAGAATGGTCCAGCCAAACAGGCTGCAGGGTAGTCTGTCTGTTCTAAATTTGCACATCCTTTGTCCTCACCTTCAATAAACACACGCACACACACTAACTCCATGCACATGGAGCCACAAAGACATTTTTGGTGGGGGTTTTAATCCCTGGAACTCAGACATGACGTCTTTCACTAGGGTGGCACATATTGGGTGCTTAACAAAGGTAAGCTGAATAAATGTTGAAATTGTATATCATCATAATTAGGGGTTACTCACTGAGTAGGATCCTAATTAAGATTATTGGGAATGAAGTCAGGAGCTGAGTTATTCTCTACCTAATGATCCATAAGCACGTCCTTTAGCCTCCTTGGCTAACATGGAACAAGAGCTTAGTAGGTATTTGTGGGATCTCGGTTTACCCTATTTACCCACAGGTAGTTAGGAAGAAAGACAGAGAGATGGTAGATAGGTTGGTGGGTAGATAGGTAGACAGAAGGCCACCCAGGCAGGTGGGTAGATGTGTTGACAGACCTGTGTCTCCCCCAGAGTGTCCTTTTGAGATGGTGGGAGCCTAAGTCAGTAAAGACATGAGGACAGTTCTCACGAGATGCATAAGTTTCTACTGGCGTGGAGGCTGCACCCACCTTATCTTGTATCTTCTGCTGCCTCTGCCCAACTCCCACCTGAAAGAAGAGGGAAGCTGTCAAGATGGGAAAAGCCAGGACCGAACCACTTTCTTTGGAATCCTGTAAAGGGAATTAGAACTTCTGCCACAGCACCAACTTCTATGCCAAAAATGTGATTTTTTTTTTTTTTTGAAAAATTGAAGATTTATTGTAAGATGCTAAATCCGGAAGGAACAGCAGGCTCCACAACCTGCTTCTCTCTCTTCCTCCTTCCCCCCTCCCTTCTCGTAGGAGCCCAGGGCCCTGACAACAGATGTCCCTTCTCCCAGCCTACAGCAGACGCCCAGGAGCACCTTGACATGGAGCAACAGCCTGCTAGATTTCGAGGTCGTCTTAGAAGAAAAAGAAATGCAACCACTGTTTAAGCTGGAGAAGAAAATATTGCATAAACAGAGACCATTTGGTGAGACTTCACTTTGAAAGAGGTCCATCATTCAAACAAATAGAAGAAAAACCTAGTATTTCCTCCGGAGGCTAGACTCCTTGTGAGTAATGTCTTTAAGGAGCAAAATGTTATAATTCAGATTGTCAACTTAAAAACTGGTTAGGCATCAAGAGAAACAGATTGCCCTTGTTGGTGGAGTTGCTGCCTCCCCCTGCCATGCCCCTGCAGGAAAATGGGGGTGAGGGGGTGGATAAAAGACCTCATCTGCCTGTAAGAGAAGACCAGATTAAAAGATTTCTGTGTCGGCAAGTTCACGGATAGGGTGATGTGCTCAGAGTTTCTTTGTCAGTGTCTACAAGTCCCTGTGGCTTCTAAGTGCTTGTGTGGTGGATCAGTGTGTGTGTGTGTCTGTGTTTACTTTTGCTCCCTTACCTTTGGAATCTTGGTTTTATTCACTCTTATTTAATGCAAGAATGATAACAGTAATTACTGAAGGTTCCTGGGGTATCAGGAAGGAGCTAAATGAAATATGGCCCCAGAGCAGCCATCTGCTCCTGGGGAGCAGGAGGGGCTGGCAATCGAGTCTCAGCCTGAGGGACCAGGCTGGTGATTTGCTCTCCGTGGAGAAATAGCATTGGTTGTGAGGTTCACTGCTTCCCCTTGAGCAAGAGAAGGTCTGGATGGTGAAATAGCATCCTTCTCTGAACACGAGCAGAAGGGCAGGTGCTGGCAGTGGTTTCCACACAGGGGCTGGGCATTTGGAAGCGATTGGTGTTGGATCTAAGCCCTTGCAAGCTTAGTGGCTTTGGGCAGATGATTTGACTTCTTCCTGACTTTTTCTTTTGAATGCAAAATGGGCGAAGGTACTTGTCTCATAAGGAGTTTCAGGAAGGGCTCAGGAGTTTGACTGGGAACCCAGTCTAGCTGTGGGATCTTGGCCACATATCAACAATCTGCAAAGCCCATCATTCCGTAACAATAGGAAAAGCAGCTAACGATGATCAAATCATCTGTTTCAAGTCCATTATCAACTCACGATCTTCCCAGAGACCCTATCACTAGGGCATGTTACTAACCAGACAAAGAAACTGAGACACAGAATAATTTATCCCTGGGAATAATTAGCACTTATTAAATTCCAGATTCTTATACCATTTACACCTGTTCTTTGATTATGCTCACCTCTTGTCAGTAAGTTGCTTTCTTAGGTTTGGAGGTGAAGAAAGAAAGACTCCCAGAGAGGTTAAGTAACCTGGCCAGGGCTGTACAGAACCAGAATTCAGATCTCTGCCTGTCCCACTCAAGGATTCGGATCTTCCTGGAGTGCTCATATCTATCTTGGGGATATTCACAAGTAGATGTCATGGGGCATCTGACTTTATGTTTTCCCATTCAACAGAGACCCTGAAGGATGAACTAGACGAAATTCAAGTAGGAGGCTTTCAGAGCATGTCCAGGGGGTTTGTTCCCAAGGGTATCAATGATGTCCTTGCTGTGTCAATTGACTTCATGTGGTGAGCCTCATAGAGGTCCAGCATCTACAACCTTTCTTTCCTCAATATTTCTTTCCTCCCTCCTTCCTTCCTTCCTTCCCTCCTCATATCTTTCTGTACATCCCTCTTTTCCTTCATCCCTTCAACCATCCAATCCTCTCTCCATGTCTCCCTCCCTCCCTTCTCCATCCTTCCATCCATCCCCTATGTGACAGAGATGTTAGAAGTGCTGTAGATCCAACAGTGAATAAAACACACAATGAACTTCTGCTCCCTGGAGCTTAATGATTTATCACAAAAATTACCTAAGATAACCTAAGTGAAGTATAAAGCTGTTATATAGTCATGAGTGTCATGAAGAAAATATGAAGGAGAAGCTTGAGATTTCAGGTGGGGGGGGCCAGTGAGAGCATCACTAAGAAGGTGACCTTTGAATAAAGATTTCAGAGGCCATAGGATGAATCCAGTGGTTGGCCTCAGGAGGAGCTGTAGAGACAGAAAGGAGACCAAGTGGAAAACTTGGGGAGGGAGAGGAAGCCAGTGTAGACGTGGTGGAGTGAACAGGTGGGAAGGCGGAAGCCGGTCTTTCAGACCTTGGTGAGGACTGTGGATGTAGCCTACATGAGATGGAAGACTATTGGAAGACATTAAGTCAGGGTGTCTCAGAATCTGACTGAGTTTTAATAGGATCATTGGTTTTAATAGAGCAGTTTGAACAGGAGCTAGTACAGAGGCAAGGAGGTCAGCTAGGAAAATATTGTAATGGTCCAACAAGAGAGAATGGTGCCCCATTGATTTGGTGCTGAGCCAAGATGGCGGCAGTGGGCAGGGAAGAAGTGGCGAGATCTCACTTGTGTTTCAAAGCAGAGGCAGAAAGATGTAGAACGTGGGAGGCAGAAGATGCTTCTTCCTATTTCAATCTCTCCTGGTAAGTAGAGAAGGGAGACAGATGCTCTAGGTCTTGGACTCCAGTTGTTTGGGAGGATATTGGCTGGGGTAGCAATAAGCAGAGAAATTTGAGAAACCGTGTACAAGGGTCCACTGTGTACCAGGGCAAGTTGGCTTGGGTTCTTCAAGGAGAAGCAGATGCCCAGTGGGTTGAGACATGCAAGGGACTTTGGAGGAATATTTGGGAAGGAATAAGTGGGGAGGACAGTGCCAATGGCAGAGAGAGCCTTCAGATGGCAGTGAAGGTCTGAATCGTGCAATAGAAAGGGCAGAGGTAGGAGGGCTGGGAGCAAGGGTTGCAGACTGAGCAATAGCTGATCTGAGAGGCATTTTTTGTGATTGGCACGAAGAAGATGCCCAGGGTCTAAATAAGGAAACCAAATTCACATTGGTGCAAAATGGGCAGAACAACATGCCAGGAGCTTGAGGGAGAAGGCAGGGGGAAGGAGGGGATGATAGAAGTAAGAAAGAGGATACTGGAAAATAATGACATACACTTAGATAGCATGTAGCTCTGGTGAGACAGGTATCTCCATGTACCTGGTGTACCTCATTTAGTCCTATGAACAGCTCCTATTATCTGTCTCAGTTTTTCAAACAAGAAAACTGACATACAGAGAAATTAATTAGCACCAACAGTAAGTCCTGCCTTTGGCTCAGACGGTGGATTTCAGAGTCTGTCCTCTCCTTGTGCTGAGAGCTCAGATGGCTGTCGCTCCTCCCTGGTTGCTGTCAAAGAGTGTGAGTGGGTATCTTGGCTGAAGATCCAGGCTCAGACCAGACAATTGTCATTATTCCATTTCCTGCTCAAAACGTTCCAGTGGTGGCATCAAGACAGCCTGGCTATTTTCTGCACTTTGTGAAAATGAGACCACAAGGCCATATTCACTACTGTATGGGACTAGGGACATAAATCTGGGTTCCTATCTTTGAAGGGATCAAAGGGTATTTATGGGTGACGGAGGGTAGGGTGGTGGTCGGCTGTAGGTTCAATGTGACCTAGCCCATTCCAGACCCTCAGAGGATCCCTTAACAAGGGAGGGGAAGGAGTACAGCCAGCTCAATTTCCACTCCCTTTGCAGGATTTAATCCATACTGGTGTTCCATCAATGTTTATCGAATAATTATTTTAAAAAGTGACTTAATAAATACATGCCTGCAAGCTGTCTCATATTTCAGAGAGTGATCAGCTCATGTGTTTGTACTGACAAGGAGAGTTTGCTCAAGTTCTCTCCTTCTCTGTCTCAAGGACAGTCCACAGAAAGAAATGGCTTCCAGGAGGCATTATTTTTCAGTGAGTTTTCAGAACATAGGACATCACCCTAAAATCCCTGGCTGAAAGCTGTGACCATTTTATTGTCTCACATGATTCTGTGACTGGTCATGTGGGTCTGAGGTCAGCTGGCAGCTGGCCAGAGGCTGCCTGCTCTTGGAGGATCCCATTCATATCTGCCAGTTGGCTCAGTGTCAGCTGGAACAATTGGATCAACTCCGCCATGTGTCCCTCATTATCTAACAGACTTAGCTAGGTGGGAAGTTCATGTAAGAGTGGCCACAGGGTCCCCAAAGCAGCAATAGAGCGAATTCCAAAGTGTTAGCACTTCTCTGCTGGTATGGTACATCTGCTAATGTCCCATGGACCAAGCATGTCACCTGGGCATGGCCAGGTTTAAAGATCTGAGGAATAAATCCCCCTTTGATGGGAAGAACTGCAGAGTCGTATGGTAAAGAGAAGCATTTCCAAGAGTGGCAGACATTTGTGGCCACACCACACTGTCCCTCTGCATCTAGTTATCTGAAGAGTTCTCTTTATCTGCAATGTCTCCTGTGACTGGGCACTGTTTCTTCTTTATGTCATTTCAGTTGAAACCTCTGACTTTGCCTAGTTCTATCCTCATGTTTTATTGCAGTCAGTTCTTAAATCTGTGGGCATCAGCTCAGATCAGACTGGACTGGCGATACTTCTGGACGTGGATTTTGTAAAGTTTTAACTCTTCCCACCATTAGACCATTGCTTCAGATTCCCTCTGTCCTTCCTTCCTTCCATCCATCCATCCATCCATCCATCCATCCATCCCTCCATCCCTCCCTTCCTCCCTCCCTCCATCCATCCATTCCTCCATCCATCCATCCATCCATCCATCCATCCATCCAACCCTCCATCAATCTATCCATCCATCCATCCATCCCTCCATTCATCCATCCCTCCATCCATCCATCCATCCATCCCTCCATCCATCCATCCCTCCATCCCTCCATCCATCCATCCATCCATCCATCCATCCGTCCGTCCGTCTATCCATTCATCCATCTTTCATTCCATCCATCCACCCATTCCCACAGAAAATGTTTAATGAACTCTTCACTCCTTTTATTGCGTAGCTGAATCCCAAGAATCAACAAATGTGACTGGTGTATACGCTCATAAATTCTTGTTTAATGGTGCCCCAGGAAGTTGAATGGTAGCATGCATGTAGCAATAGAGCATAACTCTGAGCCACTTATTGTTGGATTCATGTCCTGCTTCTGCCATATACTAGCTGTGTGACCTTGTGTAAGTTGTCCAACTTCAACCTCAGCTTACCGCCCTGTAGGCTGGGTCAATGACAGTGCCTACACCATGGGATTACTGAAAGGCTCACACACTGCTCTCATAGAACCTACATTTTGAAGATTAGACAGATAACTAACAGGCAAACAACCAGATAACCAAGACCAGTTTGGATCAGCAAACCTTCTGCAGCTTGAACTTTGTCTGAAGTTGTTCTCTTGGGTGTAGCAGAGACGTCAGGCAGAATGTCAGGTGTGAGCCTGCAGGAGCAGGAGACTCGCGGCTCTTCCACATGATGCTATTTGAAGACAGAGGGGCCAGCGCCCTTCCTGTGTGGCACCGGTCATCTGTGGTGCTCCTGGGATGCTCAGCAGTCTGTGTGTCCAGGTGCCTCGCCTGTCCGTCTGCCTGTGCCCGCCGACTCTGCAGACCTCATCTCCTCCCAGGCACCTCCAGGGTATCTTCATGCCTTGTGTGGAATGGCAGGAATGAATTTCTAGCAGTCCCTGGGAAATCTTGCCCCTCTAGGGCACAGCTGCTAAACCCAGTATGGGGCCTGGGGACATACCCCACAGTGAGCTGTGACTCCAGGCTTCCATCTGTTTCCTGCTTTTATGAATGATCTGGAGTCGAGGGGAAGTCTCGGGCCGCCCTCTGTATGACTGACAGGCAAGCACCTGACCATGGGGAGACTTGGCCAGGGTCACGTGTGTGTGAAGGTTATTGCTAGGTATGCGATCAGCACACCCAAGGATCATGGGCTTGAAACCAAGGGCAGTAATTCTTACTCCTGACTCCCTATTTCCTAGAAGATTGATGGACACAGATAAAATGCCCCATAGCAGACACATTAGGATCTGAGGCCATAACTCAGGCAGGGCTGCTACTGTTGGGCTAGCCTCCCCTTCCTCTTGTAAATATTTCAATAACCTGAATGCAGAAAATCAAGGAAGTTCAGAATTGGAAGGCACATAACCTCCACCATGAAACCTAAACCCAAGGTGACCTAAAAGCCCTTCTAGTGACACCTCCACACTAAATTCTAGACCATTCCTAGAATGCTTCCTGATCTTTTAGTGACTCCTGACATGCCATTTGTGCAAAGCAGACTTGCACAAGAGTCACTTGGTTGGAGATTCCAGGAAATCCAGTTCCACACCAGCTTAAGAAAAATAAAATTATTGACTCACATAAGGGAGGTCTTTGCGTAGGTTTGGCTTCAGGTACGGTTTGTTCAGGACGTATATCATGCTAACAGGATCCAGCCTTTGGTGCAGTTCTTATGAATGGCTCTGTTCCCAGGATCTGCTGTCATTCTTGGCAGCTTCAGGGTTCTCCCCTTATGGTTACAAGATGGTTCTCACAACTGCAAACCTCACATTCTTACAGCATGCAACACAGTGGGAATCCATTCTTCTCTTTCCTGCATCCCCAGCAACTGTCCCCTAGTCCATAATTAGTCAAGGAAATACAACATACTGACTGGCCTAGACCCCCTGGCATTGTGGGCTAAGACCATCCCACTCAATCAACAGTGCCAAGAGTGAAGGCCTTGTCTCCCAAAGGACATTCTTGTTTTTTTATTGGAAAGAGGAAGAATAGAACCTGGGCTAAAGATGACATTTTCCCCATAATCCTTCTACCTGGAGAATTCACTCATGTTTGACACTTTAGTTATTCTCTCCTACCTCTTTTCCAGGTGGAGTTAAGTAATTTCAGTGCTGGGCTTTCCTAGCTCTTCAGAGTGCACTTTCTTCTGTCACACTTGGTGGCCCCTTTGCTAGTCTGTTGTTCCATCAAGGTTTCGAGACTCACGAGGGGGAACAATGGGACCTTATTTGTGTTGGAAAATCTCAGCCAGATGACTCTGCTCTGTGTATAGCTGGCATTAGTGAATGTTTGTTGAATGAAAAGACACTCTCCTAGATCAGCCTTGAATTTTACCTTTGACATCCTAACTATTAAATCCTGAGCCCCCGCCTATTGATCCGTGCCCTGTCTCATAACGTGGCTCACCTGATTCAGTAGTTGTACTAGGTTGAGTAGCATTCCCCCTCAAATTCATGTCCACTCAGAACCTGTGAAGGTGACCTGATTTGGAAATAGGGTCTCTGCAGTTACAGTGGAGTTCAGGCAAGGTCCTGATGAGTCAAGGTGGCCTCGAAGTTCAATGACTGGTGTATGTATGAGACAGGAGAGATTTGGAGACAAAGAGAGAGGCACCCAGGGAAGAAAGCCAAGTAATGATGGAGGCAGAGGTCAGATGGTCCAGCCATAAGCCAAGCAAGGCTGGCGGCCACCTACAGCTAGACACGGGGCAGGGAGGGGTCTCCCCCAGAGCCCTTGGAGGAAGCCTGACCTGCAGACACCTCGTTTCAGACTTAGCAAAATAAGCATCTGTTGTTTCAAGCCACCTGGGTTGTGGCTTGTTCTTACAGCAGCCCCAGGGAATGAATGCAGTGACCAATCTTACCACAGGCTGTCCCTCCTGCACAACCTTGAGGCTTGGCTCTGCTCATTAATTCCCTCAGCAAAGGTTTGCTGGGTAGTGACTGTGTGTGGCCACTGGGACGATGATCAGCACAGCAACGTGCCCCTCAGGAGCTTCCAGTGTAGCCGAAGAGCGGAAGAGCAGACGGGCAGCAGGCCCCTGCCTCGCTGGAGCGTGCGTCTGCGAGGAAGGAATCTGTCTCCTGGAGGGCATGTCCTAAGGTCATGGTCAAAGTGCTGAATGTGGAGTCTGGCACATCTCAGCTCTTATCCTAGATCTGTCACTCAATCTTCGGCATATTGTCTTTTTGACCCCCATCAGCTTCAGTGTCCCCACTTTAAATTGGGGATAATGATGGAGTTCCCTTGAGGGATGAATGAGTGGATGCAGGCTAAACATTTAGCTCGTGGCCTGGCCCCAATACACTGCTGTTTTCATAGCTTCTTAAGAATTGGAAAGAGCAATTGTCCCTCCACTCCCCAAATCCTCTCCCATCTTAATTCCTCCCTGTTTCTTTGACCACCAAATCCCCATCACTTCTGTGGTTAATTCATTTCACGAGACTCAAGTGCTATTATCAGAACTGTACCCGAACCTCGCAAGGTGCAACAGGACAGAAATGTCACCTCCCTTGCTGTAGAATTCTACTTCGAATAATACAACCCAAAGTGATCTGGCTGAAAAGCCGCATGACCCTGTGGATGAGTACTGAACATGCAGGCAGTAAGATCCGGCCAGGTGCTTTCACACCTGCTTCCCGATGAAGGGCTTGTCCAGATGGTTGTTGGGCCCCAAGGGCAGGACCTTGTGTTTATCTCTGTTCAATTTCATGTTCTGTAATTCAGCCTTCCGCACCAGCTGGTGGAAGTCTTCCGGGATCCTGATTCCATTATGTAGCATGCTGCCTACAAGGTAAAGTCCCAACTTTGTATCACACGTGGTTTTCATCAGCCTCTATGCAAGTCCTTAATGAAATATTGAATATCAGGCCAAAGCCGAGACTCTCTTCCCTTCTGGCTCATATACTGAACACATCTTATGGGTCCTAGGAGCAGACTCTGGAAAGAATTGTAGGAAGCTTTGTCCTCTGCCTGCTTCAGGGAAGCACCAGGTCCCAGTGCCCCTGCCTTCTAGCTGGCATTTTTAGAAAAACCTCAGGCATTGGGAGGCAATGAAGGTGTCACTAACTCAGGCATGTCAACATGATTCCAGGCCCAGGTGCACTAAGCAGAACTTTTGAGGTCCATTTAATTCTGAGCAATTCCAGAACATTCTATAGGTTTATCTGATGTATCCTTGGGTGAGCAACAAACCTGCAATCTAGGAGGTTATTAGAGAATAATTGTCATGGCTGTAATTATTCACCATTATTGAACACTTACTTTGGGGCAGAGATAATACACTGCCTCACTTAATCCTTTGAACAGAATCATGTTGGGTAGAGGAATCTGAGACTAAGAAAGGTTCAGAAAGCTGACCCAGGGCAGGTAGCTGACCATAGTAGTACAGTTACTCATGCTCAGGTCCATCTGTTGCAGGACCTGGAGTCGCACCAGGCTCCTCTCAGTATAAGCAGTGTTTCTTTATGTTATTTTGCAGGTTGTTTATGTGATTAATGAACTCATGAATTATCTTCTATGAATGACCATTTCACCCCAGAAACTCCAGGTTCCGTGTGGCTGGGGACTCTGTCCTGTGGCTCCTTCAAGAGCCTAGCTCTGTGCCTGGCCCGTTTCTAACCATCAGTAGATACTTTATTTTGTAGGGAGGGGAAGTACTGGGGATTGAACTCAGCCACTGAGCCACATCCCCAGCCCTATTTTGTATTTTATTTAGAGACAGGGTCTCACTGAGTTGCTTAGGGCCTCGCTATGTTGCTGAGGCTGGCTTTGAACTCGCGATCCTCCTGCCTCAATAGATGCTTTTTGAATGAATGAGCAGTGCCAGAGGCAAATGGGCTTCCCACTTCTTCTATAGCAAAAGGTGAGCATGATTTAAAATATTTTAATGTTGACACACCACCGTCTCTGGGCAGTAGTTCTTGGAATCCCAAATGGGAGTAAATACTTTCCTCCCAGTGTGCTGGGAATTAATTAAGGTTTCTGACACCCTTTAAAATTCCTTAGAATATATAGCAGCTTTCATCTGGCTAAGTGCAAAGCCACATTATGGGGCCATTACTGGGCCTGGTGCTAATGGGCATTTGTCACCCCGCCCCTTGCTACAGTGTGTTAGACCTGTGCGTCCCCCGGTAATTGCTAAATAACTCATGGAGTGCTTGGGTTGCTAAATTAAGAAATGAAATAATAGAGTGAAAATAGGAACAGGCATGTGGGATGAATAGAGATGTCCTAAGACAGAGGTTTTCCCTGCTTGTATGTCTTTTAAATAAAGAGCACGGCTCCAGTTAGCATTGCAATAATGGATTTTTATAGACTTGGGGACAGTTGGATGGTTCTGGGGGAGGATGTGGAGGCTGTGCTGGATGGGTGGTCTCTTCTAGTTCTGCCTGAAATCCTATGCGATGAGGGAGATGAGTCTTCTTACACAGATTTGAGGACAGATGGCTGACCCATCCAAGAGGTAAGTGAGAAGGACCAGCTGGTTTTTAGAACAACAGGAAATGCATTTGCAACAACCATTTAGAAACAGGTGGGGACTTCACAGGAGGAACTGGCCTAGTGGGAAAGATAAATAAGCAAAAATGGATGAAGTGGGGTGGAACAGAAATGAGGACCCCCTTGTAGGCAAATTGGACAACATCAATTCACTTAATGATCAAGACCTTGTTAAAAGACAAAATTTCAATAAACCTAGTTTTGCAGATCTGAATTGGCTTAACTTGTGATTGTAGAATTAATTGGCCAGTAGACTGGACCAGAAAAATAAAAAAGGGTTCAGAATACTACACCCCACCACATGGGTGGGTTATATTTATAGCCAGAGAAAAGGAAGTGACATAGAGAAAAAGGAAGTAAATGTGATTGGTCACAGCTCCAGTCTGTCTAATTTGACAGTGGTTTGAACATTTGGCTGCTTGTGATTGGCTGAGATTTGATTACTTGTTACCAGGGTAGGTTGCTCTCAGGTTACACATCAAGTTAGGTTACAGTTTAGGAGGTGTGGAGAAACTTTTAGGCCAAAGTTTATGTTTGGAGTCAGCATTAGCCCCAACTTAATTCAACAATATTCAACCCCGTTTTGAGTGTTTTCATATCTTTTTGTCTGACAGTAAAAATGAAAATAAGTTTTGAAGAAAGGAACTTTACCCAAACTTCAGTGTATAGAGATGCAAAGTTAAAATGAAAAAGTAAACAGAGAAACAGATCCCAAGGAATAGAGGACATTCCTGCGATGCACTTGAGATTTGTTTAGTGCTTATTAGACACGTAAAATTAAGATCAACTTATCCCTAGACACAGTAGCTTATTTTTTTCCCTCAAATCCTTAGATGTCAGAATGGCAGTACACCCAGGATTCCAGGTTGCTGTGAGGTTCAGGGCAGGTAGCCACCTGGGTTCTTTGGTGGCCATCCTGGGTGTAGGTAGGACTGGCCAGAGTGGGGGGACAGAATGTTCAGGGGAAGGCCTCAGCAAACTCAGTGGCCCACAGGGACAGCTCCTATGAAGGACAAGTCTCACTGACCTTGCAGCGTATTTTATTCAAAATATGAAAGACTTCGGATTCATAGTCTGGGCTCTCAGAGTTCTTTTCTGGGGACAGTCTTAATGGAAGGTTCTTCCGTCTGAGCAGAAGCAGCCAGTCAACCTTCTTCTTTTTATAGCTTTGCTTTGGTGTCTCCTGGTGTCTCTATTGCTTCAGACCCCAATACCAAAGTGTCTTCCTGGGGAAACAGGAAGCAGTTGCTTTCTGACCATCTCTCCTGTGGATCACTGTCAGTTCAGGGAAGCTGGTGGCGAGTGGCTTCTGTTCCCTCTTCCACAGCTCTGAGAGCATCCCAGCACTAACTGAACCGCCTTCACCTCTGAGAACCTTTCTCATCTCCTCCTTGACAAGGTAGGGATTAGTGACTTCTGTAAAAGATTTCTGGAGTACAGGGTTTGGAATATGAAAGAGGTGAGCTCAGTGATCTGCAGGGCATTGCACTACATTGTACAAGTTGATGTTCCTGAAACTCCATTTCCGATTTCAGAGAGAGGGTGAATTGCAGGTGGGGAGAACAGAGGGCGGCACCAGCTTCACATCATGTGGTTTTGACTACTTTTCTCGGGACCATTGGTTTGTTGATGGCGGGTTGTATTGCTGGAAAATCTATTTGTAAGTGTACAATGAAGTCATGTGTCACCCTTCCAACTCCAGGGGGAACTCAAGCTGCTTCCTTTCCAGTCCCACTGAAATGTCAGTGCTGAGACTCACTTGTTCACCTGGAGATGTGGAACGATCAGTCCACCCTGAGGGCTTCTGACTTCTCTGAGTCATTGCAGAGGGAGCTTACTCCTATAGGGTCTTTCATATAGTGCAAAGCAAATCTGGGGCAGCAGACAAGCTTCTCTTGGTTGAACCATGCATAGGAGAGATACATGCAGGTGGCTGTACCTTCCAGATCTCCAGGAGAATCAACATGCAAATGCCTGGTGCTCATGGGACCCATGGAAAGCAGGCAGGGACACATGGTGCCTGCAGGTCCAGGGGTCCAGTCCCTTCCCCTCGGGGCACCAAGCTCTCCCTCCTCTTCTTCTGCTCTGATGCCTGGGTGGTGATGGATAACGCAGGACTTTGCCCCTTTCCCTGGTCCCCACTTGAGAAGTGGGAGAGCTTTCCCCTCTGCATTCCTTTCTAGTTCTATTCTTGACTCTTCTATTCCACCAGACTTGGCATCACCAGGGAGCCTGACAGGTTCCGACCCTCATGCTTCTCAGGAGGATTTTTTTTTTTTCCCTTGCAGTGGAGGAAAAACCTCATTCTCACAGATCAATGAACATATTCTTCTATGCCTATTATTTAGCCCAGGATTTTGGTCTTTTGAAACTCAAAAGCTACAGGCTCTTAAACTTAAAAAAAAAAAAAGTCTTTTGCTCCAGACTGGAGTCCCTGCCTTCAGTTTCAAAGTCCTGTTTTGGACCTCAAAGGCCAAGTACTGACTTTTTCTCTTTCGATCTCTACTGAAAAAAAATCCTATGCTGAAGATCATGGATGATAGGAAGGCTCCAGCTGTCAAAGGGGTGAGAGGAAATACCTGGAATAAAAACGAATTAAGAAAAGAAGGATTACATCAGCTCTGGTCTCACAGTAATCCATCATGCACTCACTCAGAGAAGGGACTTGGAATCCAGGTTCAGCTCATCTTTTGCACAGGAGTAGGGATCAGATGGTTTTAGTCCATGGGAATCTAAGTATTCCCTGGAGTTTGTCTAGAAAAATCAATTATTTGAGTGACTATTATTGACTATTTACCCAGGAGTAAGCTGTGTGTTTTATATCTGATATTTTATGTTCCGAGCAACTCTAGGAAATAAGCATCGTTATTCTTGTTACCATTTTTCAGATAGGAAAACTGAGACTCAATGAGATTAGTCACTTGGTTAGTTTTCATTTGTGCTGGGACTAGGAATCAAACCCAGTTGAGAGCCACATCTCTTATCCAAGTAGAAAGAAGTGGAGGATCCAGATATAATGGGGTACGTCTGTAATCCCAGCAGCTCGGGAGGCTGAGGCAGGAGGATTGCAAGTTTGAGGCCAGTCTTGGCAATTTAGTGAGGTCTTGAGCAACTTGGTGAGACTCTGTCTCAAAATAAAAAAACACAAAGGGCTGGGGAGGGGGGCTCAGTGGTTAAGCACCACTGTGTTCAATCCCTGGAGCCAAAGTAACAACAAAAGAAGTGGAGGACATTCAAGAGAAGGCTCAACATTCGAGAAGGGTAAAGAAACCGGAGCTACAGTGAGGGAGTTCCATCTCCTGGCTATAATGCATGCTGTTCCCTGTACCAGAAATGCCCTTCCCACAGATCCTTTCATTATTCAAGTCTCTGATCAAAATACCTTAGAGAGCATTGTTGATCACCCTTCCCTCAGATGCATCTTGTCAAATCCTGTTTCATTTTCCAAAAAACATCACTTTTTCTGGAGTTATCTTTTCATTGACTTATGTTCTTCTGGACTCACTGTCTTCTCTTTTCTAGAATCTTCAGAACATTGCTCTTTGAGGTCAGGTCCTTTGAAGGCTCTGGCCTTTGGTTTCTCCCTGGTGTTTGCCACAATGAATAAATTGTTTGTCAATAGATCTGAATGGTTTTGGTCGCAGGAGAAGGAGCAACCAGAAAGGGCTGGTGGAAACCAGTCCCACATAGCCTCTCTAAACCACATTCCAGAATAGAAACGACATGCTAACCACTTAGTGAATGTCAAGGAATGCTTAGGAAGGTCTGGCCAGTTTGCTTTAGGGCTGCTTCCCTAAATGAGGATCAGAAGGCACTTTGAATGTTTAGCTTCATTTGTTTATCAAAGAAATGAAGCTTTTTTTAAAAAAAAAATCCTTTGTCCTACATCACAGCTGAGATTCAGCAGAACTTCCTCTGCCTTGAACTTCAGAGGAACTGACTGTAGCTTAAACAGTGGCTTTTCAACTCTGAAATCACCCAGGAATGTAAAATTCAGCTCTGATTCCCTAGGAGGAGGGAGCGGAGGCTAACGTGTACATTTTTACCTGGTTTCTGAAGCCCTCTGCTGGGCTGGGAAGCTGGCTCAGCTGGTTTCTCCAGCTCAGCACCTTCCAGGTGTTTGGAAGGATGCCTCATTGGGCTGTCGCCCCCACCCCCAGATGCTTCAGGTTCTGCCTGGGTATCAGGAAAGCAAGGAGTCTTTAAGCCCAGCACCTCCAGCCATGTTGTAGTCCTCCCCACCCAAATTTAGCTCCTGTATCACATGCACAAAGTTGTGTCATAGCCAAGCATGGTCCGTGTTTACTATAAGCAATATTGTGTGTGTGTGTGTGTGTGTGTGTGTGCATGATATCACAGTTGCACACATGTATGTTTGCATGTAAACACAATGTCTTTTTTGAACCTTTGCATTTATTTAATTATTAATATATAATGCAGTTTTATTGCAATGAAACTCCTTTTATTTGTTCTAATTAGTTATACAAGATAGTAGAGTGCATTCTGACTCATCATACATAAATGGAGTATGATTTTTCATTCTTCTGGTTGTACATGATGTAGAATCCCACCGATTGTGTAGTCATATGCACATGGGGTAATAATGTCTGATTCATTCTACTGTCTTTCCTACTCCCCTACCCCTCCCCTCCCTTCACGCCCCTCTGTCTAATCTAAAGTAGCTCCATTCTTCCTTAGGCCCCCCTTTTGTGAATTAGCATCCACCTAGCAGAGAAAACATTTGGCCTTTGGTTTTGGGGGATTTGGCGTATCTTGTTTAGCATGGTATTCTCCAGCTCCATCCACTTACCAGCAAATGTCATAACTTCATTTCTCTTTATGTCGGAGTAATATTCCATTGTGTGTGTGTGTGTGTGTGTGTGTGTGTGCCATATTTTCTTTATCCATTCATCTGCTGTAGGGCACTTAGGTTGGTTCCATAGTTTAGCTATTGTGAGTTGAGCTGCTATGAACATTGATGTGGCTGTGTCACTGTAGTCTGCTGATTTTACATCTGTTGTGTATAAACTGAGGAGTGGGATAGCTGGGTCAAATGGTTGTCCCATTTCAAGTTTTCTGAAGAATCTCTATGCCACTTTCACACATTGAAGGTGGGATTGCACATCGGTGCAACCATTATGGAAAGCAGTGTAGAGAATCTTTGCATTTAAATGAAAACTTTATTCTGGATGGGGTGGCTCACACCTGTGATCCCAGAGGTTCTGGAGGCTGAGGCAGGAGGATCGGAAGTTTAAAGCCAGCCTCAGGAACTTAATGAGGCTGGAAGCAACCTAGTGAGACCCTGTCTCAAAATAACAAATAAAAGGACTGGGGATGTGGCTCAGTGGTTAAGTGCCCTTGGGTTCAATCCCTGGTTTAAAAAAAACAAACAAAACAAAATAAAGCAAAACCTTTCTTTTTCTTTGTTCTAATGAGTTAGACATGACAGCAGAATGCATTCCGATTCATTGTGCATGAATGGAGCACAGCTATCCATATCTCTGGTTGTACGTGATGTAGAGTCACACCATTCGTGTGATCATACAAGAACCGAGGGTGACGATATCAATCTCATTCCACCACCTTTCCCACTCCCCTCTACCCAATCCAGAAAAACCCTTTCCATCATCAATGTAAATGAAAAAGAAACAAAAACTCACTTTTGATAAGTAGAAGGGAATTATACACATAAGACAATGAAAAGAACAACAATATTGTGGTCACTCTCGTTTCTGCCTGTTAAACAGAAGAGCCTATTATTGGATGTCAGGTACTGAAGACAAGAGAGCAACAGGAATTAGACTTTCTCTTTTCTTCTTTCTTTTTGGTAAAGAACAGATGCATGGGTACCTTGTTTATTATGCATTTGGGAATGATCTTTGGCTCTGTTTGTGTGCCCCTGGAAGACCCCTCGAACAATGCCTTCGATAATGGTCTTGTTTGTCCTCAGTCTTGGGAGCTCCATCACTAACCAAATCTGTGATCCCGTCTGCCACATCTGGCCGCGTCATCATCCCACCTGGCTTGAGCATCTGTCGTAAGGGCACGAAGCTCAGTCTTGTGAAGCAATCCACTCCAAGTCCTCTCTCTCTCTTTGGGTGAGAAAGTTCTGGAACATGAGTTTGGCTGGAGTGACAAGGAATGAGTCTGAGAGCAGACGAGACATTTCAGCAGAAGGAGCAGCATTCTGAAGGGCACAGGGAGAGTGAGCATGGCCTATTTTGGGGGAACTGCAAGCCGTTCATTCGGTGTGACTGGATTTGCACAAAGTGCCAAAGGGAAGGCAGAGGGGGTGACAGTAGAGGTAGGAGATGGGGAGGGCGGCAGCCAGACCCTGGAGGACCTGAGAGGCTGTTCCCAACTTCGAGCTGCAGACTCCCACCCGCAGGGCGCCTGCTGCCTGTCCTTTGCTCTGGTATTTATAGGTAAATCCTATTTGGGTGGCAATGGCATTCGGTTCTGGAAGAAGTCTATTTTTATTGCGTGACTCTATTGATAAGTTTTGGGGGTGGGTGGAAGGGAGGTGAGAGCTTCTAGGATCTTGTTTGGCTTCATGAGATGCGCAGGCTGAGAGGAGAAAGGAGTTTCTAAGGAAGATAAAAAGGGATTTGGAAAAGATCTAATAGAGACGGAGAGGGGACAGGCGGCCATGCGGGGAATGGCAGGGATGTCCGGTGAGAAGCCAGGGAGGTGCTATTCTCTGGGCAATGGCAGACAGACTGAACCTGTGTGTTCTCGAGGTGCAGGGACACTGAGGGGTAGGGAAGCCCCGTGGGGAGGGGAAGACAGTGCATTTGGGGTGCAAGAGGAAGCAGCTGTCACAGGAGGTGCCTAAAACTAACCCTGTGGGTATAAATGTGGCTCAGAAGAATCCTGGCTGTCAGGGCTGGCAAGAGGGCTATTCAGCCCCTTCTTCTTAGCCAGTGGTAAAGAGTTGCCTTGGGACATTTGAATTTCCAGGAAGACTGACCTGTCCCTGGCAGGGCAAAGTGGGATTCCACAACCCGGGGCAGCCTGCCTGGACACGGAGGCGCTCACTGTCAGAAGTCAGGATGGTGACCGTGGAGACGGAAGGTTCTAGTGACCCTGTGGGGACCTTCAGCAGAACTCAGCAGTGTGTGGTTGGGGTTGTACATCTGCTTTCTCATCAGTCACTGGAAATCCACCTTGGTACACCTTTATGTGTTTCGTAGATTGAAACCTGAATCTGATTGATTAGAAGATGTGACTCATTGCCAGGTGTGTCCATGCGTCAGGTTCCAAGGGATCTGGCCCTGTCTAAGCAGGCCTGCCTCGTCTGGGTCACACAAAGTCATCCATGTATCATACACTGGAATCGTGATGCCAAATAATTCCATCAGCAAAACCTCAATTTGTACTGGCCTAAAACCCAGAAGAAGGAAACTGACTGGATCTCAGAGCTGAAAAGTCCAGGGGAGGGTCTTTAAGGAAAGCTCGATCTAGAAGTCAAAATGATCTGAATCAGATTTTGGATTATCTCTCTTATCTTTGAGTGGATTCCAGTCTTTATTCTGACAAAAAGGTTGCCATTGCTCCTGTCTTGCCAACTACCCCACTAGAAAGATGATTTTTTTTAAACCAAGAAATTGCAATAAATTCCAAGAATGGATGGCATGGATGGGCCCTGACTCCCCCTCTTTGGGTCAGGGACATGTCCCTGACTCTCACCGAGGCCAGAGTGCTGATCTGCTCTGATGGGGCAGGTTGACCGCCCCCCCCAAGCACCTACCCTTAGATCTGGCAGTGGGTTCAGTTCCAAGGAAACCCCATGGCATGAGAAGTAGAAGAGGAGATAAAGTGGCTTCTATTGATAGAAAAAGGAAGAGTGAATGGATTCAGGACAAGCTCTAACGTTAAATATCAAAACAGTCAGACGATAGCTACCAAACCCATCAAACAACAGGCTCATGATCCTGGAAACTCAGTCCTATTTGTGATAAAACCAGCCCCTCAGGCTACTATGGCCCAAATCCCAATCTTGATAACATCCCCCTTCCTGAGCCAGATCCCCGGGCTCCTTTCAGAGCGGCTGACACCAACTGATGGATGAGGGTCTCCGGGTTTCCAAGGCACTGGATTGCCGTTGACTGCTATAACCTTGAGCTACAGGCTCTATTGGCAGTATTTAACACAAATCTGTTTTCCATCCTTGTCAGATCCCACTTCAGTATGCACCACAGGAGGAGAAGTCGAATGCTAAATTGATTTCTTTAATGGGGAATGCTCTGCAGCAGATAGCGGCCCTTCTGGAGACGCATTAGTCGGATCACAATTGAATCTTTTCTCCCTTGCTTTTACGGACTCTTCTTTGCCAGAGAGATGGGACTCTGATCTCATCATTTCCCTAGTTTTTCTTTTTCTGACTGGAGATCAAAAAAAGCTGGGACTCTCCTCTCCAACCCCCAGGTTAGAAGAAGGTCCTCCGGCTCCTAGAGTCCCCCAGAAAAGATTGAGACAGAGGATTCTGCAGCCTGTCATTCCTGCCAGTGATTAGTGTCTCCATGCTTCTTAGACACTTGGGTGCAGTAAGTGGCTGGAATCATGAGAATGGATACTTACATGGGAGTCTGAGGTCTGGCTGACACTTGTGACTCTTAGGGATATATATCCTGAGATAAGTTGGTGGTTTTTCTAGAACTGGTGAGATTATGCTTACCTGTATTTGGGAAGGATCCTTTCCATTTCTACGTGTAAAAACAATGGCAATGATGTGTTTTTTGTCTTTATGATATGCTAGGCTCTGCAGTATCTCACTTCATCCTCACATCAACCCAGTAAGGTACAACCTATTGTTACCTCCACTGTACAGATGAAGACACGGAGGCTCACAGAGGGTCCACAATTTGGCCCAAGTCACACAACCAATAAAATGAGGAGCAGGGTCTGTGAATACCTGTGAGTACCTGTGCCTGACTCCAGAGGACTTTCTCTTAGTCACCACTGTGTGTTTTCTTCCATGAGAAGGTATCACAAGTCAATTAAAGGTGGCTACCATCATGAAGAACCCAGAATACCTTGCAGTGCTATAATTTGGAGTGGGACATAGACATAAAAATGGGCAGGTTCTGTCCAAAGCATGTCTTCTTAGCCTTATGATTCTTACCAAATCATGGGGAAGGACCATCTTTATTTCTTAGATGTATTTGATGTCATGTTTTGTGTTTTCAGAGATGAAGGAATGTGAACTAGGTCTATTGTTTTGATGGAATGTCAGGTAGATTTTCTGCCTGGGGAAAAATCTCAATGGTTTTTCCATCTTACAGCCTATGATCTGCTTTCTCTTCAATCTTCCAAGAGCTGACCTTTCTGAGAATACAGAGGCAGCTTAACAGAACTTTGTGACCAGAAATGATTTACTCTCTGACCCTCAGTTTCTTCGTCTGTACAATGGAATAGTAATATTGTTCACCTCACTAGATAACTTGTGAGGGTTAAACGTAATACCGTGCATTAAGGATTCAAGCGATGCCAGCAGCTACTATTTTCTTTTCATTTGTTGGGTCTCCATGTTTTGCATCTCTCAAATGAAGAAGATGGGTCAGCTCCATTTTTGAAGCATGAATGAGTTATCTGCAAATGGATAGGGCTGGCCCGGAGAGAAATGACACAAGAAACTGAATTCTGTGGACCTGAATGGTCAGAAACAGCTCCAGGGAGTGAAGCCTGTTCAATCTGGTTGGTAATACTTGGTGTCATGAGGACCTGGCTACAGTCAAGAAGTGGTAATTGAGGTTGGCTGTTGGCACTCAGGAAGTCCAATAAGAAATGATGGCGTGACGTATCAGCCCAGCAGACTCTGATGAACCTGTCCCTGGGCATTAGGGGCTGAACCAGACATAGTTCAGAGCTCTGTAGACGGGTTCGTGCAAGGCTGTGGACAGGAGGTGAGATTCCATTTACTCTTGTTGTACAACCAACTACTATGGAACTTAGTGGCTTAGCATGAACGCCATATTAGGCTCACACATTCTGTGGATCAGGAATTTCAGAGCGTCTGAAGACCAGAGGTAACTCAGTAATGGAAGCAGGAACCACCTGGTGGTGTCTACACCTTCATGCTTAGTGGTATTGTGGCTCTGCACTAAGATTGCAGGCTGCATGCTTAGATGTGATGCCACTGTGTGCTCCTTTGTGTGGGCCCATTGAGCTTCCCCACAATGTGGCGCTGTTAGGACTGAATGTCCCATGAGAACCATGCATTTCAGAAATGCATGGCCATTTCATTATCCAGCCTCAAATTCACATGGCATTGCATTCTCTAGCTCCAGAGGGAGGGGATATATGCCCCATCCCCAGGGAGAGGGAGGTCCAGGTGGCACTGCGAGAACAGCTTGTGCAATGGGAGATTCGAATGCCATCTTTGGGAAATCCACCTGTCCTCAGGTGTTCTCAGTCTTATTAAATTATTAGAGGGTGATTGTTAACATCACAGGCTCTGGAGCTAGTTTCCCTGACTCCACCACCTATTAGCTGTGTCACGTTGGACCAGGTGCTTAAACTCTCTGTGCCTCAGTTTCCTTGTCTATGAAATGAGAAGATTCATGGTGCCCATCCTATTGGACCACTGTGAAGATAAGATGAAGTAATAACATGAGAAGTGCTCAGACCCTTGAGTATGTGATGAACACCAGCTAAAGTCAAGTGTTTACGATTGCTCTCATTATTAAGAAGGCATCCAAAATAAGATTGAGGCTTAGGAAGGCAGCCAATTATCTACCCACTCAAGCTGGGGAACAAAGGTGAGGCTGACCTAGTAGACAGTCTGACCTGAGGATGGGAGGGAGAATGTGAGCCAGCTAATTGCTACTCCTCCAGGTCAGAACCATTGCAGAGGTGGGACCTCTGTGTTAGGGGCAGGCAGAGGACATGGTGACGTGGTTCCTACTGAAGGGAGGAAGGAGGGTCCCAGGCACAAGTAGAGTAGGGGCCCGATTCTGCCTGACACATTCTGATCCCTGCCACTCTTCCTTCGCTTTTCTCTGTGTAAGCCCCTCTGTGTCTCACTGAGTCTCCTCATTTGTTAGCAAAAGGTCTGGCACCACGCCATGTGACATCACATGAGTGACAGAGGAGAGAAGCCTACACCACTGTGACAGGCTTGTTCACATACATCTAGAGAAATAGGAGTTGATCTGGAGGAGAGCACTCACCTACCTGTTTGGGCTCGACCATGTACCTACTACCTAGTACAAGTCAGAGTTGGTTGCAGAAAACCAGTTCAAACCAGCTTAAGTGGAAAGGGAGTTTATGGGAGAGATAGGCCCAACTGCAGGTTTAAATGATGTTAGGATTTTTTTTTCTCAATCTTCCAGAGCCACTTTCCTTTTGATTCTGTTCTCAAGATAAATTCATTGATTGACTGATTGATTGATTTGTCCATCCTTCCATTCATCTGCCATATATTTATCAGGGCCTTACCATGCACTAGGCATGTTTTAGGCATTGGGGTTACTTCAGTGAACACAGCAAAGTTCCAAATCTGGATGGAATCTATTTTCAGAGCAGGAAGATAGAATAAATAAATAGGAAAATGAAAATATATGTATCATTTCTGTTCATAGTATCATGGAGGCAATTAGGATAGGTAAGGGAATGCGGAATAGAAGAGAATGACCATAGAAAGTCCCTCTGAGGTGCTGACATGCATGTAGTGAGATGGAGCTTTCTGTGTGCTGATGTGGGAAGGGTGTTCCAAACAGAGGGAACAGCACCTGCAAAGACTTTGGGACTAGGATGGATTTTCTGTGTTTGAATAAATAAAAGCAAGCCAGTAGGGCTGGGGTTCAGCGACCAAAGAGGAAAGTCACGTGGGATTGGTGAGAAGGGCATGTTGAGTATGGTCCCAGGGATTGTGGCCATAATAAGGGGTTTTGACTTTTAAGCATGAAAAAGAAACCCTTAGAGAGTCCTAAGTAGGGAAACAATATAATTTCATTTGCCTATTTAAAAGGTCACTTAGTTTCGTGGGGAATGTAGTGGCAGAGAGGGACATGATAGGTCAGGGTTGACATTCTTCCCTAGCAGCAACTCTTCTAGACAAAGTCCCAGGGAAGAATCTCATTGGTCAACCTTGAGTCACTTGAAGACTCATGGACCAATCACTGTGGCCTCTATGGTGTGTTATTTTGAATGGTTCAATGAAGGTCACATACCCACTTCTACATCCTGGGGATGCAGTCAGCCCTCTTGTTCCATTGAACATGATGGGGTGATACCTCAAAAGGAAATAGTGGGGGCACTTGATGAATGAGGTGGTGGATGTTGGTTGGGTTACAGTGATGGAATTCTTCTACGCCTCACAATAAATCCTTGAAGTGTGGACATCCTGTCTCTGCTTGGGATGTCCCAAGACCTCCACAGAGTCGCTCTGCCATGCCGCCTCCTCCACCCCTACTCTTCAGCCCAGCCACTGGGGTATGAGTGGGAAAGCACATTTTCCAACTTTTAACCTATCATGGTTCCTCAAATATAATCCCTGTAGCCCTTTGGAAAAGAGGATCAATTCATTCAAGTAGATTTTTTTCCTTCTGTACATTACCCAGTTCACCCCTTTCTCCACCCAGATCATGGTTCCATTGTGATTCTATTTTCTTTCCTTGGGGTGTGCTGTACTTCATCAGATTTTCAGTTGCTCTGTTCTGTGAAGGTAGGTGGTGGCTCCTCATTTAACAGGAGCAGTTTCTTAATTTAAACCTGATTTGGCAGAAATAAAACACTATTGTATGCAAATTGTTCCCAGATCCAGGCCAAGAAGTCACTCACTGGTCAGGAACTTGTGGATGTTGGAGGAGGTCAGGGGAGCAAAACGCAGCTGGAGAAGCAGAGACGGAGGAGGTTGCTTGAAGGTCCTGGGGACCTCTGGGTTTTCTGTAACATTGTGACATTGTGTAGTCTACAGTCTTCTTTTTATTTAAATGAGTGACATTGGTATGAATATTCCTTCCCATTTGGAATCCATCATGTTTCAGAGTCATGTATTCATTCAGCAAACACTTATTGAGCACCTACTGCATAGCAGGGATTGGATGTAGAAATGGACAAATAAGTACTCAAGACTTAGTCTGGGGTGGGAGACCAAATAGAAAATCAACAACAGAAAGGAAATGGGAGGGGATTATCATCTGAGTGGGAGCTGAGAGGGAAGGGTGAGCAGGAGGGCAGGGGATGTGCATGTGTACATATCATGTTTGGTTCTGGTTGACAGGGGCCGTGTGTGCAGAGGCACTGAGGTATGAGGAAGCTGGGTGATGAGAGTTCTTGTTTGATAGGAAGGAAGGATAACAGGACACAGCCGGATATGAAGCTTGGTCAGTAGACAAGGATCAGACAGTGGCAGCCTGGGGATGGTGGTGGGGAATGATGGAAAGTTTCATTCATGGGCAGTGACAGGACTGGGTCACTCATATACACCTATAGAGGGTGAATTGAGCCTGGGGTGGTTGAAGAAGTCATGGCAGAAGCTGAGAAGGCAGCTGTGGACCAGGGAAGGAGCAAAACCTGGAGCTGAGACAGGACTGTCTGTCTGCTTGGGCTGCTGCAATGGAGTACTGTGCAGCAGTACTGTGTGGCTTAAACAGCAGGCAAGAGAGGACTGTGCAGCAGTACTGTGTGGCTTAAATGGCAGGCAAGAGAGGACTGTGCAGCAGTACTGTGTGGTTTAAACAGCAGGCAATGGAGTACTGTGCAGCAGTACTGCCTGGCTTAAATGGCAGGCAATGGAGTACTGGGCAGCAGTACTGTGTGGCTTAAACAACAGGCAAGAGAGGACTGTGCAGCAGTACCGTGTGTGTCTTAAACAGCACACATTTGTTTCCTGCTGTTTCTGAGGCTGGAAGTCCAAGGTCCAGGCACCAGCAGGCTGGGGTCCTGGTTCCTGGATGGCTGCTTTCTTGCTGTATCCTCTTGGGACAGGAGGGGACAGCTTTCTTATAAGGAAGAAGAGGCTCTGCCTGTCACCTCACCTCCCAATGGTGACACCCACTCCTGACACCTCTACTTTGGAAAGTGGGCTTCAGCAGATGAGCTGGGGGAAGACACAGAGTCAGTCCTAGAAGTGGCCAAGCAGGTGGAGGGCTGGGTGTGGAGGCTGTCGGGAGCCGGGGCAGGTGGAACACTGACTGTGATGGCGGCTTCAAGACATGGGAGGAGATGTTCTGAGAGGCAAACCCCCGTCCTGTCACCTCACTGCTGTCACACATTCTCCTGGGATTGGAAACTGCGCAATCTGTCTCTGGTTCCCCTGCCCAACCCAAGACTCCGGAAATATTGGAAGGATGCTGTGTCTCCCACTGGAGAGCTGTGGGACGACAGGTCCTGGGTGATCGGGCACAGCCACATAACCTTCACTTCAGCCGACCCTTAGCTACCCTTAAACGTGATCCCTAGGAGCATCTGGGAATGGCACGTGGGCAGGCCAGGGGAGACTGGGATCTCAGTGACCCGGCTCAGCTGTGTGTGATCAAGTCCCCGATCCCTCTGAGCCCTGGTGTCTTCACAGAGCCACCGTGAGGACTGGACCTGGAGGCAGCTGGGGCATCCCTGGTCTCATGGGAGCCCGAGAGTCAGTCCTCCTCCCTCCCCATCTTGGGTCCTCCCTCCTGCCCAGGTCAAGGGCAGGGTCAGCTCTGGAGCGGCTGCCTCCTTGGAAGGACCCTGCTGCCCCTGCGATGTTCTCCAGACCAGGCTTTTCTGATCTTTTTTGTTTTGTAGTTTTCATTCAGGTTTTTCCTTTTTTTTGGTTCCTTTCTCCGCTTCTCATTTGAACAGAGGAGGACTTGCGCGGTGCGTGACAGCTGATGTTCTGAAACTGACAAGATGCTTCGTTTGGGACAGAATGTGCTCGGGGATTTTTATCTGCGTGTGCACAGAGTTGATCTGAGTACGTCTGCTCCCGGAGACCTGGCAGGAGGTCACAGAGGGTCACCAGGGACTGGGACAGCTCCAGGCTCCACCGGAGGGAGCAGAGGCCTCCACCGGGGCCTCCGCTGCCCTGCCACCCTGCCATCCGCACATCCTTCCTGTGTGTCTCCCGGTTCTCGCCCCCCTGCTGCTTCTAGATTTGCTTAGCTGGTGTAGACTGCCTACCTCCTGACGCGTCTCCTGCATCCCAGCCTCCTGCCCTCCAAGTCCTTTTGTGTCCACACTGATAATGGCGTGAGACGGACAAGAAGCGCTCAGTGCATATTTATGTCTCGGGCCAGGCGTGGCTCTAAGCCCTGGCTCCATGCCAGCTCACTTACTCTTCACAGAAGCAGAGCTGATGACCTTTCCCTTTTTGCACTGATGTGAGTGACTCCCTGAACCCGGGAACGAGATGTCCCCCAGCCACCTCAATGCGGGTGGATGATCTTCACAGACCCTCACGACGTCTCCCCACCTAGGCTGCATGGGCTCAAGCTTTTTCTGAAAATTAATTTGGAAAACATTTGCATGCATCAAAATGAAGTAAATTATAGCTCTCATTCAAATGCGCAGTGTCATTTGCCGTCCCTGCAAGGTGGCCATGAGCATAAATACAATGGAAACAGAACACAACCACACTGTGTTATTAAAATCCTGGCTGGGGCCCATTGACGAGGCTCTCTGCTTGAGGCCCACACTTTCTGTGCTTCCGGCAGAGGTGAGTAAGAGTCAGAGTGATGATAAAAATGCAGCAACTACAAGCCAAGGTTTTCTCCTTGATGCAAAAACAAGACTTCAATGAGAATTTACAAGGGAAGATCTTTCCCCTGTCATTCAATGCCTTTTTTTTTTTTTGGTGTGTGTGTGTTCCTGGGGATTGATCCCATGGATGCTTCACTACTGAGCAGCCCTTTTTACTTTTCATTTTGAGACAGGGTTTCACTAAGTTGCCAAGGTTGGCCTCAAATTTGTGGTCCTCCTTCCTCAGCCTCCAGAGTTGCTGGGATTAGCATGGCCACGTGCCTGGCTAACTCAATGCTCTTTAATTCTGTGGTCCTCTGCCTCTTTATTCCACCTTCTGTTCACGGAGAGCAGTCTCTTATTTTGAAAAGCAGATTAAGCACACTTGGACCTTGACCTGCTTGGCCAGCTCTCTTACACTTCCCAGCTCACTCCTCTCTCTGCTCCAGTCTTGGGCTCTTCACTGAAGTCCTGCCCTTTGTCCTCTCTCGCCTTTCCTTATCCTCTTCTCTGTCTGGAAGTCTCTGGTCTCCCAACACCAGATGCCACGCTACCATGCATTTCTTTCAGTCACGGCTCCAGTGTGGTCTTCTCCATGAAGTCCTTTCCAGATCCCTGGCCTCCTCTGTTCCCCGTCTGAATGTGCCTACACACTAATGTGTACAGTCATCTGTGCATGCTGAGGGATTTCTGTTGGTTGCTAGCCAATCAGCCGTCCCCACCATCTTCTTTCCTACTGCCTCCCTTTGCAGAAGCTGAGGAACCAGAGATGTACTTCACCTACCTCCTCTGACCCCCCAGGACCTGGTTCTGCTCAAGGGCATGTCAGGGCAAGTCTGCTGGATGACTTCTAAAGCATTTTGCTTTGGGGTGATCAGGATGAGCCTGGGAGAAAACCCCAGTAGAAGGATCCCTTCCTCTTTCTTCCTGCCCCAAAGGCAAACACGATCCCCCCCTCAGTGGCAATCTCCTTGTGCCGCACTAACAGTGCCGGATGATGGGATGGCCCACCCAGGATGGAGGAATGGGAAGGTCCACACTTCTTAAGATCGTGGAGCTGCCAGAACAACTCTGAACCAACTGCTTCCAAACGTATTAAATAAATGACAAATGTCCTCGTGATTCTAGCCACTGCTACCTAGATGTTCTGTTATATGCAGTCGCAAACTTTGCCTACAGAGTTTCTTTAGTGTTCTCCAACCCTTTCTGGAATTTGGGCAATTCTAAGGGAGGAGAGAAATATTTCTCTTGGTGATCCTCTTATTCACAGAGGGCTTTGAGCACGTCGTATTTACGATCGTTGTTATTCTTTTTAATATCAACAAAACAGTTTCTATTTATTCAAACTCCATGTCTATCTGGCTGCGGAGCTCGGATCCTGAATCACTATCGTATGATTCTTGTCATTGATGAAAGTGAATAAATGAATGAGTAGCGGACCAGCAGGAGGATTTGCAGAAATTGGTTTTCATGCCAATTTTATTTAGCAACTTTATAAGATTTAGGTGTGGGTAAGGGGAATAAATGAAGCTCTGTGATTTGTTCTGTATTTTCTTTTCTTTTGCTTTTTTTCAATCTTATTTTTACTTTCTCCCAACCCATGAAAATTGACGTTCTCAAGCTTTCAGGGGGGCATTAAAAGGAGAAAATAAGAGTGTATTTGGATCTTATATGCCAGGTATGTTGGGCACAGGGACTGATGGAATGCACCAGCTCTGGGATGTGGCTGTTATTGCTTCCCTTTTTATGAGAGGAATGAGAGGCTGAAGTGGAATGTGGTTGGTCCTCTATATCCAAGGACTCTGCATCCACAGATTCAACCAACCACAGATTAAAAACATTTCGAAAAAAATTAAAGTACACCTCTATTAAGCATGCATAAACTTTTTCTCATTATCATTCCCCTAAACAATATAGCAAAACAACTATTTGCATGGCACTTCCATCGTATTAGGAATGGTGGGTGAGATAGGGACGATTTAACGTATGTGGGAGGATGTGGATAGATTCTATGTAAATGCTACACCATTTTATATATGGGACATGAGCATCTGCAGATGCTGTATCCTTATGGGATCCTGGGACCAATCCCCAGGGATACAGTGGGATCACTGTATACATTGAAGTCCTACAAGAGGCAGGATTCCATGCCCTTCCTGCTCCATTACCTGAATAACACATTCTAGAGACCTGGAGTGACACTGCCCTTGACCTGTTGTCCTGGGAAGTCAGGACAACAGACCCCTTTGGTGCATCCTTGCAGTGAATGGGTTGAGAATGTGCCTCTATGGTGCTGGAGGGAGGGGAGGAGCTCTGGCTTCCCTGAGCTCATATGCACCTCCTTACCTTGTAAAATTCACCCCTGGGCTTAAATCTATCTCTCCATTTCTGTCCCAAGACCTTTACTTGGTAGCTGTGGCTCCGTGGGCTCCCAGGGCCGTGTGAACATGCACAAGAGCAGCCCTCAGCATCTGCAGAAAGTTAAGCAATCCCAAGGGAGCTGGCAGTGCACTGGCCCTCCTCCAGCTCCAGGGAGGAATAGAAGATCCCCAATATCCAGTCCTAAAATCCTTGCTGTCTTTCCTCATCCACTTCCTGTTCCCACACAAAAGAGCTGTTTCAGCTGCTCTCTCCTTAAACCACACGCTGAGGCCTTTCAGCTCTTGCTTCCCTTTTGTCTTTCCTTGGTTTTTATGTCTTCCCTTCAATTCGTCCATTACAATATTCCCCCAGAGCTGTCTGGCCTTCCTTAGAGTTCAGGAAAGTGGGGGGAAAAGAATTTAGCTTGTAGGGAAAAGAGGAGGTCCAGCAGCGTGTCTGCTCCATTGTTTTTTCTTGTCATATGCTTGTATCCACCATCTACGAGGTCCACTGCTGTGTCTCTATCTCCACCTCCACATCTCATCTCTGTCACAATGTGCTTTGTTTTTTAATCTATGCTTTGGTTTCCTGTGCATCCCCCTTTCTTCCTCACCTCTCTCCCACTCCTGCTGCAAGCAAGGAGCTCTCTTCTGGGGAGGGGTCTGGCAGGAGGCAGACCAGTGTTTCTCCACATGCTTCCTTCCAGACTTAGTGTTCAAAAGCTGAAGAACTAGATGGGGCAAGGACTTTGGATATGAAGGAGCATCATGGGAGAAACTGAAACCTCTCCTCATGGACTAGGGAGACGTTTGCTCCCATAACTCGGGCATGAGTGGATGAGTGAAGAGGGTTGAAGGAGACATCTCTGGGTACAGAAGTGAGATAACCCAGGACATCTTCTGGATGACCATAAGGGGAGATCATAAGACCACAAGAAAGTGTCAACATGGTGAATCTAGGCAAATGGGGTCCCAGGCAGCATTTAAAGAAAATTTTCAGTTGATGAGCATGATGCAGAAGCAGCAGAGAGCTGCTGAGTCTGCTGGGTAATGCTGACACAGACGGAGGCTGTGTAGACCACTGGAGTCTATTGTGGCTTATCCCCAATCCTACAGCACCATGACAGTGAGCTTCACGGAAGAATTAGGGACTCACTCTTCCCCTAAGCTCTGTGTAGTAGAGACTTAGGGTTGGAAATGAAATTGCTTTATGGATAGATGAAGAATGTGTGTGTGTGTGTGTGTGTGTGTGTGTGTGTATACACACAGGTATACGCACATGAATACATATATATGCACCCATATACTCTTACATGCATACACATACATAGGTGCTTCCCCCCCTCAAACACACTTCTCTTTTTAGACCCTCATGTTTGATCGCTGTCATTCATAGCTGACTATGTCATGGTAGCCCATAAGGTGTGGCTATAGAGATGAATGTGGATATATTATGTCCAACCGACTTGATGTCACTTTTCCCTTGGGGCATCTGTTGCAGATCCACATGGTTGACTAACCAGAAGCAAAGGGGAGGGTCCGTGTTCTTTCCCACACCTTTAGCTGGCCTTTGTCTGTTGCTCTGTTCTCTGACGTCTGAAGTTCAGGGCCAGCCTGAACTCCCCTCAGCGCCCGAGCCTGCGGGGCTCCACATCGCCCACTGTGTCTAGAGTGCCCCCATGCCCTGCCTCCTGCATCCACTGTCGAGCACAGGCTGATCCATATTTTTTTCTGGAATTTTTTTATATAACCTTCCAATAGCCACGTGGTTAATTTTTTACGTGTGAAATTCCTTTGACCATCTCTTCCCAATTTGCCCTATTTCCAGCAATCAGATAAATGCTAAAATGTTTCCAGCCTCAATAAATATTTGCTTGGAATGAATCAAAATGAATGAATGAATGGGCAAATGAGGAAGTGAAAGGATGGTGGACCCACAGATGAGTGAACAGCGTCTGGTATTTCTGACCGGCCACATCTTGGCGTGTCTGTAAATAAAGAATATTCACCACTGTTCCACTTCTTCAAGTCCAGCGAGTCCGTGAAGCATCTTCATGTCCTTCCTCTGCGTGTCAAGGAGCTGGAGGAGGCACTGACTTTTTAAAATCAAATCTTATTTTGAGCTGCCAGAGGTCAGAACAGTAAACCAGGAGCATAAATCATTCTTTGGTTTTTATATATTAGCACTTGGTCATCTGAATAGGGTATTTTCATTGACTTGCGGGGACAGGTTGCCTGGCTTCACAGATCCCGAAGGGCAACAGAAGTCATCCATCCATCCATCCATCCATCCATTCACTCACTCACTCACTCATTCATTCCCATCTTCAGTCAATCTTTCAATACATCTCAGTAATTAAGAGAAAGAATTTTGGAATTTTAATAAAATGGAGTTCTCACTGGATTTGCCACTTGGTGAACTAGGCATCTGTGGGACTGTCTTGCGGTTCTTCTGAGCCTCCACTCACTCACGTAGAAAGTGGGGCTCCTCTTTTTGTCTCTCAGGGCTGTTCTGAGCATTAAAATGAGTTAATAAATGGAAGGCACTTTTGTTTAGCACCTGGGACAGAGTCAGTGCTCAATAAATGTTAGCTCTGATTATAAATTCCCTAATATATCAATCCCTCCTCTCGTCAAATATTTATTGAACTCCTATTCGGCAGCAGACCCTGAGCTCTGTAAAATATGCTTTCCACCTTTTAAGACCTCACAGTCATTTGAGTTTGACAGACACCTGGGTCAATAAGTAGAAAACTCTCTGGCAGATTTAAGGGTGGAGAACAGAAGGTGCTGGAGATCTGGAGGAGAATGACTCGCCCTGTCTGTCGTGGGGCGGGGGCTGGGGACGAGGGGTGCAGGACTCTGGCTCATGGTATAGGGCAGGTCATGGGGATAATCAAGATGTTTTAAGCCAGGAAGTGATAACATCTGGATGTGTCCCTAAAGCTTCCTGGGCAACAGAGGATGGAAGATAAGCAGATGGGATTGTAGAAAAGTAGATTAGGCAGAGCGTAGGGCAGGTGTTGGACAGTGCAGGTATTAAATTCTGCATTAAAGAGGAAGGTGGATGCAGGGGAGGGGACATATTGGGGACTGTTTTCTTTTTGGGTACTGGGGATTGAACCCAGAGGTGCTTTACCACTGTGCTACATCCTCAGCCCTTTTTATTTTATTTTATTTTATTTTAATTTCGAGGCAGGATTTCACTAAGTTGCTGAAAGCCTTGCTAAGTCGTTGAGGCTGGCCTCAAATTTGCAATTCTCCTGCCTCAGCCTCCCAAGTCTCTGAGATTATAGGTGTGTACCACAATGTCCAGCCAAGGGAATTTTTAATACTTTGCTCCTCAAAAGGCGATCCTTGAGGAGAGCAGTTTGGGTGCAAGCTAGAATTTTGTTAGAAATGCAAATTCTCAAGTTTCACCTGAGACTCTGTGGATCTGCACATGAGCAAGACCCTTGGGTGATTGTAGGGGGCAAGAACTACAGGTAGACTGTATAGGATTTGGTGACCACTTAGATGGATAGAGGGGGGAAAAAGGAGGACTCATTAGGAATGAGGAAGTCCACAAAGCCACACACAGACACGAGTTTTATTTTTGGAGAAATGGGGGAGGGTTCTGTTCCTCAATGGTGTTTTTTATCCCTTGATATAAACTTGGAATTAGCATTATAAGAGGAAACCAGATTCACTGTTTCTCCTTGAGCCCATCGGGGTGACAATTCCAGAGGGTTCACGTCTCTATCTTCGCCCATCGGGGCGAGTTTCATTTCTTTATCACCAAAGCCATAGCTACGTGTTTATGGCTGAGTTATAAATCCCCACCACATGGATTTCTTACTGGAAGTGCTGACTCAAACTTAACTTCAGCAGTGCAAATGGCACCACAATAAAATGTATATATCAAAGTTGTGGCGACTATAAAGGACTTTTAAAATCGAGTTGACAGTACAGCATGTTTCCTTGAGATAAGGTGAGGATTTACGTTCATAAATAGAATTGTGAAGGCTGAGACGGATAATTGGCAATTTGGGGTGTTGAGATTTGGGGATCTTTCGTCCTTGATCCTGACCGAAGACTCCCTTCTCTTTCTGTGAGAGGCAGTCTCACTTTTTAGCCTCAAGGCTAAAAAGTCTGGCTTTGTGCATAGAGAGCTCATTCTGAAGACCCCCTTGGAGATTCTTTTCAAGCCAATTCGACAAGACTCTTTCCTTTTCTTCTGTGCTATGCCAGACCCTTCGCTGTGTACTCAGGACAAAGCAGAAATTTTGATTTCAGTGAACTGACAATCTCGCCAGGGAGGTAGATTTGTCATTTATTCATCGATTCAGCAAATATATTTTTGATGCTTATCCTGGGCCAGCAGGATGCTGGGACTAGAGCAGTAGACACAAGAAAGTTCTTGCCCTCAAAGAGTTGAGCTGATATTCCACTGAAGAGAGACAGGCAATAAAACAGGCAAACAGATAAATAGGAAGCGTAATATGCTATTATGGGAGAAAGACTGAGATAGACGCATTTCCTATGGGATCACACAAAAGGAACATATGCTTCTGCCTAAGAAAATCAGGAAATGAAGATACACAGAAGACACTAAACCTGCTTGCTGATAATTACAGTCGTCCCTGCCTAGCCGTGGTTTTGCCTTCTGAGATTTCATTCACTCACAGTCGACCACAGTGGGAAAATATTACATGAAAAATTCCAGAAATAATCAGTTCATAAGTTTTAAATTGAATGCTCTTTTGAGTAGCTTGATGAAGTCTTGTGAAGTCTCAAGCCATCCTCCGCGGATGTGAACCATTCCTTTGTCCAGCGTGTCTGAGGTGTATATGCTACACTCCTGTTAGTCACTCAGGAGGAAATAAACATAATATATGCATAATATATGTCCACAGGTCCAGGCATCCCTTTGGGTCTTGTAACCAATCCCCTGTGGATAATGGAGGAGTACTGTAATTGTTACTGAGCAAATACATGAAGGTGTAAAAATTCAAGGCGCAGTATGTGTCAATGTGACTGGTGTCTAGGAAGCGTGTTTGGGAATAGCTTCTGAGAAAGGTAAAACTATGCAGATTCCTGATGAACTGCCAGGGATTTTATATTTCAAGCCACAGAGAGACAGGATGAGATGACGGTCCTAATTAAAGGTTATGGGGGTTGATGGGAGACATGTGCATCACCCAGCCCGGAATGGAGGGATGGAGACTCAGGAGACAATGCTTGGTGAGTGTATGGTGCTGAAGACATGGGAGGTGAGGGAGGAAGGTCAAAGATACTTAGATTAGAGGTCACAGTGACCTTGACCTTCTGGCTATTTCCTTTGGAAGTTGCCATTCTCTTCCTGAATCGTGTTTGAAAGATCAGGACATGCAGAGTGTACTGAAAGTTGAAGCTTCATGAGGACCTGGAGCTTTGATCGCCTGCCATATCTGGGTATCCCGATGCACAGAGGGAAAGGTCAAAGGGGCAACGCAAAGGGCCTGGGGATCCCCTCACCCTCACTGTCAATATTCACACTCTTCAAAATGCTTGATTAGGATGTTCCATTGCACACCAGTCCCTCCAAACACACACTGCACACATTCTACATTGCAAAGTGCGTATTTTTAATATTGATCTCTCAAAATCCAACAGGCCACATCGATTTTCACAGGACCTGGAAGAAAGACGGTGATAAACCAAAGATTCTTACAGCTTCATCAGCCTGAAGGACATCCCTTATTTTCCTCTTCCTTGAACTTTTCTTGGCTTCCTGGGAAGATAACTTATTTTTATTTCTCTCTTTATTTCTTTATTTTGTATCAGCCTGTATTAAAGTCCTATAAATAACCTTAGAGACACACAAAACAGATTCATTTAATTTTCCTTTAGTTATCCTAAGTCGGAACAGATGTGTGTCTGTGATAGGAAAGGGGAGGGGGGAATGAATCATAGGTGTGGAGAGCGAGTGAGAAACCTCCTGGAATCTGCGTGCAGTATCTGATTTTCGGAGGTTGGCAATCAGGGCACGCTGAGCCTGGCAGGGTCTGCTTGGACCTCATGACATTTGCCCCAGCTGAGTCCCTAGGAAGTCAAGTACCAAGTACTGGGCAGGGAGGGGCCAATGCACAGAATGGGGGCTTTCTCCTATCATCTGTCTGTGGTGGCCCCCAGCAGCTTAGGCCCTCCCCTGACTCTTATTTTCTTATAGAAGACCTGGTGGGGAGGTGGGGAGGTGGGGAGATGGGGAGGAGACCTGAGATCTATAAATCAGCCTTGGGAGCCATGCTAAACCTGTGCTGTGTGCCCAGCTCTGAGCTGGAAGCTGGGCATCTCACCATGGGATGAGGGTATTCTTTCCGTTGCCCTGTAGGGAATTACTGGGTGTCACATCTCAGGCACGTGACTGACTGGGGCCTCCAAAATGAGCCAGGGTGAGGACAAGACTTCCAGTGTAGGAGGCTAGCATCACTGTGAGTGTCCAGAGGGGCGTCCCTTACCTGACGTGACATGGCACGCTCTCCAGTGTGCCATAACGTTATAAAGAGGAAACCCTGAGGAGAAGAGGCACCTGAGTCCAGGTGAATTCTCTGGGAGACAAAATGGATTGCCTTTGTTGAAGGGATTAAGGAGAGAAAACCAGGACAGTCCATTTTGGCCAGTGCGATGTGGTTAGGGAGATGCTCTGGGTGCCCAGGAGCACAGGGTCTGATAGGGAGCCCCCTCCACCAGCACTGGCTGAGACTGTCCACACTGCCCTATGCTGGCTGGGACTTCATCAGGGTGGGGATTCGAGCAGAGCGTCTCAAACCCCATCTGGGGTTGCTGTTCAAAGGTGTGTTTTGATCTCCCAGGCCCAGGATGGGGCTGGAGGCCATGCATCTCTATCAAGCGCCCAAGTGGCCCACAGACCAACTTTGAGAATGATTAGAGGAGTCCCGTAAGAGTGGACACTGCTGGGAGGGTCACAGACCTAGCCTGCCATGGACAGATGAACCAAATGTCATCTGGGAAATAAGTGGCCCCATGAGTGTTTAACCAAGACTCGGTGTTTGGGTACACACTCTCATCTCCCTAGCATGAGCCCCTGTGAACAGATGCACAAAACTAGACAAAGTGACGTGCCTCCCTTAACAAGATCCCTTAGCTTGGGAAGGTCATCGCAGGCTCCGGCATGAAGATCTCAGATCAAGATGACCGTGGAGGTGTCCATTAGTGGCAGCCCATGCAGCAGCAGCTTGAACTCACGGTGCTGTGTAGCATCATGGGACTCCTGGACTCGGTGATCTCATCTGTAAAATGGGATCTCCTGTGGGTCACAGGGCACAGCCACAAGAGTGTTTTGCACACGCTTGTATGCTGGACACACTGGCTGTTGGCAGGAGCTCTCCAGCTCTCTATAGAGGGTCGGATAATAAGTATTTCAGGCATTGAGGGTCATGAGGTCTCCATTGCAGCTATTCATCTGTATTGGGTGTTTTGGGTGCTGGACATTGAACTCAGGGCCCTGTGTATGCTAAGCACAGGCCCCACCACTGAGCTACACCTCCCCCCATCAACTCTGCTCTGTTAATACTATAGACAATAAATTAATGAGTGGGTGTTACTGTTTTCCAGTAAAATTCAAGTGTCAGGTCAGGACTGGCCTTAGGTCATAGTCTGCTGATCTGTTGTTAGGTACGATTATGATTCTTGCTAGAAGAAGGAACAAAGCTCAGGTGAGGCCCCTTAGAGGAGAGTATAGATGGGCTCCACGATATACATGGAGGTCTGTTTAATTTACCTGCAAATAGCAGATGGCATCCAGGCCTGGCCCATTCTGAAAGGTTGTCTCTTGGAAACCCAGAACAGAACATCATAGCAGGTAACTTAACTCCTGATAATGTCAGGCTCTTTGGTAATGGATCTGGGGGGGTCATGTAACCAGGGACATCACTGCAGTGTATTGTATCGAGCAATAAGAACTCTTTCCCGTGGAGGCTCTGGAAATTACGGGCTGACTCTCTCCCAGGCAGAGTCCACCAGATAAGAGTTATCAGTCAGGGAAGACTGCTCCCTCCTGGATGATCCCCAGGCCCCATAGCACCTTCAGGAGCCACAAAAGAAGGCCCCCCAGAGAATGTCTGCTGACTCCTGTGTATTCAGAGAGACCTGCAGAAATGGAGGTCTTGGTAGCTTGTGTTGAAGGAGGGCTGGGCACTCTGCTTGGTATTTAGCAGCTGGGGCATCTTGGGAGCTGGCTTAGGTGTAGAGCTGAAAGCAGCCTGCTGGGTGAACCCTGGGGGTTCTCCCCATCTTCCACTCCCAGGCCCCGCCGAGTGCAGAGGAGGCAGGCTTCATTTCTGTTTGTTTTCTGCATGTCTGTTTTATTTACCTCTGTGTCCCCGGGGCTTGGCGTACAGGTTTCAGTAAGTGTATCAAATGAGTCAACCAGAGCGTGAGTGAGTGAGGGATAGGAGACACCTAGCTCAGTGCGGCACGCTGTAATCCCAGGGGCTCGGGAGGCAGAGAGAGGAGGACCGTGAGTTCAAAGCCAGCCTCAGCAACATAGGGATCCTTGAGCAACTCAGCGAGACCCTGTCTCTAAATGCAATACAAAAAAGGCCTGGGGATGTTGCTCAATGGTTGAGGACCCCTGGGTTCAATCCCAGGTACCAGAAAAAAAAGGGGAGGGGATTGAGAAAGTTGAGATGTGACCTGAAGAGACAAGAGAACATGGAGACCTTGGCTAAGAGGGCTGTGGATTCAGAAGGTCTTGAGTTCATTCTGGAAAGAGCTAGTTTCACAGTGAAGATAAGGCTCACCTGTCCTTGCTGACTGGTTCAGAAGGGGCAGAAGCTGTGTGGAGACGCTCACACTCACGAGGTGTCCGGACCCCCAGGGTGGACCCCACTGGGTCTGGCCTGAGCGGGCAGCCATAATGTACTGGGTACCTACAACCAAGCGAAGTGACCCGAACCCACGCCACAATCTCAAGATGGAGCGAAAGACAGACACACAAACAACGGCCTGAAGGAAGTCTGTGAGTAGAGGTGTCTTGAGGAGGCTCTGGGAGTAGGGGACATGGCACACGCTGTTTTACAACAGTGCTTCTCAAACATGCCAACGGAACCCCTGGGAACCGCTTGCAGGGCTGATTCTGATCAAGTGGGTCCAGAGCAGGGACCTGGGATGCTGCTCTTCTCCTGGATTCCCAGGTGTGGTCTGTGTGTTTGTCCCCTAACATTCACATGTTCAAAGCTAACCCCCCAGGGAGGGCGTGGAGGGGGGCCTCTGGGACGTGATTGGGTCATGAGGGCAGAGCCCCCAGGAATGGGACCAGTGCCCCTGAGAGGGGATGGAGCCCTGGAGAGCTAACTTGCCCCTTTCACCCCATGGGGACACGGTGAGAAGGACTTCTGTGAAGCAGGGAGAGCCGTTCCAGATGCTCCATGTCAGTGCCTGATCTTAGACTCTGATCTCAGACTCCCCAGCCTCCAGAGCTGTGAGACTGAAGGCTTGAGGGGTGTTTTGTTATAGCAGCCTGAAGGGACTGAGACAGTCCAGGAAGCCAACCGTGAATAGTCAGCGTTTTCAGAAAGGTCTGAAAGAAACCTTTCTGAAAGGTGATGCACCTAAACCTTGAAGTCCCAGCAGAGTTTCGCAAGGTGGAGAAGAAAGGAGAGGGTCACCAGGCTGAGAGAAATGGAACGTGAACGCACGTGTGTGGTGGGACAGTGAGTGTGGGTGGTGGATGGTGTGTGTGTGTGTGTGTGTGTGTGTGTGTGTGCTGTTGGCTGGGTGTTTGCATGTGTGGGACAGTGTATGGGGGACGTCCCTGTGTGCCTAGGCTCTGTGTGACTGGAGGGGGCCATCAGGCTGGGCTGCGGGGAGGGAGGGCAGGACAGAGTTTCTTGCAACTGTGCCCAGGGATTGAGACCACTGTGTATGGGACAGGGGGCCGTGGAGGCTCGTTAAGGACACAATCTAAAAAGAGTATGTTTTAGAAGGTGATTTTATTCACGTAACGATAGTCATTTGCTTTATAAAAGATATTTTTTTTTGTTTTTTTTTTGCCACCAAGGATTGAACCCAGAGGCGCTTAACCTCTGAGACACATCCCCAGTCCTTATATTTATTTCATTTTTTAAAATTTTGAGACAGATTCTCATTAAGTTGCTTACAGCCTCTCTAAGTTGCTGAGGCTGGCTTTGAACTTGGGATCCTCCTGCCTCAGCCTCCTGAGTCCCTGGGATTACAGGCATGCACCACCTCACCCAGTAAAAGATACAACTTCTAAAAAACCATAAAAATTAGAAATCAATTTGAAATTAAAAACAAAATTTGAAGAAGCCAGACAACTCCCTTTGATTTCTCAACCTTGGGACTATTTTCATTTTAGCCAGACACATCTTAGTGACAAGGGGTGGCCCTGTGCTTGGCAGCATGTTCAGAAGCACCTCCCCAGTAGAGGCTGGAGCAGCCCCGGGCTCCCCTGGCCCCCCATCAGCCATGACAATCAAACTGACTTCAGATGTAGCCAAATGTGCACTGGGGTGCCAAGTAGCCCGCGGTTGAGAAATGCTGCTGTCCATCACAAATGCTTCCTTCTTCTTTGTATTCACTGGTGGAAGCCCAGATCCTTCAAATATTCAGCAGCCCCCAAGATTCCTGGAGTAGGTTCCGTGGTGGAGCATCACCTAGGAACCAAATCGATCTGCTCACTGCTCCGTGGAAGCAGCGGTGGGGAGAGGGTCTTGGCCCGGAGTGAGGAACACAGGCACACCTGCTTGTAAATTCTGTTTTAAAAATAAGAAAATTATTTGCTGCTGCTTCTTTCTTCGGCCCTTTTCCTCCTCTGGATGCACCAAGAGTCATTGAGGAAAATAAAGTCACACAGTAAAAATTTCAAGTCTTTTATGTCTGTGGATGCATTTGGATGTGGCTGCATTTGGTTTTCTAAGAACATTTTTAGGCTAAATCATGCCAAAAGCAAACTCCTACATATGTCAGTGAGCTTCTAGTAATTTCCTGTCCATCATGATATCAGATCAGGCTGGCTGATTTTTTTTTTTTTTTTTAACATGGCCTGAGCTGATGTCTCCTGATCTTTCCACCCTTAATTTTATTTTCTGGTTGGTTTTGCATAAGCATAGATTTCCAGGTGAGGGAATGTTACTCTGAAAATATGAATAAACAATATAAATTTGTATTTGTTCAATAATACTAGTTGTCTTGGGATGTAGCAAAGGAGGCAGGACGACAGCCTAGTGGTTAAACAGCCCAAGCATCCACTTAAAATAAGCTGGAGCCCCGGCACTGTTGGTAAGGCTGGGCAAGTTATTTAACTTCTCTAAGACTCTGTGATCTGTTGGGAAAAGAGGTCATTGGAAGGGTTTAGTGAAATCTGGCGTGCTAAGGGCTTAACTGGGTTCTTGACACGTAGCCCAAGCTCAGAAAAGGAAAATTATCCATATCATTTTTAGGGTGAATCTCAAAGTGTGTTGCCTTGCCTGAGATGGGAAGGAGCAAGCAGAAACCATGGTTCATAATGTGCTTGTGATGTGCCAGACCACCACAGGTGACCGACTGACCTGAGGTCCAGAGATCCTCATTCACCCCTGGCCTAGTACTGCGTAGCTCATGAGGGGAGAGGGAGAATCGCATCTAGGCGTGTCTGCTTCCAAGGCTGGTGTGCAGAGGAAGAGGCCACGTGGGCTCTGACAACATCAGACTCTGGAGACCGGCCACAGCGTGCCTCCACACAGGCTCGGGAGCTTACGGGGCCCAATTTGCTGCTTCCTTCCCTGTGCCCTGGGGTTCTTTGAATACATTCTTAAATGCGCATGTCACTATCTTCCACCATTTGTGAGTTTAATGACCTTGGGCAAGTTATTTAATCCACTTGAGCCTTAGATCCTACATCTCTAAGATAAAGAAGAAGAAGTGACAATTCCTCCGCATAGAGGTTAAGTCATTTGTCGTACGCAGGGCTGCCTGGGCTAGTGTTGGCGCATAGTAGGGTCTCAATAAACATTCATCCTATTATCACTAACCAAAGAGAATAGGAGGGGAAGCCACAGACAGTGAAGCTTAGCCTCCTGATGTCGTGTTGGAGATTCTTGGTGGCAACGGTTCTGAGTCCTTCAAACGAACTGGCGTATCCGCACACTGACCACAGGGACAGCCCCGCTGTGCCTCCCGGTCCCTCCTCCTCCACCTGAGCTTAAGCCTTTGCCGTGCATGTGAAGTCGGTATTTGAAATCATTAGTCTTCTCTGGGAGATGACAGAGTTTCTGTAATCTGCAGCCGTCTCTCTTGCTGGCCAGACCTTCAAGCAATAAACTTCACCTTTATTGACAAACTTCGGAAGCCTTTCGAAAAATAAAACAAACAGGTAAGAAACAGAAACTTGTTCAGGGTGAAACAGCTTTGCTCTGGGCTGTGAATTTATTGATTCACCCCAGCCAGGCTGACTTCCACATCTCCAAACCTCACGATCCGGTCGCGGCATCTGTTTGAGGTCAGATGGGCGGGGACGTTGTCTGGGGACCAGGCTGCTGCCGTTCACTTTGTTTTCCCTTCTGCAGATGTGTAATGATAGCCATCCAATTCAGCACACCCTGGGTGGGTTGCAGGTCTGTGCCTGGCCTTTCTCAGACCAGGACAGGACAGTCTTCTCAGAGAGTAAAGATGCAGTAAGATTGTATGCAACCTCGGGGTTTTATCTGATCTTTCAAGGGCTAGACACACAAAGGGCACATGTCACCGTTGTCATGTTACAGAGGGAAGCTCTTCGCCTGTTACAGAGCAGATGAGATTCATTCATTCATTCAACCAAAGCTTACAGATATATAATGTATGCCAGGCACTGGGTTTCCAGCGATGAGCACCGTAGGTGATGGGTGGGAGTTACAGCCGAGGCACTGCATCTTTAAGCACACATATTGTCTTTGTCACCTTGCTGTCCCTGTGACAGATACCTGAGGAAAACAACTTAGAGGAGGAGAGATTTATTTTGGCTCATGGTTTCAGAGGTTTCAGTCCATGATCAGCTGGTTCCAAGGCAGAAACGTCGTGGAAGACTGGAGTGCCAGAGGGAAGCCATCAGTTTGTGGCAAGCTGAGATGGAGAGAGAGAGAGGGAGAGAGAGAGAGAGAGAGCATGAAGGGAAGGGAGGGAAGAAGAGGAAATGAGTGGGGAGCCAAGAACAGTATATAGTCCCCAAAGGCACACCCTCAGTGACCTACTCCCTCCAACCGTGCCCCACCTGCCCAGTTTCCACCACCTCCCGCTGGTCAATTCAGCACCAGCGGGCTAACCACTGATGAGCTCAGAGCTCTCAGGATCCAGTCACTTTCCCAGACCCCCACCTCTGGACTTGGATGCGCTGGGGACACCTTCCACACGTGAGCTTTGGGGACACATTCCAGATCTGAACTATAGCATAGGTGTGAAGAATTAGAAATTGGAAGAAGTGCTCTGGAGATGCATATTATGGCAGGAGCCGTTGGGAGGGGCCTGGAAGTGAAGCTGGTGGAGGTGGCATTAGATTGAAGTCTGAGGGATATGGGAGGGCAGCTTCCGCCTTGATGTTCTGTCTCGCCTTGGACCAGAGCAAGAGACTTGGCTGACCATGGACCCAACCTCGGAAGCCATGAGCTGAAATAAACTTCTAATTTGGTCTTGATGGATATTTTGGTCACAGCAAGGCAAAACTCACTCACACGGACCTTAAATGTGTCCTATGGATTTGGCAATAGCATGGGAAAAGTGAAATAGAAAAAATGTTCATATTTATGTTCATATTTGAAAGGGTACTAGAGAATGAAAAGGAGGAGAGGATGTGAAATCAGATTGAACACAGGTCTTTTAAGAAGCTTAGATACACAGGGGACAGAGGAGACGGCCCAGTTCCTCCTACTGAGCCATCAGCAAAGCCTTGGGCGGCCAGTCTGTGAAGCAGAGGGGAAGACCTGAGGCCACTCCTTGGGGTCTGTGTCTTTGTCCCACTCTGCTGTCTTCCAATTCCCATAATGGCCCATAGCTTTTCTTTTCTTTTGTTCTAATTAGTTGTACATGACAGTAGAATGCATTTATACATTTTGATAGGTCATACATAAACGGAGTGTAATCATAGCCATGTCAGTGTTTATAGCAGCTCAATTCACAATAGCTAAACTATGGATCCAACCTAGCTGCCCTTCCACAGATGAATGGATAAAGAAACTGTCATATATATATATGATGGAATATTATTCAGCTTCAAAGGAGAATGAAATTATGGCATTTGCTGGTAAATGGATGGAGTTAGAGAATATCATGCTAAGTGAAATAAGCCAAACCCAAAAAACCAAAGGCCACATGTTTTCTCTGACATGTGGGTGCTAACTCACAATAAGTTGGGGGGATGGGGAAGAATGGTCCATGTTCTTAATGTCAGTGTCGAGGATATGATTCTTCTCACTTCTTGTGCTCCACCTTAGTCTAAGCCCCTGTGGATCCTCACCTAGATTATTGTAGTAACTACCCTAAGATGTTTTCCCCACCTCCACCCTTGCCTCATAATGTGAGAATTCAATGGCAAGCTACGTTGATCCCCCAGATCAATTTTATTGAGATGTGTTTTCCTCCAGACTAAACCGTGGCTTCCTGTTCGCCTCCCTAAAAGCCAGACTTTCACCACATCCCACAGAGCCCTGCCGATGGGATTCACAACCCGTCTTTGAAACCCAACCCTCTTTGAGCTCACCTCATACCACACTCACCGCATTGGGTTTTCTCCAGTGACGCTGACTTCTTGGTGCTCCTCATCCAATCCAGCACTCCCTGGTCCCAGGGCATTTGTTGGCAGGCTGAATGATTGTCCCTAAATGCACATTAAACATCACCTTTGTGTTCTTTAGGTCTTCAGTTATATGTGTGCCTTTCCATGCCGCCATATCTAAAACTGTCCCCCTTACACCTCTTGGTTCTCTTTGTCCAGGATACCTGACAGTACCCCATGATACTGTGCATTTCACCATGATATTCATCATATTCGTGGCTTCTGTTCCCCCATTTCACTGTACCCCACATCCTACTGATTCATTTCCCTAAGTTTTGATTCACCACACCACAGCTTTGAGTGCCCCACGACCTCTGCCGCCTCAAGGTTTCTTCCTACCGTTAGGTAGGAGGTGGAGCAGGGGAGGGATGGACCAGAGGAGGCCACCCTTAGGGCCTTCAGCACCCCTGAAACTCCTCCTGTGAGGGAAACTGGGCCATCCTGCTGTTAAAGAGAGGAAGCCAGAGGACCACAGTGGGAATTCAAGAGCCTGTGGGGAAGTCCCCAGTCTTGGGCATGCGCAGTAGCTGGAGGGACTGACCTGGAGTTAACCTGCTGCTAGTTAACATATACTAGCTTTGCTGTTTGCTCCCCTTCTCTACATTTTCTGAAGGAGGGAAAGGAAACTTAAATGCATGCACAATAGGAAAGAAATGATGTCGGGTTCAGTTGTCCATCAAGATGTCAATCAACCCCAGCTGGCATATCCCAGCGAAGGTGGGCTGCCCTGTGGAGATGGGCCTTGAATCCCGCTCCCCTGCTGGGCCCACTCTGCTTTACGGACTGTGCCTTCACGTTCAGACAGTCTGGGCTGAGGCTACTTCTTCTGTGGCTCAGTTCTGGGTTCGAGCCTCCAACAACCTGGACCAGGGACCCGTGGGGACCTCACGCCCATGTGCTGGGAATACCACCACTTTGTCTGTGTTTCCTGGCATTCTCTCCTTTGCTGTCTAGCCTCTGTGTTCTGGATGCTGGTGTACCTCCCAAATTATTTTATGTTGAAATATAATCACCAGTATGATGGTCTTAGGAAGTGGGGTGGTGAGCATTTGGGATTTGTGCCTTCCTCCAGGAGGTCCCCCAAAGGCTGCTTTCCTCCTGCTCTAACATGAGGACACTGGATCTGCTGACACTTTGATCTTGGCCCTCTCAGCGTCTAGAACTGTAAGAAACAAATTTGCATGGATTATGAGCTACCTAGTCTTTGGTGTTGTGTTCTAGAATCCCAAACAGACCATCAAAACCTATTGAAACTGCTCAAGAGAGAGGATTGCTTATTCAGCAAGTATTTATTGAGCAATTACTATGTCCTGGCACTGGGTCAGGCACACTGGATACCTGAACGCCCCTGCCCTTGAAGAGATAACAGCTAATAGATAACAGCTATTAAACATGTTCTCGTCTTAGAGAGCCACACCAGCATAACTCAGCTCCTGTTGGAAATGCTGTCTCGGGAGACTGAATTCCAGTCTCTGGGCATGGGTCCCACAAAGCTATGTTTTATCAAGTTTTTCAGCTGTTCCTTCTGCCCATCCATATGTAAGAACCATTACCATATAAAATGACCCCCTTGGACTTTGTGCATCACCCGGAGCAGCTCAGCCGTGACAGAAGGGAAGGAGCAGTGGAACCTTTTCCTCCGAAGGGTCTGTTCAAGTGCCTGGCACCTGAACCATAATATCAATTTCTCTGATGCAAAGACAGTAGCTGGATGCCCACAGCAGCCATTCTCCCGACTCCACTGCATCAAGTTCACCAGCCTTGCTGTTATTCCTCTCACCTCTTTCATTTTTAACCACCATTGCACAAATTCCTATACTCAGAGAATTTCAAACAAGAGAGTCCACGGTGCCTCTTCATATTCAACTGTTTTCTTTTTCTGGAACTTTCTTCTGAGAAGGCAGCAGGGCTCCTGGTGAGCTTTTTGATTTGGGAGCACAAGCTGATGCTCCTTGGCCAGTCCAGTACCCGGGGCCATGTTCTATCTTTGTATTAGCCAATGTTATTACACGCTGCCTCTCAGCCAAGCCTGCCTGCTTCTCTCCGGGTTCCTTCTGTCCAAGCTGGAAGGCTCAGGGCCTGGCTTGTCATTTCTTTCAGGGACTGCTAAACAGGGACGGCCTGAGGGAGTTCTGTTGCCTGCAAATGCAAGGCATCTATCAAAGTGGAAGGCATTTTGGCAGAGCTGGGGTGAACAGATTTCTAAAACTAAATTAAGTTTTTTGTTTGTTTGTTTGTTTGGAATCAGGCTTCATTGTGTTGTATTTACCTGCAACTTCTGGCTGTACATTTATTTTCCAAAATTAAAAAAAATATATATGCAAGGTAGACAACAGAGTCCAGAATTCAGGAAATGAAGTTTGGCTGCAAGCTGTGGTTTCCTCTCCCTGCTTCCCCAGGAGCATCTGATCGCTACTTGAGCCTTCAATCCCATCCAGGAATTGATTGATTGATTTGTTTGTTCAATAAGTAAATATTTATTGAGCTGGGTTTGAGGCATGGGGGGAGTGCTGTAGGTGGGCTGGGACATCCATCATGCGTAAGTAGATGCCATTGGCCTTTGCTGGAATGTGACCTGGACACTCCTGTGGAGCATCTCACGTGTACCCTTGTCTTCCTCTTTGGAACCGTGATGACTTGGAAGGCTTCCTTTTTTGATGTCCCCTCTCAGCTACAGGCATCAGTATCCACATGCATACTTGACATCTTCATGGGGTATTTGAATTTCACCTCACGCTCTTCCTACCCGAAGGCTGAAGGCATAACCTTCCTCATACCACCTGGTTCTCTTCTGCTCTTCAGTCTCCATGGAGGACATGGCCAACCGTCCCTCTGTTGAGAATAAAATCCAAAAGTCATCTTGCTTGCTTTGCTATTCCAGAGCCAGACCATCATGATGTCATGCCAATTTTACCCCTTAAACACCTTTCTGATTGATTGGTCTCCACTGAAGCCCCTCTCCCTAAGGACTGCCTTCTCTCATGTTGGAGAAAGCAATAGAACTCCATCTGCCTCCTGGACCCAGGGAGGTTCTAGACCAATCTGTTCTCCACCCACATTCAAGGGGGCTTTTCAAAATCCAAAGCCAAAGTTACATCTCTGCTAAAACTTTTTTGAGTAATTCCCATTCTCCTCAGGATAATAATTAGGATTATTTTCCAACAGTAAGTGCCAACAGTAGCTGGTACTTGTATAAAGTATTAACTGTTTTATACATTTAACCCATTTTCTTACATTAACCCACTTAAGAAAAATCAAAAGCCCTTCAGTGCCATCAGATCCGGTGAGTCTGACCCCTGCCAGCCTCTCCTGGGATATCTTTGTATGTGTGATTTCTATAAGACACAGTCTTTCCCAGGTTGGACCTGAAGTGGACCCACTTTGGGAAACAATCCTGTGAACTCTGTGTGCTGTGTGGACCCATGAGCCTTTCACCTCTGCCATCTTGGCTAATGAATGTCAAGATCCCTGATCTGTCAGATGGGCGGGGTCTGGAGGCAATGTCACATTGTGGTTTGGGCAGACCATTCTTGGACTCAGGATGCTTTGATTGCAAGTTATCATTTTCAACTTGCTTACATAAAACAGAGGAATTTCTTAGAAGCATATAAGGCATTTTAGTGAATCTCAAAGGTAGAATAAAGCAAACCCAGTCTCAGAGGAGAAGACACAGGCACCAGACTATAATAGTCCGGATGGATGCTGGAGGTCAACTGCATTTCTCGCTCTGCAGAGCAGATGTCAAAGTTCCTACTTCCACATGGGCTAAGGTTCAAGTGACCAGCCCAGAATAATTAGCAGTCCTTAGTTTAGTTTTGAGGAGCCCATCTGATTGGCCCAGTTGGGGCTGAGGGTCTAAATACCATCAGCCAATAGGATTGGGTCTGTTAAAGTAGAAGACTGAAAAGGTGACCTCACCAGGAACACTGGAGGGAGCTGCCCTTGGCCTCAGCCTCCTCATTTTTAAAAAGCTTCCTGAGCATCCCGATTTCTCCCAGCTCACTTCCCGTGCTGAGAGCTCCAAGCTCAGTGTCACAGATTACTCTGTGATGCTCTTGAAACACAAACCGAAGGCAGCCCAAACTCTAAAGATCTGGGGATTAAGCAGAAAAACCTCTTGTGTCGTTTCAGCAAAGCAGCTGCAAATCCCCTAAGCACCAGTGAAGGGGGAGCTTCCACGGGGAGACATCAGAGAAATCAAACACTTGGCCCTGCTCTTATGTCCTGTAAGGGGATTTGTGGTTTCAAACAGTCAGCTCTGATGTGTCTTTTGCAAAGCCCAAAGCCCTCCATGAATTCAAGAGAGGGAAGGCCAGGTGGCAGAAGCCAGGCATTGCTGAGAGTGAGGTAATGCATGGAAGAATCCCCGCCCTGCGGTGTATCACCAGGTGCAGTGCCCCCACCTGCCTCTCTCCACCCCTTTCATCGCCTCTTCCACCTGCCAGGTTGCTGATCTCTGATCCAGTGAGTTCTATGGGCTCTCTGCTTTTGCTCCAGTGCCAGACCTCTGTACGGAAGGAAACCGCGTCCTTTCTGTCTGTAGTGAATACCACCCATCCTGAAGGCATCCAACTTTATAAGATTTACATATAAAAAATTTCATTTACCAAAAGTGCCCCCATCCAAGGGTTCTTAGAAAATTTAGAGTTCTGCAACTATCTCCGCAATCCAATTCCGAACATTTCTTCTCCCCCCAAAGATCTTTCATGCCTTTTTCTAATCAACTCTCATTCCCACCCACCACCCCAGGCACCCACAAATCTCACAGGTGCTGTAGATGTGTCTTTGTGAGCTCACACTCTCCTGGCAGAGTAATTCTGCCCTGAACCTCCTCTGTACTTACTTATCAAATGGTCTGTCGATTGTGGTTAATGTGTGTCTCCGACTAGAGTTTCAGTACCTGACCACTTTCTTACCTTGAGGGCTCAGTGGAATCGCTGCCCATTGTAGGCAGACTGAAAGAGTCTGCATGTGACTGGACACAAGAGTAAATTAAGTTTATCCCTTGGTCTGGGGCAAATTTCACACTCTTTCTCTAAGAATAGCATAGCTAATGTTTACTGAGCATTTACTAAGTGCTGAATGCTCTCGAATTCATGACAGCTGAAGATATGGTGACGATTATGATTGGCATGTGCAGGTGATGATAAGCCTGAGGCTGGGGAAGGATGAGGATTTGCAGATAGTCAGTGACAGACCTCCAGCCTGGCTCTGCCTGCCCTGATATCCATCCCCTCCTCCACAAAACTTCAGCACCTCCCATCTGTTGTCAGTGTGTCCCCAAGAACCACGCCTCATGGTTTTCCTGATCGCAGTGGGTCTGTGCCCTTTAGATTTCAGTTTGTGTTTTGGTCAGTGAGCACCTTCTTTGCATTCCTTTCGGGGTCCCTTGAAGGGACAGGAGTATTTGGAATATGTTCGGATCTCTGATTAATTTAGTGTGAAGCCATTAGATTTTCCTGATCAGCTAAATCAATGGCATGCTTTCTTGCAGGCAATGGCCCAGTGGAATATGAAGTAATAACAACATACTTAGCATTTGCAAAGCAATTTTGGGGGAAAAAATTTCTGGAGAGCTTCGAAAAACTGAACTGGATTCTTTTGACTATTTTTTTTGGGGGGGGCAGGTTTTGTGTTCAACGTTTTGGGAACGTTAGAAGCAAAGGAAGAACAAGGTTCCAGATAGTTTTGTGATATTTTGGCTTGCTCTAGTCCTCAGACACTGTCTAGAAATGAGGCTTTGGCTTTCAGGAGGGTGCAAGAGAGCTACCATTGGAAGTGATAACCCTGACTCCCCTGGATGACCCTCTTCAGGGACTAGGGTAGGCTTAACCTGGAAAGTTCTCACAAGTTGTGGTCAAGAAACTTAACTGCTTGTATACTGGAAGGTGATGGATGGAGTCGAAGTGGGCCCAGTATAGGGCAATAGGGAGTAGTGAGGACTAGGGTAAAATAGAGCCAAACAATTCCTATCTTCAGTGGGAAACTGCTCCTTGACTCCAGCTCACTATTTTCTTATATTCCCCTCAATTCCTATGATTTTCTCCAACAAACTAGAAAGGTAGATATTTATTGAAAATTCTCAGATACTTTATTTTTCCCCTCTATCAATTTAGTAAGTGCTGATTGACACCTCTCGGGCACCAGGTTCTGTCCCAGGTGCTGAGGATGTAGCTGTGGACAGACAAGACAAAGCCTCTCTTCTGCTTAATCGTGTGGAGCACGGGTCAAACGGTCAGTCCTTGGACCATGATGTCACAACTCCCTGGCTCTGAGTCCCGTCCAGTGGAATCACGGGGGCGCCACTTTTCCTTCTCATTGACATGACCTTGGGAGCCTGGGCAGGCTCTCATTGACAGGGTTCTGCTACTGCAGCCCTGAAGGTCCAGTGCCATGATGGTGCTGGGAAGTCTCGTGTTGTGTCTGAGCATGGTCACACTCAGAGAGGTAGGGAGCGACATTGAGGGGACAGTGGGTTGTCCAGGTGGGTTATCCAGGGGCAGCTTCAGTCCAGGGTGCAGGACATGCTTAAGAAACCAATGTAGAAGAACTAGAAAAGGGAGGTGACCGGGACGAAACTGAGTCTCGGGAGGCTAAAGGTTGTATTCAAGGGCTCACAGAAGAAGTTGGGGCTCTCCTCTAGAATCTCGGAAACTCTAATCCACGCCTATGACGGTCCCCCTTCTTGGGGCCCTCGCCCCATTTGAAGACCCAGGGTGGAGGAAAGGGAGGGATTGGTTAATGGGTGCAAATGACAGAGAAGAGGAATAACTTCTGATATCCCATCTCATGGGAGGGTGACTAGGTCAATAAGAATGTACTAAATGTTTAGGCCAGGTGGAGCAGAACACTCCTGTAATTCTAGCTGCTTGGGAGGCTGAGGAAGGAGGATCCCAAGTTGGAGGCTGACTTCAGCAACTTGTCAAGACCTTGGCTCAAAATAGATAAATAGGACTGGAGATGCACCTCAGTGATAGAGCACCCTTGGGTTCAGTTCCCAATACTGAAAAAGGAAGGAAGGAAGGATGGATGGAAGGAAGGAAGGAAGGAAGGAAGGAAGGAAGGAAGGAAGGAAGAAAGGAAGGAAGGAAGGAAAGGAAAGGAAAGGAGGGAAGGAGGGAAAAAAAGAAAGAGAGAGAGAAAGAACGAGAGAGAGAGAGAAAGGAGGGAAGGAAGGAAGGAAAGAAGGGAGGGAAAGAAAGAAAGAAAGAAAGAAAGAAAGAAAGAAAGAAAGAGAAAGAAAAAGGAAGGAAGGAAGGAAGGAAGGGAAAAAAAGAAAGAGAGAGAAAGAGAAAGAACGAGAGAGAGAAAGAAAGGAGGGAAGGAAGGAAGGAAAGAAGGGAGGGAAAGAAAGAAAGGAAAGAAAGAAAGAAAGAAAGAAAGAAAGAAAGAAAGAAAGAGGAAGGAAGGAAGGAAGGAAGGAAGGAAGGAAGGAAGGAAGGAAGGAAGGAAGGGAAAAAAAGAAAGGAAAGAAAGAGGGAAAGAGGGAGGGAGGAAGAGAAGGCAGGAGGGAGGAAGGAAGAGATTATTAATTTACTGTATATTTCAAAACACCCCAAAGATGGACTTTTAAATATACTCACCACAAAAAATGACAAATATGAAAACATCACCTTTTACCCAGGAACATGAAATTCTGGAGGGTCAGTTAAAAATAACATAATACTAAAAAAAAAGCAAAGTGAAGATGACTAAGTCTTCTCACTGGTATCGTGCCTTCAGGCAAGGGACTTGACTTCTTCTAAATTTAATTTCTTGTCCTAGAAAGTACAGATTAAAAAAGTTTTTTTTTTTTTTTTTGAAACTCATAAAGGAAGAAAGAGGGTCAAAGAAAAATGGTAGAGAGGAATTGGGGAGACTGAGCTCTGTCAAGTTCTGGCCTTGCCTGGAGCAGTGAAGTCCCACTGGAGGGCCTGGGTGGGCTGGGTCGGGGTCGGGCAGGCAGCCCAAGCCCAGGCAGCAGGGCTGAGTTCTCACGCTGCTGGTGGCCCTTCCTGTTGGGCTCCAGCTCGCTCTGGATGGCCTCCCTGGGGATCCAGGCCAATGGGGCCGCCATCTGGAATATTGTTCTCACAGCTGAGAACATCGTACAGCTTCTGCTGGGAGGATCGCCTTCCCTTTTGCTCCCAGTCTCTGGGCTAAATTAAGCCACAGGCCACACCTGACTCCCAAAGGGCAGAGGAGACTCCTGACTTTGAACCTGGAGGGAGAGAGAACTGGAAGCATGGTTTCCAGCTGTGATACAAGTGGAGGGACCCTGGGAAAGTCCTTTCCCCCATGGATCTTGGTGCCCTGCGTAAAAAGTGGAGCTAATCCCTGGAAGCCCTGGCAGGACTCAAGAAACCAAGGCCAGAAACCAAGGGCCTTGGGAAGTGCCAGAGGGGCTGATTCTATTCTATTGCCTCCCTTTCTGCAGCGATTCTTTTCCACCAGCAACCAGGTCCTGGCTTTGCTCCCTCCGGTACCCTACAGGTCTGGGCTGACGAATGCTCCTCCCTGTGCTTCTCCTCGGTCAGGTAATACATTTTTATTCCCTTGCAGGAACAAGGCCTAAAAATAGATCAAGTGCAGGGACCCACCGTAACCACTCGATGTATTGACCCAGCCGCGAGTTTATCTTGGTGAAACTCAGATCTGCTCTTTATTCCAGAAGGCAGGAGCACCTTCCGAGGCCGTTACCGGGGCAATCCCAGAGCCATTTGGCAATAAAAAGTGATGGACTTCATTAGGCAGGACGGAGACAAAGAGCTGATCCTAAATCACTGGACGGCTGACCAGGATGCATTTGGCACGGGCATATGCAGATCGCTCCTGTTTGGTGGAAAACAAGCTGCCCGAAGGGAGTCCATTATTAAAATGCAGAATTATTTCAAGTCCTTTTGTATTGCTTGGTGCCAAAAGGTAATTGATGTGGAATGTGCACCAGACCATATGGCTCTGGCTGGGGGCTGCCAGCACCCCTGGCTATTCTGGCTCTGCCCTGGATGCTTTCTAGCTCTGAGAGGTAACCTGGCAGAGGGTCGCCTCGCTGCACCCCGAGGGTGGGCCATGGGGAAGCAATTCCACTGGAAGGGATGTGGGCCCCAGAGACTGTGTTCTCTGGCAGTGGAGGCTTTCAATGCATGATCCACATATCCTTCATGAAATCCTGAAGAGGTTCTTCCAGTTATCATCCTGTTTCACAGAAGACGATCCTAAGGGTCCAGAAGGCCCAGGTGCTTGTTCAAGGTAGAACACCTTCTCAGCAGCAGAACCGGACTTTAGTCTCGGGTCAGTCTGGTGTTCAGACTCTTTCCATCATTTCAAAAGAGGGAGGGAGGGTGAGATAGAGGTGTTTTCTTCAGAAACGTGAAAGGGAGCAGATCTCAGACACCCTAGGTCTCTATTTTCTCATTTCACCTTCCTGTCAACCATGACAGGTAACTGCAGTTACCTTTCTGTTTATTCAGGCTCCTGATTCCAGAGCTCCTCCTCCCATCTTGTGCCAGAGAGACTCAGGGGTGACTCACACCCAGTGGTGCCAACTCGTCATCTATTGCTCAGAGATCTGCTTCCCCCTGAAAAGTGGCTCTGGATTCTGTCGTCTCTCTCCTGTGTGCAGACAGCCTGCTCTCGGGCAATCTCATTAAACTGGCTTTAATTACTCTTGTGCAGGTGAGGAGGGAGACTTCTCCTGTCTCTCCTCCACGCCGTTATTGATTGGCTGCGGAGAGGTTTCCGTTAGACAGCGGATTAGGAAAGGTTAGTTTCCCTAATTCTCCGACACTCTTCCTGGTGATAATTGGCTCCCAGGTGAAGCATCATCCCAAGCAGGGGCGTCTGGCGTTGGCTTTCCACCTTCAGTTGCATCTGAAGTAAGGTTTGGCACAGTTGAGAAATCTGTTTCCGTTGTTTCTTGGAGCAAAAACCAAAATTTAGATGCCGTGGAGAGCGTGGACCCTGTGGGATAAACTCTCTGCATGCACCGCATGGAGTTTCACCTGCCGGATCCTCAGTCCACCTCCAGGAAGTTCAAGTACACACAGCTGGTTTTCACTTCACTCTTAGGAAGGGCCACGTGATTTCTCAGGTTCTTTTCCACCTGGAGGTTCATTGACAATTCTCAGAGAAGGTTCTGGCTTCTCAGGTAGAGGTGCTCTTGACCTGTTTCTGGTTTCTCCCTGTTTGGTTGTTGACCCCCTCTGCCCTCTGAATCCTGCCAAGCATTCGTGGGCTAAGGTAGGTGACCGGGCTACTCTGGAGGGTCCAGAAACATTACCAGGGGAAACAGCTGATGGAATGGAGGTGGTTTACATGCGGAAGGGAAGGAGACTCTCACCTGGGGGTAGAAAGGAGGCAAAGCCTTCAGCGTGAGAAGTGGTCATGATGGTCTGGCATGGTTTCAGAGGACGCAATCAGGGCCAATGGACAGAAAAGGGAGGTGGAGGGGAAAATTTGACTCCCTGAGAAAGAACCTTAATAATGACCAGGTCTGTTAGCAAAGATAAGAGTCTCCACGGCAGCATGGGCTCCTGGGTCTGGGTGCTGGACTGGACTGTTTGCTTTTCTGCCAGAACCTTGGCTGAGGGACCTGTGAATCTGGACATGGGGATCTCCCAGGGCCTTGCTGTGCAGTTAGCCTGTTAGGGAGATGCAGAGAGCGGGCTTGGTGGGTTTCCACCGACCTGGTCCAGGCGAGTGAGAGAGTGGGCTGAACGTGGACTCTGGCAGCTGGAGAAGATTTTCCCCAATAATGAGTCTCCGTAGACTGCTTTAATTTGGAAGCACGGCCCCATGTTGCTGGGCATTGGGGGTTTTCAATATCCATTTTATTTTCTAGAGAAGTTTCAGGATCACAGCAAAATTAGGTGGACGATCCAGAGATTTCCACGTACCCCCAGCCTACACATGCATAGCCTTCCCCAGGCAGGGTATCCCCCACCCGAATGGCACATCTGTTACAGCTGATGACCAGACACTGGCCCATCATTATCTCCCAAGGTCCATAGTGTACATTAGGGTTCACTGTGGCAGCTGAATTTTGTGGGTTTGGACAAATGGGTCACGAGTTGGATCCATCATGGCACCGTACAGAAGAGCTCCGAGTTCTGCCTGTTCATCTTCCTTCCCTCCCCAACCCCTGGCAGCCACCAATGGTTTTACTTTCTCCTTTTTTCCCTTTTCCAGAATGTTATATTTGGAATCTGACAGTAGGTAGCCTTTTCAGATTGGGTTCTTTTGCTAAATAATATGCATTTAAGGCTCCTTTGTGCCTTTCCATGACTCCATAGCTCGTTTCTTTTCAGCACTAAGTATTCCGTCGTCTGGGTATACTAGAGTTCATCCATTCACCTGCTGTGGGGATATAATGCTGCTTTCAAGTTCTGGCCATTCTGAGTGAAGTTGCCGTAATGTTTACATGTTTATAGAATGTTTAGGATTTTACAAAACTCAGAGATTGAAATTTTAGGTGAAATCTCCCCAACAAAAAACATCAACTTAAGTTATTTTTTTTAAAAATAACAATGACCAACAAAGAAGACCAACAAAGTCCATTGTCATTTCAGAATGTCTGCTGCAAAACTGAGGGCTGATCTCTCTGGTAGCTCTGTGGCTGAGATTTGGATCATGGTGACACCCTTCTCTAGACTTCTAGCTGAGATGGATGGTTCTTTCTGCTTCTGGAGAGAGACTTCCATGAAAGGTCCCTGGGACTTTATATTCCATTCTGTCCCTATGTTTTAATTAGTGGTTGGAAGGCCTACTAATCAGATCTGCCAGTGATACCAGGTTGGGAATGAGAGGTGTGATGAAATCAGGGCTCAAAAACCAAACGAGCTGGAGAAGTCCAAGGCACTCGTCAGTTGGAATTCAGCAGGGGCGAAGGCCAAGTTTTGTTTTTAGGTCTAAAATGTGAATCACAGTCTCACTGCTGATTTAGAATGTGTTTATGTAAAAAAGGGGGAAAAAATCAGATCTTGGAGATTTGTTTGACCACAAGATAAATACAGATAGTAACTGATAGGGATCATAGAAATGTTGTGGCTGAAAATATACAGATGTCCCCCATTTATCAACTGTCACGGAGCATTATCTCTGCACCAGGAGACAAGCTCCATGTGGGGGAGAGAGAGATGAGTGAGACTGGATCCTGGCCCATGGACCTTAAGGGACTCTCAGTTACAGATTGGGATCCATCAGATTCCAGTGGGATACGCTCTACGGGACAGTTTTTAGTTTTTTGCATAGGAAGATGGTAATTTTCTAGTGTTATTACAATTCACATGGAAGGCAAAATAGAGGTGTTGAAGGACGATTAGGAATTTTTCAGGTGAAAGATGGGCAGTGTGGGTGCAGATTAGTCATGGTCGTCTTTTGTACTTGACATTGGCATTGGGAGTATCTCTCGGGCTCTGGAGGTTGCATGAAGCTGATGCAGCTGCTGACCTTGGAGTGGAAGGAGCCATGCCTGACTCACACGGTTGGAGGGTTCCCTCCTTTGGCCATCCATGGAAGACCCATTAGGGACAAGGTGATCCCTTTCCAGGGCTGATTTTTGGGTTAATGGGAAAGTTGACCCTCTGCCTGATTGATTGCCAAAAAGACAAAATGGACATAGGAACTACGCTGACTGGGTGGTGAGTTTCTGGGGGAAGGAATGGAATCAGCATCAGGGAAGCAGAGATGGAAAGTGAAGAAAGAGAGCTTCCCCCTGCTATTTTCACCTGGACCCTGGACAAAGCCATGCTTGAAATGTGGTCTATAGAACGCTTTCCTTACCCAAATCTGTTGATTCCATTTTTCTTTTCTTGGATCACTTTGAATCGAGATTTTTTTTTTTTTCTCATTTCCAAATAAAAGGAATCCTGTGGGATCTTATCTATCTGTAGCGATCACAGCAAAGAAAGGGCGTTCCAGGCTGAGAATATACACAGCTCAAACTTAGGGGCACAGGTACCTTGTGTGCTCATGAGATCCCGGGGGTGCATGTCCCTGGTTATGCAGAGGGGACCGGGGGAGTGTGGGATGGAGCTGGTCCCCGAGGACCCCCTGGCCTGCCGTGGCCCATGTTTTCTGTTCAATGCTATTTTGCTAATCTCAGGTTTTCACTGGGGCTTCTGCCCTGATCTCTTGCATGAGGCTTCTGTGGTTAGTTTCAGAACACCTGGAAGGCTTCTCCATTCCTTCACTCATCCATCCTCCCAAGGACGCTGTGAGGTTGCTGAGTCTCTGTTTTGCCCCTCGGTAGTCCCCTTTAACCTACATTTAACTTTCTGCAGTTTCAGGAACTCATAATCAACCATGGTCTGAAAATATTACATGGAAATTTTCAGAACTAACTCATGAATTTTAAATAACTGTTATCACCCTATGTGGTTACGATTGTTCTACGTCATTACTAGTTGTTATTAACCTCCTATCCTGCTTCATTTATAAAGTAAATTTTATCATAGTGTTATGTATAGGAAAAAACCCGGTATATATGTCATAGTGTTCCATACCGTCTGTGGTTTCAGACATCCACAGCATGTGCCGGAATGTTTCCCCTGCAGATAAGCGTGGGGAAACCGTGCAGAATCAGGAGTGGACAGATGCAGCAATTAGCCCAAGGTTACCTAGTGGTGCTTCCCAGCTGCAAGGTGCAGGGAGGTCCCTTGGTGGGCGTGAGCATCCTCCTGGTCAGAAGGAGGCAGGAGGGGAGTTGGCAGGCGCTGGCCATCTGAGCAGGGCTCTCTGGGGGGGGTGCCCTTGGTCAGCAGCACTGCAGTTTTTCAATTCAGGAGTGCTTCTGGGTTCCGGCTCTCCTCGCCAGTGTCCAAACTCAACAGGAATGACCCAGACTACAATATCCTCTCCCCAGAGCCAACTTCAGCCATAGCAGTCGTCACCAATGAGGACAGCTGGGCCCAGCCAGACAAGAAGCCCAGAGCATAATTCTGGACACACAGGAGGCCCAGGGAACCTCTCAGAAACAGCTGGGAGACAGTTGGAGGGCCTGGGGCCATGCTAATTTGCATCTGAGAGCAGAGCGTAATCTCATTTTGTAGTCAGGCTGATGAGGTTGGGGGCTTATGAGTTACATATAATTCATTGTCTTTTTAGAAAAAAAAAACAAGCAAACAACTCAGAGTGCATCTTCTGCCAGAAATCCATGCATTTGTGTGTAATGAACATGCAGGGCCGGACACCTATCTCTTGCCCAGCAATGCTGAGTGCATTGGGAAGATCGCTGCTGTGATAGGGAGCTGGTGGCACCTCTTCTCAGAAAAGAAACAGAAATAGAATCCCCCCAAGGTGTTATCTATGGTATTAAAAAAAAAAAGAGAGAGGGAAAGGCCACTTTTAATTCCCAGGGTACTCCAGCTTGCTTCCTGTCTCCAGGTCTGTGCACCTGATACCTCCTTGGCCTTCATCTGTCCTTCCTCCATTTTCCACGCCCCCTGTCTCACTTCCCCTTGTCCTTCTGGCTCTGCATAATCGTCACAATAGCAGAGAAGCTTCCCCACCTCCTGGAGCAGGCAGGTGTTCCTTCCGTCTATCTGGGACGTGCATCTCACCTCTGCGGTTCCCCAGGAAGACAGGGAACCGTTGCCCGGGTGCTCTCTCCCGACCAGATCAGAAGCCCCACGAGGGCAGCATCTGTGTCTTGCTTAGGACTATGTCCTTAGGGTCTGATGTGATGTCCTGCACCTCGGAAGTCCTCCGTGATGACCAGTGGGTACTGAATGCAGAGAGTGGGTCCCCTGCTCCCTTGGTACCAGGTATGTTAGCTCTGTTCATGGCTTGGCTTGGGATGCAGAGATCAGAAACATGGGGCCAGACAGGGATGGTGGTGACAGGAGCTCAGACCTCACCCAGAGAGAAGCCATGCTCGGCGGCTTACAAGGTGCCCGTGAGCACAGTGGACCAATGTGACCAGGTTTGCAATTTTATAGAAGGTTTGAGATCTTGATTATGTGGATACCATTTCAATTTTTAAACACGGACAACAACATTTTTAAAGAGTGGACACTCTATTGGTCCAAGCAGTTGAATTTGGGAGCTGGATCTGGCCTGGGGGTGCCACTGGCTTGCCTTCAACAGAGAGTTGGCCGTGCTGATCTCTTTGAATGGCTGAATGGCTCAGGCTACATTGGAAGGGGAGAATTCTGCCCTCAGCGCCATTTTTAAAAATGCTTATTAAAACCAGAGGCGAAAATCGAGTATCCAGAATGATGAAGGGTCTAGAAACCACACCATGAAAGGAACAGCCGCCCCAGATGCAAATATTCAAAGCAGAGCCTTTAAGCTGTCTCAGTTTGGTGTCTAATTCACCAGATAAGAATCCAGACCTCAATGTGCCACCAGAGTCAAGACCACAAACCCATGGGGTGGTAGGTGGGTAATGAGGCCGATTATTAACCAATATGTTGGTTCTTAGGCGTTCACACCAATGTGGTCTCGCTTCTAACTAGACCCCTGAGGAGGTCAGAGCTTTATTCCAATTACATGGCAATTTCCCAGCTATTCTGGGAACTGCTCTTTGGAAATTGCCATCAGGGCTTGGAACATAATTTTTAAATGTCCTCAATTGTGACAAATCTCCAGATTTGATTTTTTTTTTTTTGAAACTGCCAAGAGTTATTTGGAGCTAAGTCCAGGGAATTAGTCTGATGATTAAGCTTAACAGGACTGTTTTGGGGGCTCATGATGAACGATTGAGCACTAACCGGAGTATGGCAGGGACCAGCCATGGGAGGGTTGGGCTCAGGGGGAAGGAGGAGAGGATGCGGCAGGATCAGGTGGAGTCCTTCCTAGAGACAGGGCATGGGTTTGGGCCATGCCAACTTGGTTCCAGATGCCCAAGATGCCAAGTCTCAAAGGCAAAGCACCACTGAGCCTGGTTCAGAAGCCCAGTAGGAGCCCGGATTTGCAGACTGAACCAGAACGCTGGACTCTTGTCCAGCTGTGGGTTGGGAGGGCTGGTCTGCTTTGGCAAGGCTGTAAGCCCTGACTGGAGGAATGGGGAGCAGGGCTGAGTTCCTGGGGAGGATCCTTTGTGAGAGCTATGACCAGATGACATGATTCAGAATTTATAGGGCTCTTTCTAGCAGGGGCTAGATCGAACATGAAGTGGGCTGGCCAGGAGGACTGAAGTGCCACCAAAGAGAGAGGTTTGCATCTGGACCCATGCTGACTCCTTCCCAGGGCCTCAGTGCCCAAGGGACAGGCTTTCTGGCCTTAGCTCTGTCTTCATTTCCTACCTCTCTCTCCTCCTTTCTCTCCAAGCTTCAACCACAAAAGTCAACCAGTAGTTTTCAGTCTGTTCCTTAAACACTCTAGCTTGTCTCTGCCCCAGGGCCTTTGCTTAGGCCACTCTTGCAGGATCTCTGAAGTATTCTGTCTTTTATGGTCAGATATAAAACCATGCGGGGCACAGGATGGGTGCTTAGTCGATGTTTGTACAAGGAATCAACAAATAAGTGGCAGCTTGGGCGGGAGGAGAGAATTAGCCCATTGAATGCAGGGGTTGAAAGAATTCAGGGGTGAATAGAGTGGTCTGCCTGGCTTGGATCCAAAATGGCCACATGATTATGTGACATGGGGGCAGCAGGACTTGCATGTTGGACCAACTGATGGGGCTCCAGAGCTCAGTAGTGCTATAGGTCCTGGGGCTCTGATCTTGGAGACCTGGAAGGGGGAGCAAGAAATGGTAGAGTATCTGTGGCAAGTGGACAACATGAAGAGCTGACCCCGAGGGGTCTGGCCAGTTGAATTTGTGGGGGACCTGGGTGGCAAGTGAATGAGTTGTGCATGTTTGACGGGCAGCTGGTCACAGGCCTCTGCTTGCCCCCTCTCAGACTCCTCAGAGAGAAGACCAGCCCCAGGTCCAGAGGAGCTCCTTCCGTTTCTGAAGGACACTGAGAAATAGGGGTTTTTTTTGGCCACCCAGGCTAAAGGTCTTTTTGAAACAGGTCATTTCAGTCACCTCTTTTGTTGCTGTGACCCAAAGATCAGACAACAACCGTTTTAGAGGAGGAAGAGCGTATTGGGTGTTCATGATTCAGAGGTCTCAGTTCATAGGGGGCCAACTTCGCTGTTCTGCACCTGAGGTGGAAGAGAGTGGTCAGGAGAGCAGCTCAGGACATGACAGTTGGAAGCAGAGAGAGAGAGAGAGAGAGACAGAGTCAGAGACAGAGAGAAACAGAGAGAGATGTAGTTCTGCCCATCAGGGACAACATATGCACCCTGAAGACACCCTCAGTCACCCTACAGTTACCACCCACTCAATCGCTACCAGGGGATGAATGCCCTGATCAGGTGAAGGCTCTCATAGGCCAGTCATTTCACCCTGAACTTTCTTACAAACACAGGAGTTTGAAGGGACACTCAGGCCTAGACCATCACACAGGTTGTCTCTCCATAGAATCCTTTCTATGGGGCCTTTAATTCATACCATGATTTATTGTCCTATGTGATCTCTGCCCTGTCTTATTTTTAAAATAGAGTCTGTGGTACTTAGACAACATCTTTTTTCCGTATCTTAAAAATTAAGGAAATAAACTGAGCAGTTCAGAAAATAACTCTCTACATTAAAGAAAAATAACCATAACCATAACCTGAGTAGCCTATACCTATAAGATGCAGCTCCCGCCAACTACCCAGTCAACAACCATGTTTTCAGCTCTGGGACATTGTTAAGTATCGGGGGTGTGGAAATTTCTCTACCAAGATACCCCCTAGAAAAGTACAGGATGTGAAAGTTATTCTAACAAGAAGGCCGAATTAAATACGATACACGGCATCCAGGAAAAGCTGCAGTTTGGAGGACTGCACAGTAAGATGAAGGACTCTTCGTGATGTTGGTGGAAAGTGCAGATTGAAAAGCGACCAACTTTACCCTGGTGTGGTGGCGCACGCCTGTCATCCCAGCGGCTCGGGAGGCTGAGGTAGGAGGATCGCGAGTTCAAAGCCAGCCTCAGCAACTTAGTGAGGCCCCTAAGCAACTCAGTGAGACCCTGTCTCTAAATAAAATACAAAAAGGGCTGGGGATGTGGCTCAGTGGTTGACAGTCCCACGGTCCAATCCCCAGTGCCAAATATATATATATATATATATATATAAAATAAATAAAAGTACTGAACTTACACCTGCCAATGAGAAAAGACTGGCAGGTAAAGGAGTGCAATGACGAGACAGGCTTATTCATTCATGTAGCAGATACTGGGTGGCCTTTGAGGCCATTGGAAAACTCCATTGGCTTCATCTCTGCTCTATTTCCCAGTTTTTAAAATTTGGGTTTAAAGCAACAAACCAAAAACCTGAGACTGATTCCTTGTGAAAAGCAAACCTTCCTTGTAAAGGGCTCACCACCAGGGCCGACAGAGTACCCAGCGCCACTGCGAATTCCGTCTTCTATTCTGCTCTGAGTCGATGGAGAACCCACTGCAACTTGATCGCCATCCTAAGCAGCGTTTGTACACCCTTTTCCAGTTTCCCCCGGGGGGTGTTCACCAGCCGTTTTATATAATCCTCCCAAGCGACTTGGGTGAGATTTCAGAATTTTTAGGCGGGTCAGACCTGGGGTCCTTCGTGCCCTGAGGTTGGCTTCTCTTAGCTGCGTGGCATGCTCCTACACCAGAGCGGACGTGCACTTTGTTCATTTAGATATTTAGCCATCAGTCCCTTTCAGATGATGTACACAGCCCTGAAATAAACTCTGCATCCGCAGGGACGCTTGGGAACCTTTCTTTAAGAGATGTGGCACATTTTCCAGTTCCTTTTTGCTGTCCCGACCACCCTGCTGTGCTGGTTCATGGAGGAATGACCTCTGTTCCACGCAGGTCAGAGGTTCCCTGGTGTCATTTGGTAGCACCAAGCTGGGGATGCGCCCAGGTAGGCCAGCCATGGATGAGGCCACCAGAGCCCCTCAGGGCATCTGGAAACCCGGCTCTCACTCTGATCTCCTCTCCCACCCTTAGTTTCCAGGGCTGCATGTCAAGTTCTTGGCCCCTCAGTGGAGTCTCCCAACTTCCTTTGCACTTGTTCATGGAGATTTGAACCTGACTTTCCATTTCACAAGCATGGCTGTATGATCAATTGTGGGGAAAGAAAAAAAAAGACGATTGTAGACAATGCTAAAATCCCCACAGGCTCCCACGCCCAGTTCAGTTCTCACCCGTTCCCAAAGGTGGCGACTGTCAATAATTTGGAGGGCAGCAAATTGGGCCATCTGCTGCTCAGTGAGGACACATGCACGGAGGCAGGAAATGCACAGTGCATGGCAGTGTTATTTAGAGCGTCTATTTAAGAAGAGTATGGCACGCTGGCTATGTGTGTGGACAATCTGCTTTTCCTCTCTTCTCTCCAGAATCTGTCTTAGAACATTTGCGTGGTAAGGCATTTTTCAGTGCTGCATAGCATCCCACAGATGACGACATCACCATCCATTCAGCCAGTTCTCTCACACTGAATACGGTTCCCAGCCTTTTACTTTGATGGTGTTTTACAGTGAACTTATTAGGTGCCTTCTTTAGTACTTGGGTTGAGGGTTTCTTTTGGCATACTCTGAGAAGAGTAATTCCATTCTCACAGGAAATATGTGTCTCAGATTTTTTATTTAAAATTTTTTTTATCAGAGATGGGTGTGGTGGTGCACGCCTGTAATCCCAGCGACTGGGGAGGCTGAGGCAGGAGGATCACAAGTTCAAAGCCAGCCTAAGCAATAACCAGGCACTAGGCAACTCAGTGAGCCCCTGTCTCTAAATAAAATACAAAATAGGGCTATGGATGTGGCTCAATGGTCAAGTGCCTCTGAGTTCAATCTCCAGTACCTCCCCCCAAAATATATATATATATTTCTCAGTGCATGGTAGTTGTGCATATTTGGGTTAATTTTGATGTAATCATGTAAGCATGGAATATGATTTGCTCCAATTCAATCCCCAGTACTTCTCCCTTTCCTCCCTCTTCCCACCCTCTGTTCCTTCTCCTCTATTCTATTGGTTCTTTTAAAAACAATTATGTATGGATTTTTTTTAAACGAGTGCTTTATAGATAAACATAAAGGTGAGCCACACGGTGGTGTGTGCACATGTGCAGACAGGGTGGTTGGGTCAGCTTCATTCCACCATTCCTCCTTCTTCATGTCCCCCCTCCTGTCAATCTTCTTCTCTGCAAATCTCTCTTCTATTTCCATGGGATCTTCTCTCCCTTTCCCCCTTATTTTGTTCTAGTTTCTGCATATAAGAGAAAACATTTGACACTTGACTTTCTCAGTCTGACTTGCTTCCCTTAGCATGATGTTACCAGCAAATGCCCCAATTGCATTCTTCTTTATGGCTGAGTAATACTCCACTGGGCATAACTACCCCATTTAAGCTGATCCCCAAAGGCCTGCCAGACAAACATTGCTACTCCTGCTATATTTTCATCAACTTTTGAGGTTGCCAACTTGATTTCTCTGCATGCCCAGATTTGTTCTCCCTCGGGGAACGTGGCAGTTGATTTGGGGTCACCGAGGTGAAGTCACTGTCCCAGCATTTCACATCCCTGCTGCCCTTTCTCTGGTCCCTCTTTCTGTTTTCTTCTAATGCCTGTGGTTAACTGCCCCCCGCCTCACCTCCAGGTGCCAGCTTCTCTCTTCTTCTAACCAAAATGGTCCCAGGGTATGGAGGTATGGTTCCTTTATTCATTTCACAAAGTTTATGCAGATGATGACTGTCCTTTCCCCCCAGCAGCACAAACACATTCGAAATGAAGCCATCGTTCTGCTGTGCCCACGGCTTCATTTATGGCCAGATCCCGGTTCCCAGGCACCCCCAGAGGAAATCCAGACTGGCCTCGCTTCATACGGTAAAGGCGCCTGAGCAGCGTGTTCCACCGCCGGCCGCCGTTTCTCCTGTTGGAGACTCTCATTCCTTGCACATCGATTTTGCAGGTGACGGTATAGCAAGCTGTGGAGAGACTTGGTCACATGCAGATGGCCCTCCTCCTCCCATTATGGGAGCCTCCTGGATTGCAGTTACCGGGCGGATGTTGAGGGATGCGGGATGAACGCTGAGGTCTAGATGCACGTGCTGGGGCGTGTTTCCCCGTCGGGGATCTCAGATGGATCATGCGCCCGCCGTGCTGATGTTAGGGAGAGATGTGTCTGAGCAAAGTCAGAGAGCTAAGCGGGTGTCGCGGGCTGATGTAAGGAAGAAGGGTGAGTTATGTCCGTGCGTGCTTTAAGCAACCAGATGATCTATTGTTCGCTCTCTTCTTTGGGCTCCAGTCTAGAGCATTCTTTTATTTTATTTTTATTTTATTTTATTTTTTTGGAACCGGGGATTGAACTCAGGGACACTCGGCAGCTGAGTCACATCCCCAGCCCTATTTTGTATTTTATTTAGAGACAGGGTCTCACTGAGTTGCTTAGGGCCTCGCTAAATTGCTGAGGCTGGCTTTGAACTCGGGATCCTCCTGCCTCAACCTCCTGAGTCGCTGGGATTATAGGCGAGCGCCGCAGCGCCCGGCTGAGCATTCTTTCATATGACCAATTTGATTGGTCTTAACAGTGCATCCGAGACTATGCCATCGCTGGAGTTAGGAAGATAAGAAGAGAGAAAACCAAGAAAAAACAACCCTGAGCTGCTCTCAGGAAATAGTTTAGTGGCAGAGATGTACATCCATCAAATTTTACACAAAAATGTGAAATTACAACTGTAATAACTGAAATGAAAAAGAGGTGCCTGGTGCTGAGAGCACATATAACAAGGATGATTAATTGACTTGAGAGGTCAGGAAAGGTTTCTAGAAGGAATCACAAGTGAATCAAGAGGGAAGGAGGCACAAAAGTAGCAAAATATCATTTCTAGCAGCAAGACAAGCATATGCCAAGGTCCTGTGGCACAAAGGATTAGTGTATGGTCAAGGCCAACTTGATTGAGAGCACAGCGCGAAGGGGAATTGTGGTTTGCTTTGTACTTGGGTTCCTGAGCAGGGTCCAGAAAGAAGGCAATATTAAGAATTTGAAGCTTTGCCGTGTGCAGTAGTGCATGCCTGTAATCCCAGCAGCTGGGGAGGCTGAGGCAGGAGGATCTCAAGTCCAAAACCAGCCTCAGCAAAAGCAAGGTGCTAAGCAGTTCAGTGAGACTCTGTCTCTAAATACAAAATAGGGCTGGGGACCTGGCTCGGGGGTCGAGTGCCCCTGAGTGGGAGATAGAGAGTGTCTCAGCTTGTGATTCCCAAAGATGGCTCAGAGTGCAGCCCAGGAAACGGAAGTGGCATCATTTCATGGTTCTGCTTAAAGCCATCAGGAGAGTCTCCATCACTGATGGGATGGGATTAAAAATCCTGAATGCTGTGTTCAGGACACTTCCCAGTATGGCTGATGTCCACTCTAAATCCTGATCTCAGACGATGCTCATTATCCACCTCATGCCCAGCAGTTCCAGTGACTCTTGTCTGTCCACAGTCACTGAAACCAGCCTTTCTCCTCTGTTCCATGTGACAGTGGGCTGGCTGAGGCCGCCCCACCACAGACGGGTAGGCTGCACTCTGGTTGACGTTCTCTGAGATCCACGCAGCTACCTGGGTCCCGCTTTCCTCATGAAAATCCTAAGACTAACGTGAGACCAAGCCAGGCCACCAAAGCACACTGATGGCTTGTTCTCCACGTCACCTCTGTTGACATCTCACTGGTTAAAGCCGCACCCAACATGGGTGCCATGAGGACAGTTCTTTGGGTGGAGAAAGGAAGAAGAATCATAGGTGATCATACAGTTGACCACGTTTGTTAATACTGAAATTATAGTGTATACAGGTGGCCAAGTGCTGTGTTGAATAGTGCAGGTTTTCAGGGAGGATTTTGTGGCTTTGATCCTGACCTTGAAACTTCTCAGTTGGGTGAGTCTGGGCAAGTTAACAGTCTCCTTCTATAGCAGCTTTCTAATTTGTGCAGAAAAATTAAAAAAACCACCAATATCTCCTTATCTCCTGAGCACTGACTTAGTTAAGTGCTTGGAGAAGTATCTGGAACATAGTAACGGCTCAATAAACTCTCAGTCTTATTTATAGTTTCATATCCCCTTATTCAAAAGCAGACCTGGAAATTTAGGATTATTTCTATTTGAGAAAGTGATGCAGTGCATACATCTTAGAATGCACAATACCCCACAGGTTCTGGGGTAACAGCCTAGTAACCGGATTCTGGAATATTCTGCCACAGAACATGATCGTGCACACATCAAGTAGGAAAATAGGATTTGCAAACACGGGTCAACCAGACCAGCTCAGGTGTTCCCACAGAAATTAGTCCTTAGTTCTTAGTTTTGATTTGCAGAGGGTTTGGGGCTTGGGGTTTGTGGATGAGGGGTGGTGGCCGGTGTTCACGCTGGGAGAGGGCGTGGCAGGGTGTCCTTCTTCTGCATGCCCACTGCCCTCTTGAAGTGCCCTCCAGGCCCCGCTTTGTGTCTGAATGCCGGCTGGGGCAGGATGCCAGATGTCACCTCATTCTTCCAATGCTCGTTATCCCCCGAGCTGGAGATCATTTCCCCTGCTGCTACTTTCTCACGATGGGGACGAGTCTGTACCCCGTCCTAATTACTTCTCGAGTTCAGGGGTTGTTTAAAACTCTGGGGACTCTGTGAATGCTCTTGGACTCTGATGCTGCCTGCCACCAACACCTGGTCCCCTCCCTCACACCAGATGCTGATGGACACCTGTGGCCCCCATCGCTGGTACTACTGAGCATGCACACTGTGCCCTCCTGCGCTCAGGACTTATTACTGACTCAAACCCACGTGCGTGTGCGGACGCAGGTCTATTTTATAGATGGGAAAATGGAAGCAAAGACCAACTTACCACCTTGCTGGTTAATGAACGCCAAGGCCCCATGTGGTGCTACCAAGTCGAGTTGACAATTGCCTGAACGATTTTCCTGGGTCCGGATGGCGTTTGTTACTCCCTCTGGTTCTGGATGGCTGGGATCCTCTGCTTTTCAGAGTGGGTTTCCCAAGTGATGTGGTTCTGGAATGAGCCAGTGAATCCTTTTCCCGTGGATCTCCTTCTATGGTATCCCCATGAGGAAGTGGGGTCAAATGGGGGTTCACGTGGTCCAGGCAGATTTGATTCAGAAACCATGGCAATGGGGGCAGAGGGCTCTCAGCACAGAATGGGGCCCCATGATGGGCATGACGAGGACAGTGGGCATTTGTGACCCAGGCAGGAGCAAGGGTAGGGGGTGGCTAAGGGATGGCAAGGGACCAGGAGGACCCTTGGGGATGTGGAGGATTCCGGCTCTGCAGGCTCAGGGGAGTGCTTGCTGAAGGCAGGGGCAGGGATGGCGTGGTGGGGATGGAGGATGAGGAGATGGCTCAGATCTCAAGGGCGGAGGGTGCTTGCTAAAGCCATCAGCAGGATTCTTGCTAAAACTGGACTAAGTGGGCAAGGCCAGAGCCCAAGGTCAGGCCCAATCAAAAAATGCTCAGCCAGGTGGTGGTACACACCTGTGATCCCAGCACCTTGGGAGGCTGAGGCAGGAGGATCACGAATGCAAACCCAGCCTCAGCAACTTAGCGAGGCCCTAAGCAACTCAGTCTAAATAAAATACAAAATGGGCTGGGGATGTGGCTCAGTGGCCAAGTGCCCCTGGGTTCAATCCCTGGTACAAAAAAAACCCAAAAATTGAGAGCTCAGAGGAGCCTGGCCCAAGGTCAGTCAAGGAAAGTCTTATCACCAGGGTCACCTTGAACAGCCCTTCAAAGTCAAGCACCTCCTTGTGCCCATCCTTCTGGGGGACTGTTCAGATTACGAATTCTGCTTCACAGCTTCTCCAGTGACCTCTGTTTTGCCACTTGTGACATCTAACCCCTAACCCGGATTCTCCTGGAGAATGGTGGCCTTCACCTCAGTGGACCAGAGGGGACAGTGACGGTCATCATCCAGGGGCAGACTCCCTCATGTCCCGTTAGACAGCCTGTGCGGCTGTGGAGTTCTGTCAGACCGCTGGGTCCGTGGCAGAGGGGCCACCACCTGCTGAAGGAGGACCCAGGTTGGGTTTGAGGTTGTGGCCTGCCTTCCCGGGCCCAGGAGCTGCAGGAGCACTGGCTGTGAGTCCCGCCGGCTCCGGGCTCATCCCTCATCTGCACCGCAAGCCCCTGCTGCTGGGGTTGCCCTGAGGATTAAGTAAGATAACATAGGAGACGCCCTGGAGCAAGGCCCAGCAGGGGACACGCCCTCCACCATACCCACTTTGATCATGGAGAACACAGCCTGTGGGCCAGCTCCTCTGCCCACGCCCCACTGGGCACACCTTGTCCTGGGCAGCAGGGGGCTCCCAGCCGACTTGTAGGAAGCAGGTCATTAAACCCGCCTTCCCTGCACACTGACCCCCACCTGCTGCCAGGGAGTCGGCCTCCCAGCATCATCTGGTGTTGGGTAGAACGGACACTGAGAGGGGATTTGGATCAGAGGCTGCAGCCACCAGTGCGTGTTCGTGGATCAGACATGAACTCATGAATATGCACCGGGCCAGCTTGGTGCCACTGCCCATTTTTGTGCAGAGGAAAATTGAATCCGGTTTTGTGTCTGTATTCATCCACCTCGGGATACTCAGTACGTAAAACTAGACTCTGGCAAGCTTGGGAGGAAGTTCCTTCTGCCAGCTGGGTGATCCTGGGCTAGTCTCTTAACCTCTCTGAATTTTAATTTCCTTACCAATGGATCAGAGCAATGGATTAGTTGTATCACGATGGAAATACCAGACAGTAAACACTCACTGGTTGCAGGACGGTCACAGGGTACCAGGTCCCCAAATGGCAATTTAATTAAAGTTCACCCTCCTTCGTGAGGATTAGGAGACCCTTGCTTCTGAATCCCACTTTCCATTCTAGCCTTGTGGTAGTAGATATCAGTACTTCAGCCCTCGGGTTGAGGTGGCCCCAGGCCAAAATTGTGTTATAATGCTCTGATCTCCACCACTGTCAATACACATGCGCACACACACACACACACACACCCCCACACACACACAATGCTTTGCTATATCTTTTAGCATTTTCAGAAATAGGAAAGAAAACCAGGGCTCCTAAGCATTAGCTTGCTCATATACTTTTCTATATCCTGGACGGGATTTTGACAAACTATGACCCACAAGTGAACTTGGCCAGCTGCATGCTCCTATGTAGCCCACACGCAAAGAAGGCTTTTTGCATTTCTAAATGGTGGGGAAAGAATCAAAAGAATGATGCTCTTGGGTGATACGTGGAAACTGTAAAGTTCAACCTTCCACATCCATCAATAAAGTTTTGGGGGAACACACACCTCCCCCTGTTCTAGGGGTGTCTCTGGCTGCATTTGAGCTCCAAGGGCAGAGCTACGCGATTGAGACGGAGACGGTGGGTGATGGAACAGAAGCCCTACCAGCTGATCCATCCCAGCAAAGTTTCCTGAGTGCTGTGCTAGGGCCAGCCTGGGCGTGGGCAATCCAGTGTAAGAAATGACCGTGACCATGGGGCGCTCACAGTCCAGAGCCTCCAAAGCAGTGGTTGTGCAAATGGTTTCTTGCAGGAAGGGAAAGGACGGATGTAAGAGGCCAGGCATTTCTGACCTTCTCATTTTTAGATGACGTCCATATAATGGTGGCTGGACAGTTCCATGCAGGACACTCAAGCATACGATGGACAGTTGGGAAAGAGGGCCTCTTAAATCCTGGTGACATGCTTCAGTGGCTTTTCAACCTTCCTTCAACAAATGAATAAACTAAGGTTTATTCATTTGTGAAATGCAATTGATAATTGTACCAGATTATTATCAATAACTACCAGGTTATCAATAACCTAGGGCCATGGTGAGATTTAAATCGCATGAACTTGGTGGACATGAGCATGGACCCTTGGCTTCACTGAAGTATACGGTATTGTCATTAACTTTACTAATATTAAAATTATTGTCATTCAATAACAGCTCATATTATTTTCGGTCTGAGTGTTCCCTGCCATGGGACTGAGGGCAGGGTATTTCTCCTATCAAAGTCTTAAGATATTTCATCTATAAAACTAATAATGCACCCTACCTCGCCGAGCAAGGACATAGGTATAGCCCTTGATCGTGCCTACAGTCAGCATCCCCTGCTTGTTTTCTGGAACCTTCCCTCTTCCTGGTGACACTGAGATTCTCAGAGTGTGCCAGGTCCTGAGAGCTTCCCGTGTGGTTGTCACAGCGGGACCACTCGCCGTGTCCCATCCCACATCTTTCCGGTGCCTCTGTCTGAATCATCCGAGCCCTTTGAGGGCTGGGGTCCTGGGTGACACTTCCTGTTTATCTGAAATCAAGGTGAAGTGGGAGCCAGCCTGGGTGACTTTAATATACAAATTACCTCTTGGCACGGCGTGATGCAGCTCAGTCCTGGCTTCTCTCCCAGGACTGGAGAGAGCGAGGAGGAGTGCTCAGCCTGGGCTGGGAGCAGGTGGGGAGGCAGGCACCAGGGTGTGATGGCTTTGGGGACTGCCGGTGAGGATCTTCCTGAAGTGCTGTTTATGGTTCAGCATGAACCCAAACACCTGCTCCTGGTCCTCAGCCTGCTTCACCTGGCCTTTTCTGCCCGCTGGACACTGATAAGCTGGCTTATGATAGCCTCGATCTCCTTCCCCTTTAGAAATAGATGCCTGACCTCGCACTGGGCATCACTGTGCGGGATACTATCCTACCCAGCCGCCTCTGTTGCACAGGGGGGCTGTGGAAGTTCCAGCCAAAGGATCTCCGCCCAAGAGTGCAAATGTCTCCTGGAAATGTCCTTTAAATGGTGGGGACCCTCCCCTTTGACCACCGCCTCCTTCCTGCTGGCTGCAGTGTGCAGAGATGGGTGGGGTGTGGGTGGCCAGCTCAGCTCTCTCAGGGACTGGGTTACCCCAGAACAGTGGACTCTGAAGCTGAGATTTGAGAACCTGTTATTTATTTGGTGGGTGATCCCAGAAAACACGGGTGGGGAGAGGGGAAGTCAGACAGGAAGGGGAGGAAGCCAGCACAGGGTGTGCTGAAGAGCAAGCGATGGCGGAGCCGTCCTGCTGGAGAATTCTGGGAAACTTCCTGGCACAGTGTAAAGAGCTATCCTGCAGGAAAGGAGAGGAGCTGGGGACTGACACACCCCTCTTCCAGCATTGTGGAGGCCTGCGCCTGGGGTGCTCCCAGCTGCTGTTTGTGGACCACACACCTTGCTGGGGCCAGAGAAAGGGGCAGAGTGTGGCTGGTGCTTGCAGGAAGCTTGGGAATGATGAGTCCTTAGGGGAGAAAGGGGAGCTGGGAGAACTGCTGTAACCGAGAGGTCGGCAGGACAGAGCAACATGAAGGTGATTTGCTCCCTCATGGCTGTGGGCCATCGCGCCAAGCTCAGATGGCTTATCTTTGGAGTAGTCCTGTCAAAGAAAGAAATCTCCATCCTGTGAAGCCATCGTTGGGGTTTCTGTTGCCCACAGCCAAACCTAATCCCAAATGATGCATCAAATATGATAATGATGATGTCAATAAGATACTCCACACCCTGACCACGGGATGCTTGAATCTGCTGCCTTGGGTATTGTCCACCCTGCCCCATACACGAGGGTGAGCTTTAGGACAGAAGGGACCTTCCTTGCCTTATTCCCTGCCCAATCCTTCGTAAGATATCTTGTATGTAGAAAACACTCAGAAATATTGATCAGATGAATGACTCAGTGAATAACAACAAAATAAAACAGAAAGCCGAGATCGGAGTCCTGATCTGTCTGATTTCAGCCCTTAACCCCTCTGTGATGGCGAGACATTTAGAAATCTTATTTTGTAAATGCATGAAAGAATCACTGTCCTGGGTTTGAGTCTCAGCAAAGACAGGGGCCTGGATGGGATGAAGCAGGGAATACGCTTGTGAAACGGGTCACTTTCATGTTAAGTCAGCGTGAGGAGCTGAGCTGGAGGCTTGGTCCAGGGGTGGCTCTTCACCTGGACGCTCTGTGCAGACAAAGTCAGCCAGAGAATGGGGATCCTGTCACCTGTTGGTGATCGGTGCTGTAGCCCTGGGAGAGAGGCTTCTCTGCAGACCCTGTTGCACCCACACCCCCTTTGCTACTCCATGCTCCTTTGGAGTCTGACTCTGTGACTGGATAACCTTAAAGTCAGAGTGGCCTTGCACAATGGCCTCCCCCCTGAAATTGTTAGAAAGAGTCCAACTGACAGATGGTCAGGGAAGCTGTAGCAGGTAGGTTATGGCAGTGGGCTGGGAGACCAGACAGAAAGGCTCTGCAAAGCATCCTAAAGGTGCAATAAACCTCATCTGGAGCTTTCCGAAGGAGTTTCCAGTCTACCATTGGCAAGCATCCTTTTTTTTTTTCTTGGTGCAAGTTTTTGGTCTGCAGGAAACGCATGCAAATCTAAGGTCAAGCAATTACCTTTACTATCAACACTTACAATGAATTTCCCACTAGGAAACTTTACAATGGTTCTGTAAATAGAGGAGGATGCAAATTACGTGTCTCCTGTGTGGGTGTCCCTCTCGCTCCAGCGTGCTAAGAGTCTGACCACAGATTGCTCAGAGGCGTCTCTATTCCCAGGGCGCTTCTAATAAGAGAATGCCATTCCCGTGTTTGTTCAACAGGCGTTTATTGGAGTGGTTAATGTGTTTTAGGCACTGGGTAGAGGAAGATAATTCCAGTATGAATAAGACATGATATTATGACTTGCAGTGTTTGGGGAGAAATATACTCAATTATGTTATAATGTGATGTATACTGTTTTTTTTTTTTTTTTTTGGTACCAGAGATGGAACCCTGGGGCACTCAGCCACTGAACCACATCCCCAGCCCTTTTTGTATTTTATTTGGAGACAGGGTCTTTCTGAGGTGCTTAGGGCTTCTTAAGTTGCTGAGGCTGGCTTTGAACTCGCAATCCTCCTGCCCCAGCCACCCAAGCCGCTGGGATTGCAGGTGTGTACCACTGTGCCTGGCTTGATGTGTACCTGCTAAAGGTTTTGAACAGGGAAAGGAATGACCTCATTCACCCAAAACATCAAGGAAGCAACAATTCATCTTACGCTTCAATAACACTAGACTTTTCCCATCAAAGACCTCCATGCTTTTGTGAGTATTGGTTACTGTGCTTGGACACCTCTTCTCCCCTCTTCTTTGTGAAACCGTATTCATATTTCCAGGTCATGAGAGATCCTGTTGGAAACCTACGTGAATGTTTTTCTCCCTTGTTCTAAGTTTATAGGCTCCTATTTAGGGAGGAACAGCAACGTCTCAGGGAAGCCAGAACCTGGTCATAAAGCTGGGTTCACCCAAGCCAAACATGGTATCCAATTACCTTTGGCAGGTTAACTAGAAGTGGTGTTTTAAAATTGCTATTAGCAGTGAAGGTGGTTCTTAGCCAAAACATTACCACTGGGGACTTAGGCACCAAGATCCGTTGGTCATCTCAACATGCTGATGTTTGGAGGTAGATATTTCTAGAATTATAGTGGCTGAGGAATGTCATGGGGCCTCAGGGCTCTTCCTGTGTTTCCATCCTGCATTTCTCTCTGAATTTCATTGACTTCTGGCCTCATGGTTCTAGGATGATGGCTTCAGGTCCAAGCATCACATTCTCACCAACTGTGTTCCTGGCAGGCAGAAAGAGCAGTCTCCCTCCTGCTTCTCTTTTATAAACCTTCTCAGAACCCCACCAACAAATCTCAATGACCAAAACTAGATCCAGTGCTCACTCCTGACTTGCAGGTGAGGAGGTGGCCTTGGAGGCGATGGGAAGGCTGGATTAGGAAGTATTTCATTTCTCTACATGTCTTGTAGGTGCCTAAAAGATGACTTGGTTAGGTCACTGTCTTTAAGAGAATAAAATCAAGTTTACCCATGGGCTTGGGGTTGGATTTGGGTGGAACTGGAGACAAGGAGGCTCCTGCTATGTTTCTGCTATGAGGAAATCAGAGTCCCCATGAGGGGATCACAACTGAAGGCATGAGGAGTTTGAAAGCTGAGGACCCAAGTGCACTGTGGCTGGAGCTGGTCAGGGTCCCCACTGATGTCCTTTCCAAAGGCCTTCTGATTTCTCCACTGGAGGAAAACCCTCCCTTGTCTCAGTCTCACGGTCCTGGCTTCAGCCCTTTCCCCTGCATCTTCTCCAGCAAAGGCCAGGGAAGGAGAATAATTGCATGTGATTCAGGGCAGTGGAAGCATCACTGCAGGGATCTGTTTAATTAAATTTTATCTGCAGAAATGTAGCCTATGAAAAATCAGTGAACCTTCCCTGCTCTCTTAACACAAGCCTTTTAAATCACAAAACAGCCCTATGAAGAAAAGAGGCTTGTCATCTGGCTAAATTCAGTGTTTTCTGGAAGCTTGCTACAAATTCTTGATACAGGCAGAGGTGTGGACAGGTGGTTGTTGGCTGGTGTGGAGACCAATAAGTAATGAGTTTCCTTAGACTCTGCTTATCAAGAAATCTTACAGCCCTGGGCAGGGAGACAGTTTTCTTGTAAGCCTGTGTGCTCAGAGTCGGGCAGAGTGAAAATTGGCTCTAAGTCATGGTGCACTTATTTTTGCAGAGATTCTTTGCATACCTACTATGTGCCAGGTGATGTTGTAGACTCAGGGAACCCTCACCCCCACCCCAACCAGCAAGCTCTGGGAGTCAAGTTAGAGAGATAGACAAATGATTTAGCAATAATGAATGTTCAGGTTAATAACTGATCTGTGCAGCAAATGCCATGTTTGGTTATCTTTACCGTGTAACCAATCCCCATGAAACTTTGTGGTTTGAATAATAGCAATTCTGTTTTTGTTTGTGATTCTGCACCCGGAGCAGAGCATAGTTAGGGAGACGTTGCTTTGATCTCCACGGCATCAACAAAACCGGCTCGTCTCTGGCTGGAAGACCTATTTCTAAGGGTTTCACTGGCAAGGCTGCACACCAATGCTGACTTTGAGCTGGGTGCAGCTCTCTGCCATGTGGTTTATCCCTGTGTCTGGTGCTTCTTCACAGCATGGTGGTCTTAGAGTAGTCGGAAATCTTGCACAGTAGTCAACTTCCCTGAATGCACAAAACTGAAGCTCCCAGGGCTTCAAATTGTCTGGCTTTGGACATCCCTGCAGGTCACTTCCATTTTAGTCTGTTGGTCAAAGCGGTCACTGGGTCAGCCCAGAGTCCAAGTGTTATATACGAGGCATACCTAAAAGATCATGTGTGAGACAATGCAAGAACTTTCAGAGGTGAAATGCTGAGATTATGAGAGATGTAACCTAATCAGTGGATTAATCCACTGGTATGGATTAACCTGGTGGTACCCGTAGGCAGGTGGGATGTGGCTGGAGGAAGTAGGCCACCAGAGGGTATGACTTTGGGGTTTATATTTTATCCCTAGTGAGCGGAGCTAGCTCTTTGTACTCCCTGGCTATCATGTCCTGAGCTGCTTTCCGCCTCCATGCTCTTCCTCCATGATGTTCTGCCTCATCTTGGACCCAGAGCTATGGAGTCATCTCACCATAAACTGAACCTCTAAAACCATGAGCTAAAATACACTTTTCCTCCTCTAATTGTTCTTGTCAGACCTTTTGGCCACAGCCACCACAAAAGCTGATTAAAATACAAAAGGTGGAGTAAATAGACTCTTTTGAGAAGAGAGTCACCTGGTCACATTGCAGAAGGGTCTGCGGAAATGGATCTGCAGTCACTGCCACGTTTGGAAATAATTTTTACCCCAGAACACAGAGAAAGTGAACCCGTGCAGGGAGGGCATCTAGGGAAGAGATCATGAGGGAGCTTGGGAATAAGAATACTGGTATTCAGCCCAACTCCTGAGTGATTCCGCATGAATCATTGGTTTCCCAAATAACACTTTTTCTTTTAAGAAAAATAATGAGGAGGAGGACTCATATCTAGAGGGTCCAGCATATTAACACAAACCACATGATATGCCTCATCCTAGAAAACGTCCTTTGAATAGTTTGGAGTTTGAAATCTGTGGTCTTAGTTGCATGTCCACTTTGGTTATTAACTTGCTTTATGTTTTGCCTCCATGATTTTGTATATCAGAGTCTGGGCCTCCACATCTTATAATGGAGACTGTTTCAGTAACTTAGCACAATGCCCAGGTATTGAGAAGTAGAAAATAAAGTAATGCACCTTAAAAATAAGAGTGAAATGCTGTCTATTTGACTTTCCCAGCACCCCCAGACTCCACTTTATTCACTCTTGAGGGAACTATGAAGAGAGGATCATCTATCCCAGGAAACCTGGATGGCAACTGCTGATTGGGATTAGTCCCCGAACTTGAATGTCAGAAAATGAAGCTGGAGCATTTGGCCTATTTTATTTTCAGGAGCATTTGGCCTATTTTATTTTCAGCCCCACTTCTGCCTCTTCTTATGGTTCAAAATGTTCTGACACATAAAAGATAAATGTTTTCTGAATTGTCCCTGGAGCAGTTTACTACTTATTTCATCTTGTGCATGGTTGGAAGAAAGGGGAGAGCAAGATTCGTTCTCTTGAGTTGATCTGTTAGTGGATGTTCAGTAACCACATCAACTAGCAAAGCATCTTTATAGCATCTCTCAAATGTGTACTGATTCCTTCTATTTGGGAGCCATGGTGCAAAGAAGAAAGTCAAAGTAAGAAGGCCCCTGTTCCCCAAGGGAGCCATGGGAAGAACATGCTGAAAATGTCCACTAGCATCTTAATTATGTCTTGAGTCCTTGTGACCCCTGCCCATTCTACTTTTCTACATAGTATTCCTCCTGTCTCTGCTCAGGCTGTTTCACACCCATGTTATATATTCATTCTTTGTTTCCAAAAACATTCTTCAAATGCTTATTTTTCACCTTAACTTTTGCTAGACAATGGGCCTATAAAAATGAACGTGATGTGTTTTCTGTCTTAGAGAAATAATAAAAATTAAACAACAACTCTGCAGAGCGTGTGTCTTACCTAGGGGAGCAACAGTGTACCTGTGCATGTGGCTCTTTTTCATTCCACATTATTCTTGCTCCAACCTAGGGATTCAAGCATTATTTTATTGAAACATTCAGGCAACCTGGTGAGATATATTCCGACTCTTATAAAGGATTAAATAATGCATAGATAGATTATGTGACTTGTCTCTGGTCACATAGCAAGTAAATGAAAGAGTTGCACAAAGAAGATTGTTTTCCCTGACTTAAAAAGTCATGCCATTAACCTTTACTCTGTGTGACTGCCTCGTCCCCGATTGTGAGTGCTTATTTCCTCTGAAACTGTAAGGAACGACTATGCGAAGCAGGAGGATGCTGTTGATATTTAGAAAATTGAACTCTTTAAGCTTGGAGACAATTTGCAAGCTTCTTGGTCACTAATTCTCTTTTTAGCCAGGTGTGATCGTCACATGTAATAAAACCAAGGAAATTGCAGACAAGTCGTTCTCCAAACACTCACTAGTATCTTAAGTAGAAATGCAGCGTAGGCAGGTCTTATGGACACCCAGGGAGAGACAAAGTTCAAAGTCTTGGGGCTCATCCCCAAATATTCAGGGAGAATGAGGGAGTTCCTCCACTGGGCTCACTTTAATGGTCTTGGAATGGATGCAGGATGAAATCTATCAGAGAAATGTGGAGATAGCCCCCAAAATAGGAACCCAGATGAGGTGAGGGAGGAAGAGCATAGATCCTAGAGGTAGAAAGAATGGGTGTGAATCCACTTTGCCTCTCACTGGTGTGTGCACTCTGCCTGTTCCCTCTTACCTCAGTGTTCTCATCTATAAAATGGGCATGACAATGGTACCTTGCATCTTAGTCAGGGTAATGCATTCATGCTAACTGCCATCAGAAACTAACTGGAAGAAATCAGTGCCTAACGGTGGTAGGAGTGTCTTGCTCATACGCAGTGATGAGGATCTCTCGTCTTGCCTGGGTCACTCTCCTTGAAGCAGTGGGATCCCAATGTTTATCTTTGAACTCCCTGTTTTGGAATCATCTGCCTTCATGTCCAGTCTTGAAAAAATTGAGGAGCTGGGCATGGTGGTACACACCTGTGATCCCAGCGGCTTGTGAGGCTGAGGCAGGAGGATTGTGAGTTCAAAGGCAGCCTCAGCAACTTAGTGAGGCCCTAAGCAACTCAGTGAGACCCTGTTTCTAAATAAAAAATAAAAAGGGCTGGGAATGCGCTTAAGTGCCCCTCGGTTTAATCCCCAGTACCAAAAAGAAAAGAAAAGGAAAGAAAACATGGAGGAAGACCAGACACAACCAGGCTCGTAAATCCCAGTGACTTGGGAGGCTGAGGCAGAAGGACTATAAGTTTGAGGCCAGCCTCAGTCATTTAGCAAGACCCTCAGCAACTTAGACAGACTTTGTCACAAAATTTAAAAAAATTCTTTTTTAAAGGACTGGGGATGCAGCATAGTGGTGAAATGTTCCTGAGTTCAATCCCCAGGACAAAAAGAAAACATGGAGGGCTGTAAGACGGACACTTAGCCACCTCAGCCCAGAGTGACAACCATTGTTCTCCATTCAGAATAAAACACGTAGCCAGCCATAGTAAGGTGGGCTGGGAGACGAGGAAGTGTCATTAGTGAACTCCAAGAATCTCTTTCCTAGTCTCCTAGGCTCAGTGTGATGCAATGAGTTAGCACATGAACCATCGCCTAAAACTGTCCTGCACCCAGTAAGACCTCAGGAGATCCTGCTATTAAAAGTTTTCTTACTCCCCCTACTGTTACCACCATCCAAGATGCAGAGGAAGATCTAATTATATTAATAAAGAAGGAATGGCAGGGCTCAGTGGGGCATGCCTGTCATCCCAGCAGTGCGGGAGGCTGAGGCAGGAGGATCACAAATTCGAGGACAGCCTCGCCAACTTAGCAAGGCCCTGAACAACTTAGTGAGACCCTGTCTCTAAACAAAAAAGGCTGGGGACATAACTCTGTAGTTAATCTTCCCCCTCAAAAAAATTCTTTGTCTCCCCCCACCCAAATACAGAAAGAATGGCCAAGTTCAATTCTGGACCAGAAAGAGCAATAGGAAAAAAAGCAATCAAATCCAGTCTAGAAAGTGATGGTGAATTTCTAAAGGGAAAAAAAAAAATCACTAACTTAATGTCATATTAGCATCACCACTGATCCCAAACTGCAAGCAGACAAAAGCAGCATCCTGAATCTTGAACTTCCACATTTTTCCCATGAACCAGTTCCTTTCCCCAGGTAAGAATCACCCACATCTGTTGCTTCCTTGTTCAAGCCCCGTTCTTCCTGCTCTTGGTAGCTGAATGGCCACGTCTACAGAGATGTCTCTTCTCTTCCAGCTTCTAGCTTTTCTCTCCTTGTCCCACTGTGTCTGAGATTGACTATGTAAGGCACTGCCCCTCTGGAGAGTCTTGGCAGGGGTAGCCCCACAATACTGGGAACACTCACATTGCATTATTAAACAAACGAAAAGAAGACGCCTCAACCAGTCATTGGTGCAGCTAGACCTCCAGCTTGCCCTTCTGACTTCCCTTCTTGCCAAAGCTGTTCCTGCTTCTTCCTGGTCTCTGTGAGCCTCCCATTCCTAGACGGACTGAACCCTCAGTGATTTGGACTCAGCAGCATGAGCTCCCGAGGGTTTCCTTGGCATTTTATCCTCGAAATCATCAAAGAATTTACTGCTGTAACGCTGGAGGCAAATGTCCTTCCAATTTAGCTCTACATCCTTGTCCTTTGCAGACCCGAAGGTATTTTAGCTGAGTCAGGACAGCCTTCTTGGGGATCCGCCAATCTTATGGTGGGAGGGGCAGAGCCAGAGAGGTGACTTGGTGTTTTTGTGGGCAGGATTTAATGAGTGCTTTTGAACATGGCCCTATTGGATATGTATAACACAATTAAAGAACATTAACAAAACTAGCCCCAAACTCCCCTGTAAAGTCACATGCATGTGACAGTGCTTGATTTCAACTTACAATGCTCCCAGCAGCCCTACGATGTAGGTCCTATTGTTATTCCCATTTTGCAGAAGCGGAAACTGAGGCATATATAAATACCTGCCCAAAGTCCCACAGCTGGGAGATGTGGAGCTCCTGGCTCCAAAGCCTGTGCTGAGTGGCTTCAGAGATACTAAGTGACAAAATTCCATCTCAGGCTCCATGTAGCGTTCACCCTCTTGTGCTCATTCAAGGCACGGTAGCATCACCCAGGATCATTACGAGCAAAATAAGTACACATACACCTGGTTGGAGCATGGTGACCTTTTCCCCAAGGACCTCCCCTGTGCACGGTTCTTCCCATGAGAAGGCTCCTGGGGACCGTATGGATACATTTCCTGGACAAACCAAGGAGCCATCCTCTAAATCCCAGCAGGGCCAGGAGGAGTGGTTACATCACCTCCAGCATCATGCCTTCTTGTCTCCCGAAGACTTGGCCTGGGGTCCCACCCTCAGCCTGTCACCCTCAGGCACTCTGTGACCTTCCACTGGGTGCTTTGTCCTTCATGGGTAGCATGAACTCCTCCAGGTATTGGCCAGCAGCTGGGCAGCTCAACCTTTGACCAGGCAGTGAATAAGAAGATGAGCAGCTGGTGGAGATGAGCACCATATTGCTATCCTCCGTTCTTCCTCTGGGAAGTCCAGTGGGCAGGAAGAGTCTTGCAACATCTGTTTTTGCATTTCTATGAATGCAAGATGGTCAGGTGGGCAGTGGAGATGGGAGCCTGCCTAGAGCCCTGGAGACAAACCTTGGGGCCTCCCATTCAGAGAGGAACAGACACTGGAGTCAAAAAATGCCCTCCTCTCACTTTGATGTATATACCCAGAATGCTCCAAGGCCGTGATTCTCAAGACAGGGCATCCAGACCTGCAGCATCAGCGTCACCCAAGAACCTGTTCAAAACCCAGCTTCACGGGCCCCACCCCAAAACTGCACTCAGAAACTCTGTGGGCTGAGCCCGGACATCTGAGTTACAACTAACCCCCCAGCGGATTCTGGGGCAAGCCGAACTGTGCGACTCACTGGTCCAGAGCAGGAAATGTATTTTATAGTTCTCATTTGAAATTCAGAATATTTTTTCTTTTTACAAGTCATATGATGCTCTCTTCAAAAAATTAGAAAATGCAAAAAGTCAACCAGTTTGCCCAGGGATCCTATCTTGCAGGAGTAGAAAGCATTATTAGGTTTGGAGGTACATGTGTGCTTAGATGCTGTCCCGTGTAGATCAAAAGGCTCTCTCTGGTTTGCCTTAATTTCCATGAGTCGATCTGAGAGTCACCCCTGGACTCCAGGTGAGAGAAGAGAGGAGTTGAGGTGGGAGCACCTGGGCCGTGGTGGGGCTGGAACTTCCAGAGGAGAAGGGTGGAGTCAGAGTCTCTCAGTTGGGGTGGGGGACCCCTGGACTTAGGACCTCCTTACAGAGCTGCCCTCATCTGCGTGTGACTCCGTCACCCCCTTTACCATTCTCATTAGATGGAATAAGATTTATGCCAGCTCAGAAATCATTTCAGTGATCAAAATATGTGAAGGGCTATCACGGGGGAGAGGGATTAATCTCTCGATGATTAAGGAGTGGGAGGCTCTTTCGGGGAAGGGAAGGGACATGGTGGATGCTGGATGGGGCACATTTTAACTCAGGATCAGAAAGAGCCCTTGCAATCAGAATTAAGCAGTGATGGGAAGACCGGCTGATGAGGTGGAGGATCCATGGCCTGCCACCGGCTGCTCCCTGGCTTAAGTGGCAGGTGACCTGCAGGACAGTTCTGTGAGGCCAGCATAGTGCTGACATCTTAAATCTGGAAATTTTATGTAAAATCTGGATGACAGTGAACAGTGGGAATTGCCTCTGGCCCCTCCCCGCAGTTTGTGGGTTACTTCTCTGACACTAAGCTTGAGAGACAGGTGCCAGTTACTCCAAGTCGGTTTTACTACATTCTGTCTCCTTCCTGAATAAGGAGCGAAATTTAATATTTCAGAACATGGATTCTGGATCCAGATTCCCTGGGTTCAGGGCCTGCTTCTGTCCCTGAGTGGCACTGGGACATTAGCCTAGTTACTTAATTGCTCTGCACATTTTATTTCCTCAACTTTAAAATTCATAAAACAGTCTTGCTATGAGAAATGAATGGGTCAATGCTGGTGAGGTGCTGGGAACAGTGTCTGAGAACGGGTCACCATCAATGAAGGCTCAGATTATTACTACTAGTCATCATTGTTACTCGTGCTGTTCATTATTTACTGCATATATCTACCATGAATAAATGCATTACTGACTAGCGGTTCAGTATCCCCTAGCCCGCTTCTCGTGCTCCCATATGATAGACCTAAAGTCTGGAGCAAAGTTGAGGACAGGTTTCTGTCTGCAATGGATATTTTATTCCTTGACACAGGGAGATTTCCAGGATTGTAACCATGTAGATAATTCCAACTTCATGAATTCAAGAAGAGTGCTATCCTGCTGGGCAGGTGGGGGTCCTGACAATCTCCCTGTACAGCACCCACTGGTGTTCAAGCTTAGTGTGGTTTACACAGGAAGTACCCTCCAAAATCTTGTGTGACACAATGTAGGAATGTTCAGACGCAAAATGATTGGATTACGAAAGCTGTAACCTGATCAGTGGATTAATCCATTTGGTGGATTAATAATTTGGATGGATTAATGGGTGGTTATCATAGGCAGGTAGGGCATGGCTGGAGAAGGGCATGCTCTTGGGGATTATATTATCCCTGGCTCCTGGCATCCAAGCTCTCCCCACTTCCTGGCTGTCATGGACTGAGCAGCTTTCCTCCACCACCACGTCCTTCCGCCATGATGTTCTGCCTCACCCCAGGCCCAGAGCAAGGGAGTTGCCCAACCATGGACTGAACCCCTGAAACCATGAGCCCAAATAAACTTTTCCTCCTCTAAATTGTTCTTGTCAAGTCTTTTGGTCACAGTAGCAAAGAGACTACGCACATGGTCTGGTGTGTGTGTGTGTGTGTGTGTGTGTGTGTATGAGTGCTTTGCAGTCAGTGGGCATCACAGCACTGTGGTTCTCAGTCTACACTGCAGAGCTGGATGCCCTATGTTTTAGTTTTTGCCCCTATTCTTCCTAGATATGATCTGGAACAAATCCCTTAGCCTCTCTGAGTGTCAGTTCTCTCCTCTGTAAAATGCAGGCGACGGTGACTCACCAGCTCTTGTTGGTGTTGAACGAGGCACTCAGATACTGGAGACTGACAGGCTGCAGATGCAGCAGTTTTGTGTCCCTTTCCATCTTTTCTAAGGGAAAAAGAAGGGCTTTCCATCTCATGAACTTGAACTTGAGGTCATCATGGACTGAAATGGAGCAGATGGTCCCCATTTCAGTTCGTCCAGGAGTCTGGGAAGACGAGCCGATTATCCAGTGTGAGCTCAATTATGGTCACACGCTCTGACTTCAGGTGCCTGTGTGGAGCTTCCCCAGTAGCAGAGCACCTTCCCAAACACCAACCCCAAACAAGCATGCTGCCCGCAGGGCCTAGAGCAGTGCCCTGAACAGGCGGTACTTGCGGACTAAGTTTATAAATGGACAAGTAAATGCTGTCAGTGCCTTAACCTTCATGGGCAGCCTGCAATGAAACGTCATCTTAGACAGGAGCGCATCTCCCTCCCAGTCATTCACCAGATGTTCATGGTAGTTCATGCAACAACATGGCCTTTGGTCTGAAGCCACAGATTCAGAAGTCCATGAACTGGTGGTCCATATTACCTGAGCCTCAGTTTCCTGTGCAGAATGGACCTAGAACACCCAAACTGTCACAGGGAATACATGTGACTTCAGGATACAACCTGGTCTATAGTAGCTGCTCAAGACATATTGATTTGCTTTCCCACTTCATCTGGTTGTTTTAAAGTGAAAGGAAGTGTTTTGGCCTCTCGATGATCATTTTTATACTCAAATTTGACATTAAAGAAGTTCATGGTTAAATATATCCTTGTGTAATCATCATAAACCAATTTCATTCTATTCATTCAAGTTTCATTTACTTAATTATTTATTCACTCATTCATTCCTTTCATGGGGACATTCTTTATGTGGCTCCCTTTCTAGAAACACCTTCATGATAAGTCCCTTGTGAAGCACTGGGGAGAGGAAAATGAATAGCATCATATTCTTTATTTGAGGACTTTACATTTGTTTGAGAGAGAAAGAAAATAGTTACCTTCACCATAACTTGACAAGATGCTATATCTGGCAGAAGCCTGCTTCCAAAGCTTAGGGCTGTTGTGTAACTGCACCGTTTCTCAACTCCTGCAATCTGTTTTCCACTCATTGTTTAGCTCTCTCCCACCCAAACATGGCCTTCAGCAAGACACAGACACTCTTGCTGAGGCTACTTTTTAGTAAAATGCTCTGTTGTGCTGATGCTACAATCTGGTGAGGTTAATAGTGAGCCCACTTGCTCCATAAGGGCTGAAGAATAGACCCCTTCAGTGAGGGAATGGAGAAAACCATCGGTTGTTTAATCATCCATTCATCTAAACATTTACCATACATATTTATGTAAACATACACACATAAATCCATCCATTCATTTGTCCATTCATCTATTCACCCATCTATTCATCCATCCATCCATCCATCCATCCATCCATCCATTTATACACACAGAGGCATGCATATATACATACATACAAACACCCATCCATACATGCATACATTCATACATAAATCCATCCATCTACCCATACATGCTTGTATCCATCCATCCATCCATCCATCCATCCATCCATCCAACCAACCTTCCTTCCTTCCATCCATCCATCCTTCCTTCCATCCATCCACCCATCCACCCATTCCCTTGTAATAGTAGCATTAGTACTCAAGAGTGAAGATGCTGGAACCAGACCACCTGGGTTCAATTCTTGCCTCTGCTGCTTTCTAGCTACATGAATTGCATGAAATTCATGCACCATATTGGTCCTTTGTTCCTAATGTAAAAATAGGATTGTAAAAGTGGTTTTATTGGGTATCTATGCTCTTTAACAGGGGTTTGCATTGGTTCTCTATTGCTGTGTATTTAATTACCCCAAAACTTGATGTCTTGAGGCAGTAACATTTATTATCTCATAGTTTCTGTGGGTCAGGAAGCCAGGCACAGCTTCATTCTGGGTCTAAACCTCTCAGGGTTGAAGAGGTGTTGACCTGTGCAATTATGTTAAGGTGTGATGGAGGTCAGTTTCCAAACCCACTCATGAGGGTGTTCTCAGCATCCAGTCCTTGCATTTTGTTGGTGTTAGTTGGGTCTCAGTTACTCCCAGCTACTGACTGGAAGCTACTTTTGGTCCATCTTCATGTGGACTTCTGCATAGGTCATCCTACAACATGTCAGCTTGATTCAAACCAGCAAGCCAGAGGACAAGAGAGAACACCAGCAAGACTGAATCTCAGTCTTTTGTAATCTCACTTTTGCATATTGCAGTCATTAAAAGTAAGCCATGAGGTCCAGCCCACACTTGAAGATTATACAGGGTATGAGTGTCAGGAAGGGGGGAACCCTGGGGAGCCATCAGAGGCTGTAAATGCATGTAAAGCATTTGAACGAGTGTCAGGGAGATAGCTCATGCTCGATAAATCTTAACTATTATTATTACTAATATTATTAATGCATTGTTTCAGCAAATATCCATGGAGCTTCCTACCGTAACAAATACAGCATTCTCTCTGTGCTGGATGCTCTTGGAGGGTTAACTGGGAGCAGATGAATTAAAAGAAGGTCCATCTCCAAAGTGCTTTTTATACACTGGGGGATGGATGTTCATTTACAAAATAAAGACCATGGAGTAGAAAATGATTGTCCTCTTGCCAGGAGAGGGCAGAGACACAGAGCTGGAAAGCCCCGGATGTGCACAGAGATTAGCAATTGTTCAGTTTGTCTGGAAGGCAAGGATACTTGAAGTTTGGAAAATTGGGTTAGTGCCAGATTTTGACAGGGGATGGGAGCTCCGCTCCTCTGAAGTGGGAAGCCAGGAAGGAGTTTTGAGGTGAGGATCACTCCAGGCATGAATGTATGGGCTGGGCAGGGGGCTGGGCAGCTGTAAAGACACATATTAAAGTTCAGAAAAGAGGGTATCATTCCTGTTGGTAACAATCCAACTGAAGAAGATCAGTACAGGAAATGCCCATAAAGAGAGTACCATTTTTTTTTCCTCCCAAACTACAGCTTGGCTACTGGAAAAATAATCTTGAAGATGTCAGGGCTACAGTTCACGAGCCTGCTCCCAGCACCTCGTTCTTTGATCCTGGCCATGCATTTAACCTTTTGCATCTCAGCTTCTCCACATGAAAACTGGTTGACTTTTTAGACCTTGGACACTTTGACAATCAAGGGCCCTGCATACAAGGGCTACCATGTATCCAAACCCACTCATGAGGGTGTTCTCAGCATCTAGTCCTTGCAGTACTTTCTAAGAACTTCACAATGTCATGGTCTTTTATGATCCCCATTTTAAAGATGAGGAAACTGAGAGTTTGAAAAATTAGGTGATTTCCAGTGGTTGGGACAGCACAGACGCAAGCTATGTGATTTCTTTCCCCAGACCCTCTGCAAGAATGCCAGTAGCTAATGCCTCCTCCGTAACCTTTCCCTCTCTGCAAATCAGCTTCCAGAAAAAAGGAAAGGTCTGTGTGTCTGCCTGAGAATTCTGCAGATAAGAGGATGTGCTTATGAGGACAGGGGCCAAGTCAGCTGCCCCATCTCCTTGCAGGCTATGACCAGAGATAAGGCTCCAACTCATGCTACACAAGTGAAGGAATTTCAAATGCATCCACTCTCCACACTTCTTCCTAATCTATCAGCCTTTGTTTTTGAGAATTTGCCATTTACAGCCCTGAGCTGTATGTACTTACATACATTTTTATGAATCATCAAGCCCTTTATTCTGATATTTTATCCAACACTGCATTTCACAGGACATCAGAGGGCCCTGCAGGGTCTGTGGGTTGGGTGGCCTCAGAAGCTGTTTTTATCTCCCCCTCTGTGATGTCATGGACGTGCATCATGGGACCCGGAGGCACTAAGCTGCTCAGCCTCCTCCCACACCTCAGCCTGGGAAGGCTTTTGCTATAACACTCAAACCATGTTGAGCTTGAAGGCTCAGAAGCTGGCGATGCAAGTTCCCCCAGAGGCACCCTTTATTCAGGATCCGGGGATGGAAACTATATCCTGATTGAGAATCCAGGGAAAGAAGATGCTGAACCCTTTAAAAAGTCCGTGATGACAAAGGACACTGTCCTTTGGGAGTGCTTGAGTGACCCCAAGGACCATGTTTCCAAAAACAAACCCTGCAACGTGTCATCCAGTGGCGGGAAATATCAGTGGCTACCTGTGATGGGTGCCAAGTCTTATCAGCAATATTTTTTTCCTCCATACTTTTCTTGATTCTCCAGATATTCTGTAATAAGATGATATTTTATAATTTTTTTTTCTGGTACATAGAATTGAACCCAGGGCACACTTTATCATTTTTTCACCAACGCTTTTTATTTATTTTTTGAATTTGGAAACAGGGCTTCACTAAGTTGCTGAGGCTGGTCTCCAACTTTCGATCCTCCTGCTTCAACCTCCTGAGTTGCTGCAATTTCAGGCATGTGCAATGACCATCTTGTCTGGTTGATATTTTATAATTTTTGCAAAAAACTACAATTTAAGAAACGTGTCATTTTAAGATTTGATATACTTCTGGTCCTTAATAACTTGCAATAGGAAATCATTGGCATATATCAAATTATAGAAGCACACATATTTGGGCTTTATGAATCAAAGAGAGATACTTAGTTTCTTTTTCTCTTTCTAAATTTCCTCCAATACCAGTGTCCTTATCTCTGCAAATAGCTGGTACATTCTTCTAATTGCTCAGGTTAGATGCTTTGGAGTCATCCTTGACTCTTCTCACTGTTTACATCCAGTAATACATCAGCAAATTCTATTATTTTTATTCTTGAAAAATATCTATGTGACCTCTTCTTTCCACTGTGAGCCACGCATCAGCATTTTATCTTCCCTAGAACTTTGCAGCAGCTTCTCGTTGGTAGTCTTGCCTGTCATTCAATTTATTTTTCACCTGACAGGAGGAGAGATCCTTTTAAAAGGTTAAAGTAAGCATGTTTCTTCTCTGTCCAATCTCTTCAAGGGCCCCCTGATCTCTCTCAGAATTGAATGCACACCTTTGATGTTCTTTAAAAACATGATTTTCAGCTGGACGTAGGGGCACACGCTTGTAATCCCAGCACTTGGGAGGCTGAGGCAGGAGGATTGTGAGTTCAAAGCCAGCCTCAGCAACTTAGGGAGGCACTAAGCAACTCAGTGAGACCCTGTCTCTAAATAAAATACAAAACAGGGCTGGGGGTGTGGCTCAGTGGTTGTGACTTCAATCCCCAATACCAAAAAACAAACAAACAAAACAGAAAAAAACCCACATGATTTTCACAAATGACTACAATTTCTGAATTGTGTGATATATCATAATCTATTTGATTATTTACCAATTGATATAATCTTTCTTTCTCTGTTTATTAATAAATGCCAGTCCTTTTTCACTTCTCCCGTGATTTATCTAAGACAGATTCTTACAGGTAGGGTTTGCTTTGTCGGGTAAGCACTTGAATCATGTTGTCAGCTGAATTTCTTCAAAGTTTGTCCCAGTTTGTATTTCCACCAAATATGTCTGAGGGTATTTGTAAAACTACACCCTCAACAGCAGTGCCATTTACAAATGTGTCCTAAGTTAATGAGACTAAAAACATTCTATCTAATTTTTCTAACTGCATCGATTTTGCTACAAGCAGTTTACATGCTTTATTTTCAAGCTTTCTGTGGTGGTTTGTGGCCTATCTGCTGGGGAGCTTTGCATCTATTTCTCCAGGAGTGACAGTTATTCCCTCATAGTCCTCACCAGTGAATCTCCAGTAGTGTTTGGTGTTTCCTACAAACCTGCATTTGTGGGAGGAGCAGTTGCAGGAGACAGTGCGGGCTTTTATTTAGCAAAGTAGTTTCTGGAATCAGTATTAATTTCCATCTGAGCTTTGTTGCATTGTAGCTGGGCAAACTCAGTTTGTTTCCACACCAGTAACGTGAGCCCTGGAATTGTGCTTACCTATCTCCTCGGGTCAGAGTCTGAAGCTCTGTAAACCATCAGGTATAGGGTTCCAAGCAGTCTGTTCCCGGCCTAGCTACTCAACCCAGCCCTTGAAGTGCACAAAGCCTTAGCCAACGTGAAAATGAAGATGCGTGACTGTCTTCCAGTGAACTTCACGCTGAAATGTGAATTTCATATAATTCATACATGCCACAAAATACTCTTTTGATTTCTCAAACTACTTAGCAATGTAAAACCATACTGAGCTCCCTGGCAGCATCCAGCCCCCAGGCAGCAGTACGCCAACCCTTCTCCTAAGACTCGGGTAGATCAAATGAAAAGATAGAGTTGGCTCTTAGAATTTCTGGTTCCACCTCTGTGGATTCAACCAACCACTGATTGAGAATGTATGAAAAAAAATTGCATTTGTATTGAGCCTGTGTAGATTTTTAAAAAATTATCGTCACTCCCTAGACAATATGGCATAACAACTATTTGCATGGCATTAGACATTATTAGTAATCTAGAGATGATTTAAAGTCTCTAGGACGTATGCCTAAATTATATGCAAATACTGTGTCATGTTCACTTATACATTGCTGGGGGAGTTGCAGATTGGTGCAGCCACTCTGGAAAGCAGTGTGGAGATTCCTCAGAAAACTTGGAAAGGACCCACCATTTGACCCATTTATCCTACTCCTTAGTTTATACCCAAAGGACTTAAAATCAGCACACTACAGTGATGCAGCCACTTCAATGTTTATAGCTACTCAATTCACAATAGCTAAATTGTGGAACCAACCTAGATGTCCAATAGATGAATGGACTATACATCCATTCATATATATATGTGTGTGTGTGTGTGTGTGTGTGTGTGTATATTCTTCCATTGTATATATTGTGTGTGTGTATATATATATACACACACACACAATATATACAATGGAAGAATAAAAGAAGAATAAAATTATGGCATTTACATGTAAATGGATGGAATTGGAGAATATCATGCTAAGTGAAATAAGCCAATCCCAGAAAACCAAAGGCTGAATGTTTTGTCTGATAACTGGATGATGATACATAAATGGGGAGAGGCGGGGTAAGAGAAGAAAGGAGGAACTTTGGATTGTGAGGAGGGAAATGGGGTGGGAGGGGGTGGGGGAAGGAAAGATGGTAGAATGAGACAGACATCATTATCCCTATGTACATGTATGATCACACAAATGGTGTGAATCTACATTGTGTACAACCAGAGAAATGAGAAGCTGTTTATCATATATGCATCTTCTTGTTATACTAACATAGTTTTGTAATGCATTATCAGAGGTGTCATTTCTTACATGAAGGCTAATTTCCACCATGTGTATGTGCTGGAGCATAACTCAAATGAACCCTTGTGAGGACAACCTTGGTACATCCTGGCATTTCACGTTTTCTTCTCTTGTCCTGCAGAAACATGAATATGTATCCTGTGCTTCATTCTCCCTGCTGCCCACCTGCATGGTGTCTCTCATATGCATGGAAATCCTTTCGTCCTCCGCACAGGCCCTCTTTCTGCTGTGCATCCTATAATCTGAATTCTCTAAGCATGGCCTGACCTGTTTCCTTTCAATCCTGGAACAACAAATAACACAGTTCTAAACTCTGAAAAAGTCCATTGGTGTACCATGCAACCCGAGGTTCTTTCTTTTAAAATGTTTTTCCCCCCAGTATCACATCCAAGTGCTGAACCTGACCTTGAATGAATTTGAAAATCCGACCCCCAAACCTGACACTGTTAGCATCGTTGCGAGCTGCTGGCTTCTTTGGAATTCAAATCCCCAGTCCCAAGAGAGTTGCTGTATAAAAGAACTTGGAAGGACATTGTTTATTCTTTAATTAGAGCCATAGCAACTACAGCTATTGACAGTCTAAGTAAGTTCAGCTCTTCCATGGAGAGGAAGTGCAGCTGCATTACTTTCCGGAAGGTGGGCATTCTGCTGTGCCCCGTGGTGTCAGATGCAGGTTGCTCCCAGCCTGGAATCCTCTGCCTGAGAAATTTTTTTGGAGGTCAGCTGGTTATCAATGGAAAAAGCAAGACTTTTGGAGAGCAGGTGGCCCAGGTATGCGGTTGGCCTTACGCTTACTTCCTATGTTAGGTCTAGCAAGTACCTTAAGATTTGGTGGCTTCTGTTTTTACCTGTTCAAAAGCAGTGACAGAAATGTCGGTCATGCAGAAATGCAATGGAGGAAGTGAGGCTGTCTATAGTGTGTCTGACACATAGTAGGTGCTCAAGACTGGTAGCTCTTAACCGATATTGCTTCAGCCAAAGCTGGCTTTGAGTGACAGATGGGAGCAGATCGTCGTCTAATATGCAGGAGCCTGGGGCAGTGACTCGTGGTTCTCCCAGACTCAGAGATTCCATTGGAAGGAAGGACGTAGAGTGAAACAGACATGAACCCCTCATGCACAGGTATGGCTGCATGACCCATGTGGTCCTGCAACACGTGCAATCAGAAAAGACTGTACATCATAGAGAGATTACCCTCTATGTATGTATGATCTATCAAAAAGTATAAATGCATTCTATTGTCATGTACAACTAATTAGAACAAAAGAAAATTTTGAAAAAAAAAAAAGAAAAGGGAACAGAGGAATTTTCTAGAGCAAGAGTCAGTAACCTTGATTTATTTATTTTTTTGAGAAGAATCCAAAAGAAACCCTCTTAGGCTTGGCAAGTCATATCGTCACTGTCGTCCCTATTCAACTTTGCCACCGTAGAGCACAATCCGCCATCAGCAATACAGAATGTGCATGGGAGTGTGACAATAAAAGTGTATCACAAGATCAGATGACAGCTGGGTTTGGCCTGGGGCCATGGCTCCCTCCCGAGGTCTAGCCCACGTGGAGTGTGTGGTTGGATGATCAGAACTCAGCGAGCTTGGGAAAGTGTTCGCGTCTCCTGTCTTTTGTCCGTCAAGGGGATGCTCTCCAGGGAGCCATTCGATCCTCACCTGAAACTGAGAGCAGAACTTCTTTCCTTTGCATGAATGTGCACATTCAGATGGCCACAGCCGCCAGGCCTCAGCATTCTCTTTTCTCTTGCATGGCTGAGTTGCTAGGTATGGGAAGCAGAAGGCGCAGAGAACAGGCTGGAAGGTGGAGCAAGGCTTAGACAAGAAGAGGAGCAAGTCTTGAATGCAGGGATGCAGACCCGGGGACACCTGGCCCGGGCAGGGATAAAGAGGGCTCTGCAGCTGGGCCACAGAAGCCTCAGGCTCTGCTGCCTCTCCTGCTCTGGACCCCGCCCCCGGCTTCCCCCTGGGTGTCTCCCGTTGGTTGGCCTGTGAGGCTCTCAAACTGCCTGGGACACTTCCTCTGCCCCTTGGCTTCCTCTCATCCTGTGGATTATTCATTCCACCTACCCTGTTGTGCAAACTATAAACCCATTGTCATCATTGTCCCCTCCTTTGGTTCCACTGTCATGGCTGCCACTTGGGGTCCTATCAGCTCTCCCTTGGACCATCCCCCTGCTCCTCCTGCCTCTAGGCACTCCTTCCAACTCCTCCCTGCACAGCACATGTGAAAGTTTATAAACCAGAAGTGGTTCCTGTTGCAGAACCCCCTGTAGCTCCAGGCTGTGCCCAGGATGGTGTCGAACCCTCAGGTGTGACTTCCCAGACCCTGTGTTCTCTCCAGCTTCCTCCCTGCCATTCTTTCCATGGTCTTGACCCACAGTTACCCTAACATAGGATTGTCAACGCTCTCCCTGGGATGCACCTCTTTCCTGCCGTTTCAGCTTCTCCTAAATAATGTCTCCTTACCTTCAGAACTCAGTGGGGATGCCATTTTCTCTGGGACACTCTCTCTGATGCTCCTTTTCCCTCCAAAACTGTACTAAATCTCCCTCTTTCTTATCTCTTTATACCTGTCCTTCCTGACCCATGGCATTTACCCCAAGGCAGGACGCAGTGTGTTCCATGGGTTGAGATCTCCATGTGACCATCACCATGGTGCCGGGGAACAGAAGTTCAGTACCATGGACAGAACTGACCACCAAGCTTCTGGTGGAATCCTGCCCTTTGCCATCCCCCCGTGGTATCTTCCAGCTTCTGCCCATGCCCACTTCACAGCCTCCTACTGCTCTAACAATACCTGGGATTTACTTTAATTTCAGGGTATGGGAAGACACTTGGATATGAAAATGACTGTCATGAGGGAAGACATTTTTCTATTCATGTAGAACCAGGAAGCACTCTGTGCCATGCAAGCCCACCTGGGGAGACACCAGGGTTGGTCAGGAGGTGGGGACAGTGAGAGGAAAACTTGATCAGAGACTTTATTGTGCTTTTTGTGAGAAGGAAAGGACCAAGCAGGGTAGTCAGACTAAGCAGTTTTCATATTGGATAATTTGAATAATTTCAGCTGGTTCTGGGCCATTCTGGGATCATGCCTAGTTGTCAGGTATCTGGCCCCAGAGTGATCAGCGGGGGTCAATTGTGGCCTAGCATCGTGAGAACTCCATTGTGGGGGCAGTTGCAGGTGTGGGTCTGGGTTTGGTTGGTGTGTTCCTCAGTTTTTTCATCACTGTGACCAAAACACCCAACAAGAACAACTTGGAGGAGGAAAAATTTACTTGGGGCTCGTGGTTTCAGAGTCTCAGCCATAGACGGCCACCAACTCCATTGTTCTGAACCCAAGGTGAAGCAGAACGCCATGGGAAAGGGCACGGCAGAGGGAAGCTGTCCCCTCATGGCAGCCCGGAAGCAGAGGGAGGGTGGAAGGGACCTTGGGGAGATGCACCCTTCCAGGGAACGCCCCCAGTGACCCACCTCCTCCAGCCACACCTCACCTGCCTGCGGTTACCAGTCCAAACTAGAATCGGCTAATGAGGTCACAGCTCTCAAGATGCAATCACTTTACCTCCAGAGGTCCCTGCATTAACAGGAGCTTTTGGGGGACGCCTCCTATCTAAACTGTATCAGTTGGTTTGCACATGAAAGGTACATTCTGGGGCAAGTCGTTTGCTAGCTCTAGGAATTCGCTAACCTGGGAGGGACTCTTGCAGCACCAGCAAGGCCCGAAGCTGTCAAAGCATCAAAATATGTCTTTTAATTTCACACCTGAGCTTAGATCTCCTACTCAAGCTAGATTATTAATTACTAAGCACGTCAGACCTGTTGATCATACAACTCATGTCATTGTGGAGTTATCAGAATAAATGCCTGCATCCTTCACTGGACTAAAAACCTGAGTGGACCCAGAAGCAAGGCCTGTTTTCTCCACTGGATGCTCAGCCAGGCACATAGTAGACACTCAATAAACATTGATTATATGAACGTGCAGATCTTGCAGGCTGGATCTGTTATTAACGAGGTGGGGATAAACAACCACCATCTCACAGATTGTAAGGGGAACACGCTCATCCTGGCTGGGACACCTTGGTGGTGCTCAACCAGTGCCCTCTGGTCTCACAACACTCCGGTATCAGTTGCAGTCATGTCCCATGGGGGACTCAGATGATTGTGCACGACCATGCATATTCACAAATGTGTAGCCAGGCTTGCACACGCAGGGCTTTGATTTGTGTGCCCAGTGACCCTTGTTGGTCCCTACACATGCCACCATTGGGAAATCTTCTCCAGTGGAATGGAGAGCCTCCTTCATGCCTGGGGTGCTCCTGAAGGTTTTGGGGAGATGAATTGATGGTTCTGTGCTGTTCACTCCCCCAGCTGGGACCTGAATTTCTTGATGTTGTAGTATTGACTCTTTGACAAACAGCTATCCCTGAGCCAGGGAAGTCAGACTGTGCTTGTTAAAAGGCCTTGAGTGAGAGCATCATCTGGGAACCCATTTGGGGTCCTGTTGACTCTGTGACCTGGATCTTTCCTCCCTTGTCATGGCGGGTGCCTGGCTTTACTTCCTGGGGGGTGGCAAACGTCTCCTGAGCCACAGCTCCCTGGACAAAATAAAACAGATCATGGTGTTTCCTATTTAAAATCTTCGAATCTGTTTTAAAAAAGAAAACAGTTGTGTCTCTACATGCTCATGTCCTGGGTTTTGGTCTGAATTAGCCTCTTATTCATTTGGCAAATATTTACTAAGTACCAGCTGGGTGGGAGGCACTGCCCTGGGCACCTAGGATACAAGATTGAAGAAAATGGATAAAATCCCTCCCTGCTTTCCAGAGAAGGGTTAGGGTTAGTGATATCACCTGCATTAGTAAGTGTATGCTGTGCTGGGTGATGGTGAGAGGCACAGAAGGGAGAGCGAGAGGCCAGGGAGTGAGGTGGCCCTGTAAGTCTGACCTGCAGGATTTCCCACCCGACCCACTTATCCTCCAGCCCTGCCCACTTTTTCACCCTTCTGGCCACACATTCAGGGACAGAGTGAGTCAGGACTAGGCTCCTAGCTGTTTATAAACTTCACTGACCCTCGGCTACAACATGAGCATGCTACCTCCCGCATCCCAGGGCTTTGTGATGAGGGCAGGGTAAGGAAGGCCAACCGCAGGGCAAGGCTGGACCAATGGTTTGCACTTGGTACAGGGCTTTTCCCCTTGCATGCTGTGCCTGGAATCCCCTTTTCTTTTTCTCTACTTCCTCCTACAGCATCCCTGTCTCCCTGGGTTCTCATTCACTCCTAGAGCCTCTGATCATCCTTTTACTAGTTTCCTGGCCACGGTCATCGCTGTGTGCTGGCATTCCTGGGAGGTGCCTGAGTCCCTGGAGGCCAGAACCTCTGCTCACTTGGTTGTGATTCCCCAGCCCTCAGCTAAGTCTAGTGCGCATGTACTTGGGGCTCTGTAAGAGTCTTGGGGCTCTGTAAGAATGAACGAATGAATGAATCCATCCATGAGTGAGTGCGCGAGTGAATCAAGGAATGAATGAGCGAGGGGCATGCTGTGACATGCACGAGATTCACTGGCCTGTGAGTCCAGTTTCTAAAACGCAGAGGAATAGACCCACATCGATATGCTTTTTGGGAAGGAGGTTTATTAATGATGACATGGGGCTGTCCGGGAAGGGGTGCATGATTTCTCTCATCTTCAGTTCTGTGGTTTACTCCAGATGCCAGGGGAACACACAGCATGCTTTTTTTTTTTTATTATTTTGAGAAAAAGGAAGAAGAAGTTTTATTGCTTTGCTAGCAAAGGAGAAACAGGGACTCCTGTCCCAGAGGCTGTCATTCTGCCCATCAGCAGGAACAGGGGGCTTTTAAAGAGGCAACTCAGGGGCTCCATTCCCCCTGTTCTCTGTTGGAGTTGTGATTCTCTTGTGAATGTGGGAGACTGTCATTTCTGAGATCTTCTGGTGCCATCCCCAAAGTCTGGATTGCTTCCTTCCTGTGGTACAGAACTCTGCCTAGGATGGGGAAGAAAGGTGATCTTGTCTCCCCTGAGATTAGGGAGGGGGAGAGATGAGGGAGGAGCAGGGAGAGAGCCAGAGAAACATGTCCATTGAAAAAATAAGTGGCAGTGGCCAAGCAGCAAGGGCTGCATTCAAAGCATAAAGTGGACACTGTTATGTTTCCCCACTGTCGATTTCTACATTCCATTTCTTGGAAAAATGGGCAACAAAATCTCTAGCTCCTTCCTGCTGAACGAGGGTGAAGTTGGGTGAAGCAACCCAAAGTCCTTGTTCTCTATCAGGTGCACACAGCATGTGTTATACACCCAACCTAAAGACTGTAACGGAATTTCAGCATCCTTCCAAGATGGCGAGATGTGCCACAAGCAGTGTGTAAACTAACTCCCAGCCTGGCCCAATTTGAGAGGCCGTCTCTGAATCCCAGAGCTGAGGTCCTAGATCTAGGTAAGCCTCATACTTTGGAGGTAAGAGAGTGGTTAAGAGTGTTGGATCTGAAACTGGGCTACTGTTTACACTCCCCGATCCAACAACGACTGGTCCTGTGACTTTGGTGAAAGTACCTGAATGTTCTCTGTGTCCATTTCGGGGGTGTCTCATGCTTATGTTGAAGGGTACTGTGGGAACCGTATGCCACCAGATCTGCAAAGATGCTTAAGTCAGTGCCCGGCCTTGAGGAGGCTGCTCAATACTGGTGACTTGGCACAGTGTGAAGGGAGAGTTTTGGAGATGCCAGAAGGCGGTCCGCAGCTGTGGAAGACGGGGAGAAAGGGAGAGGTACCAAGTTGGTCTGGGCATTTGGATGGTTGCCTGTAGCTCTTTCTGGAGAGTGATTTTAGCAAAATGGTGGGATATAAAGAAACTTCCAGAGGAGTAAAGCCATTTGCTTAAGAGTTCCAGCTTGGCAGCAGTGGAGGATGGAGCTGGGGTTGCCAGCATGTCTTCTCTGAAGTTCCTTTCCTCCCTTGAGATTCTGCAAGATCACACGACTCTCTCACCTACGTCTCTCAGGCTCTCTGACTGTCATTTGGGGCCACTTATTTCTAGTACTGGTACCTTGCTTTCCTTTCCTTTCTTCTTCAGCAATCCCACCCGCCATCTTGGTTTTACCCTCTGCTTTGAGAGTGAGCCACAAATCCACACTCCATACCCCAACCTCTTTCTGGAATCTCTGACTGGACTCCCCCTCTGTTAAGAGCTTTTCTGGGGGAAGGAGGGAGGAAGGGGCTGTGCGGGTCAGGCACACACTTGGTCCCCAGTGATTCTCAGACTTCAGCAAGCGCCCCAATTCCTGGAGGGTTCACACGCCCCTCCTGCAGAGATCCTGAAGCATTAGGCTGAGTGGAGCCTGGGAATGTGTATTCCTACCAATTTCCAGGTGATACAGATGTTGCTAGTTCACTATCACATTTTCTTTATTGATTTAAAATTTTAACGAACACATAACATTTGTACCTATTCATGGGGTGTCGTATGGTAATTGGACACATGTGTACAATGTGTAATGATCACATCAGCGTAGTCAGCATTTCCTTCTCCTTAGACTGTGTTATTTCTATGTGTTGAGACTATTCTAGTAGTTCTAAAACACATACTATGTGGTTGTAGGCTATACTTATCCTCCTTTGCTAGAGGATCCTAGAACGGCTTCTTCCTAACTGCACTTTGGTGCTCTTTATCTGTAGAATAGTGTCCCATTTGGAGAACCATTGTCCCATAGTAAGACCACCAGAAACAGGGGAGGAAAGAAGAGCTTTCATTTCAACCCTAACAGGAAAATCTAAAAGTCGCACTGCACTGAACTCTGGAAGTCAACAGAGATGGAACATGTTCAGGTGGAGGGGGATGGGGACCCAGGGACCATGGCTCTGCTAGGCTAGGTACCCACAGTCCAGGGAAGCTCAGGCAAGGGCCAGTTAACCCTTCTTAGTTCACAGCGAACATCACCTGAGGGTGCACAATGTCAGAGCAAATATATTCTTTTTTTTTTCAAATTATGTTCTCTACCTTCTTTTAAAATTTTTTTTAAAAATTTGTTCATTTTAGTTACACGTGGCAGTAGAATGTATTTTGACATATCATACATACATGGAGTCTAACTTCCCTTTCTTGTGGTTGAACATGATGTGGAGTTACACTGATTGTGTATTCATATATGAACATAGAAAAGTTGTGTCAGATTCATTCCATTGTCTTTCCTATTCCTGTCCCCTTACCTTCCCTTCATTCCCCTTTGTATAGTCTACTGAACTTCTATTCCCCACCCCCGTTGTGAGTCAGCATCCCCATATTGGAAAGAACATCTGGGCTTTGGCTTATTTCTGGGATTGGCTTATTTCACTTAGCATGATAGTCTCCAGTTCCATCCATTGATTGGCAAAAGTCACAGTCATTCTTTTATATAACTGAGTAATATTCCAGCACATATATATGCATTTTCTTTATCCATTCTTCTGTTGAAGGGCATCTAAGTGGGGCCCATAGTTTATCTATTGTGAGTTGAGCTGCTATAAACATTGATGTGGCTGCATCACTGTAGTGTGCTGATTTTAAGTCCTTTGGGTATAAACCAAGGAGTGGAATAGCTGGGTCAAGTGATGGGTCCTTTCCATGTTTTCTGAGGAATCTCCACACTGCTTTCCATAATGATTGCACCAATCTGCAGTCCTTCCAGCAATGTGAGTGGACCTTTTCCCTATGTCTTGGCCAACATTTATTCTTTCTTGTATTCTTGACAATTGTCATCTGACTGGAGTGAGATGAAATCTCAGTGTAGTTTTAGTTTGCATTTCTCTTATTAGAGCAAATATATTCTTAAAGTCTGCAACTTTTGCTTTCCAAGGAGCAGGTGGCAAAGGCTGGACCAGGGACTGTGTTCCCCGTGGCCTCAGCTTTACCAAGGAGAAGGACAGTTTAGGCCCGAGACATGCAATTCTTATTTCCTGCCAGGGTTCTGTACGAGCTTAACCCTTGACCTCACCTGAGTCTAATTCCTGGCTTTTCGTTTTATCAGCTGAGCAATCTGGATAAGTTAGTTGACCTTTCTGAGATTTAACGTTTTAAAAATACAGGTAGTAAACTTTTTCCCATTTGTTCGGTATACCTCTGGAGCCTAATCTGTGCAGCACATGTACTGTGAATCTGGATGCCAAGAAAGAAGAACACGTCATGCTGAAAAAGGTGTTTAAAATGTTGAATGGAAGAACTACCCATGGGCCTTGGAGTTGTGGGTCCAGGGAGGGAAACATACTAACCCGAGAATCATCACGTGAAGACAGTCAGCCCCGTGTGAGGAGCTCTGCATGGCTCCTGAGTGCCCAGCAGGTCCTTCACCTTGGGCAGGACACTGGTCAGCAGAAGTCATGTGCAGCTGAAAGCTGGGACAGAGAGCTCAGGTATAGAATTCACCAGAAAAGCAGCCAGGGAGGGAGGGAGCTACAGCCCACCCGCATCAGGTGCCGGGGACTTGGGGCAGGAGGGGGCGGGTGGCTTTGTTGCTTTGTTTTGACTTTGCTGGGCTCAGGATTGAACCCGGGGCCTCACTCGGGCCAGGCCAGCACTGAGCTACATCCCCAGCACTTTTTGAAAAATTTTATTTTGAGACAGGGTCTTGCCAGGTTGTCAAAGTTGTGATCCCCTTGCCTCAGCCTCCTGAGTTGCTGGGACCACGGGTGGGTGCCAGTGTCCCTGCAGCAAGGGTTTTTGAGGACCCTGATGACATCCAGAATGGCTGGTGCAGAGGGCAGGAGACAACGCAGACTCAATTGGAAATTTTGTGGTTCTGTGTGTGTGTGTCGTTTTGTTTTTTTTTTTTTTTAATTTTTTTGCAGTGCTGGCGATGGAATCCAGGAGCTCACACGTGCCGGGCAAACCCATGAAAGCTAAACCCCCAGGCCCCACATCTGGGATTTTGATATTCATCATAGGAGAACTGGGAAATCCATCCATTGTTTAGCCAATGATGGGGGAGTCGGGGAGGGGGCAGCTTTCGGTCTTGGAAAGCTCGGTTGTCAACCTCATGACTGACCGAATCATGTGACGTGCACGTAGGAACACGTAGCAACAGATTCTGCTCACGTGTCCAACTGCAGTGTGCCAACAGACATCATTCATGAGGTCTGGTGTGAGGCCTCAATGTGGTCATGTAGGGAGGGGGCTTGATGTCCCCGGACAGAGGCCACTTCACAGCAGCCGTCAATAAACAGCAATGGTGACGATAAGGACGGTGATGATGGCAGGGCCTAATCCCTATTGAGTACTTACTCAGGATCCCTATTGAGTACTTACGTAGTTCCAGGAACTTCAGTGCTAGTGGAGACAAGGAAAACCAGTAGAAGAACTGGCAATGCCCCCCGCTCATCCCACACAGACCAGGTGGGACAACTCTGAAGACCACAGGAAGCTGACCCTGCTGGTCACCTCCTGCTGTGTAATGAATTACCCCGAGACTGGGTCACCCCAACCGACTACCTCTCAGGAACCAGGCAGGACGCCCTGAGTCTCTCATGGGCTGTGTCCAGGCGTGATTTTGTGGGGCTGTGGTCTGCCGTCCTAAGCTGGAGGAGGGGAGGGTCCACTTCCAAGGGGACTCACCTGGTGGCCAGGCTTGGTTCCTCACAGGCTTTTGAACTGGGGGCCCTTTGCTTGCTGTTGGCCGGGGGTTGCCCACAGGCAGAGGGTTGAGCCAGATGGAAGTGAGACTGGTCTCAAATCCTGCTCTTGGAAGCAAGGAGTCCTTATTTCCACCCTGATCTCTATGTTCAAACAAGTGGGTGTGTGGAGTCTGCCCTTCAGGGAGGGAGCAGCCCAAGGCCATGCCCACCAGGAGCCAGGGTCATCTTAGCAGCTACCTAGTTCAGAGGTTCCCGGTTGGTAGAAATGAGGCTAGTCTGGAATCTTCTAGAGACTGGGAGGGGCTTGGGTTAAAGAGAGAAAATACCAGCAACCACCTGTCCTGGGAGAACTTGGGAAGAGAGGCCTGGGGGCCTTCTTAAGCCCTGTTCTCACTGCCCCCTTGAGCAGCTTCCCCTGAGAGGGGCATCTATGGTCATCGCCTCCATTTGCACCACTGCCTGTCAAGGGCGCTGAGCTCTGGGGCTGTCCTGAGTCCCTAGTGACTGCGGGCCTTTCCGCACTTGGGCAAGCAGTGGCCTTCAGTCCGCAGGGGTGAAGATCAGCCCAGTGAGCTTCTCACCTCGTAGTGCCACTTAATGGTCATGAGTGAGAAAAGCATGAGCAGCGTCTGCCCACAGGGGACCAAGGGGGAGGGATCCCGGGAAGGACCCTCCCATCTGGAGCTCCTGGGGTTTGCTGAGGAGCCTGGGCTGCAGTGACGGAGCCTGGCTGGGGACCCAGCACCCAAGCGCAAGGCTCAGGAAAGCAGGAGCCTCCGCTCCCTTACCCATAAAGTAGGACAGCGATTCTTCTCCTACGCTTGGTTTTGGGTTGTCCCGCAGCCGACCCTAAACTAACTACGGCATATGTGTATTTGGAAGGTGATTCCAGAAAACATTGATTGGACAGTGGAAAAGGGAGAACGGAAAGGCAGGTGGCCAATCATGAACGAGTCACCTCTGTGGGTTCTTAATCCCACCAGGAATCTTTGGAGGTCAAGGTAGATTTTATTTTTTTGGTACCAGGGATTGAACCCAGGGGTGCTTAACCACTGAGCCACACCTCCAGCCCTTTTTATTTTTTATTTTGAGACAGAGTCTTGCTAAGATGCTAAGGGTCTCGCTACGTTGTGGAGGCTGGCTTTGAACTTGCAATCCTCCTCCCTCAACCCCCTGAGCCACTGGGATTACAGGCGTGCTCCTCTGCACACAGTCCAAGGTAGAATGCAAGGTCAAGGTGATCCTAGGCAGCAGAGAGGGAGCTGGGTATTTTACACCAACTCCCTTGATGGCTGGTTCTGTGACGGGTGGCCTAGGGCCATGGGCAAATCCCCACAGAGTCTGCTGCCTGGGCCCCTCCCTCATCAGTCCCTTGCAGGGGCCTCTCTGTACCTTGATTTACCCACCGTTCTCCTTCTCTCCCTTGTGAGTCTCAGCTTCTTGGGGCTATTTTTTAATCTCACCCTCCCACGAAGGAGCTCACAGCGCCTCTTGACTGAGTCGCGATGATCAGACGTGTGTGTTCAATGTTTCACATCCAACATTAGAAGGAGCACATGAATTATTTTTCATTTTCCTGCACATACTGGACCAGGGAAAGAAGGGCTGTTCTCAGGAATGTGCTTCATCTTTGAGAAGGTTCTGTAGCGCCTTGCCGACCTCCAAAAACCACCTGCCCCTTCGTTCCCCAACTCTTCTCAGACACAGCCACACTGTGAGTCTCCGCTTGCAGATGATTTTTCCAGGGATCATTCCATTTAACTCTGGCGAGCGCCCTTATGGCTGAATGGTCCAGCTGGTGCTCTTCCTGTTTCGTGTGTATGTGTTTCCACCGGGCCTCTGTGTGTTTCCAAGCAGAATTGACATGTCTGTCTGGGTGAATTGATTCCCGCTCCCTCACTTGTCTTGAGCAGTAGCACATTGGCCGGAGTGAATGGAAGCAGAGTCAGGACCAAGGAAATGGGAAGGGGAGACGGGGAGAGCGGCTTTCTTAGGAAATTAGTCCTCTCGCTTCACTTTAATTTGCAAGGCCCCAGATTATTATTTTCTCCAATTTATAGGAGGACTGAGACTCAGATGACAGATTTTGCCACGTTATCTGTTGGTAAACTGCACAACCAATATGAGAACCTGATTCTCTATCTCCTCATCTGCCCATTGTTAGAGGCTCTGAGCATCAAGACCCAGTGCTGCTCAACAGGTTATTCTAATTAACTTGATTAAACACCAAGTCACCTTGACTCTCTCACAAATTCTCATAGAGTCTTGGGAGGGGAATTGGGTGCTGTCTTGATGAAATCTATAAAGAAGTAATAGACTGCATCCTTCATAATAGAAAATCACAAAAGGACAAGGGTACTAGTCTAAAATGGAAAATGTTTATGCCTTTTAAGTGTCTTGGAGTTGCAAGTGAGAGAACTCACGGCTTCTGGAAAAAAAAAAGTGGATGTAGTAGAATATTTAACTGATTCAGGTATGGCTAGATCAAGGAGTTCAAATACTACAACTGGGTGTCTGACTTCTGTTTTCACTCTTGATCCTCATCCAGGCCCTCCTCTGGAAGGGGAAAGATGGGCACAGGCATCTCCAGGGCTCATACCCTACCTGTCAGGCTATGCCAGCAGAAAAGTTGCATATGTTTCCCTGCATAGTTGTAGCAAATGTCCTGAGGTATCCTGGTTGACCCAGGGTAGAAGTTAAACTTCATACCCTTGCTTCTGATGGAGCTGCACTTTTGCCAACCCAGCTCCACGTGAGTGTGGGATTGTGAATCAGAGACATCTAAATTTAGGTCCCATTCCTACCCTGTCCTGGCTTCGTGACTCATTGCACTCTTAGGATCCACGTCTGAGCGTGAGTGACAGTTTTCAGTACCACCCAGCCAGGAAGTGTCAAGGCCCAGACTTGAACTCTGTCCTTCTGACTCCAGCAATGGGAAATCTCCTTCTAGGATCTTTAACTATTTAAGAATCTCTAGCAATTCAAGTGCCCAAATGACAAGGCACCAGAGTTCCCTGTCCCCAGACACCTAAAGAATTAGGTCATGTTGGAAAATTGAGGCTCTTTCCTACCCCCTCAGAATCCTTGCTTTTGTTTTTTGATTTTTTGTTTTTTGTCCTGGGGATTGAACCCAGGGGTGCTTAACCAGTAAGCCACATTCCCAGCCCTTTTTTATATTTTGTATTTTAGAGACAAAGTCTCACTGATCTGCTTAGCCCCTTGCTAAGTTGCTGAGGCTGGCTTTGAACTTGCAATCCTCCTGCCTCAGTCTCCCAAACTGCTGGGATTACAGGTGTGTGCCACCGTGCCCAGGTGGGTTTATTCTTCTCAGTAATAACCATCTCCATCTAACATGCATATTCCTTTCCATCTTCTCCCGCTGGAGTGTAAGTGCTGCCAAAGTCCTTGTTTCCACTTTGATCACAGCTCTATTCCCAGAACCAACAAGAGGAGCAGGCGTGATGGATGGGTGGACAGATGGGCTCAGTGTATGCAGCACCTCTCTGAGGTTGGTTTTATTGTTATCCCCTCTGGACATGGGATAGGGCTGCAAGCTGGGGTTGATTTCAGTCAATGTGTCCCCTAGTGTCACAACACAGGAGCATCCAGAGGCATGAGCCCAGCTCCCCGCTCTCCTGGTTGGGACCCTGCTATCCAAGCAGCACATGGAGGGAAAGGAAGTCCCCCCACCTGAAGCCCCGGGTTGACTCAGCTGTTCACGCCCCCACCGTCCATAAAAATGTTATTTCAGTCCTGACACCGCCGTGCTTATGCACAAAATTTAGTCCTCATTCAAAAGCACACTCCCCAGGCCCGCTTGGCATCCTGTTAGGAAGTTCATTTTTATGGAGGAGGTGACGCTGGCGAGGAAGCCTTTTCCACCTTCCATCAGAATGGGCGCCTTCAAGGTGCAGACTGATGGCTGGACTCCAATCATCGGATGCGTCAGACCTGCCAGCCCACCACTGTCACATGACTTACGGGGTCCAGGATGTCATTTTCAGATGGAGTTTTGTTTGCTGACATGCTACATCCGGGCTTGGCAATTAGAGCTCATTAACAGGGAAGCATGCACCATCAATCATTGATCAGAAACAGGCTGTTAATAGGTCTGGTTAAAGCGTCTGCCGGCTGGCAGGGCAGGGATGCAGCTTGCCCAGGTAGCCCATTAAAGCAATCCTGCTAATCATCTCCACTAATATTTATGGAGCCAGTTTGCCCAGAGTCCTTTATCCTCACAGCAACTCTACAGAGACTATTCCCACGTCACGGACGAGGAAACCGGTTTGCAAAAGAGCTCAGCGGCCGGCCGAAGTTCGCACCACTTCAAAGTGGCCAAAGCAGGGTCCAAACCCAAGGCTGATCGCATTCTCTGCCCCTGAACTTCGCCAACCGGGGGTACAAGGTGACAGAGCTTGGAGCCACGGGCCATATGTCCGACGTGGCCACCGCCCTCGTATGCCCAGGTGGCATTGCCTTTTCTGCAAAGGAGTCCTGCTGGAAGCTGGAGGAGGTGGTGGCAGGGGACCTGGGATTCTGCAAGATTGAATTTTAACCTGTGCCTCCAAATAGCTGAAGTTGACCAGCATGACCAGGCTGCCGGCTAATTCATCTGACTTCGCCTGCAAGCCTGTCGTCCGTGAGCGGAGAGGTGGCAGCTGGGCCCGCTCACATCCTATTAACCTTGTCTGTTGGAATGACACCTGGCTGTGCCCAAGCGCTGGCGCCTGTAATTAGGAATGTAAACAACTCCAGCTTCCGCCCAGCACCTGGCACTGTGCCTGCCTCCTGCTCCTCCTCCCCCCTCCGCCCATACCTCTGGAAAGAGGCATCCCCCCAAACTAAGGTCAGGTGGCACTGGGGATGGCTAACAGCCTTGGGTGGGACGGAACCTGTGGATATCCCACCCTGCACCCGACTCCTCTGCTGACATGACCTTACTGACGTTCTTGTGACCTCACGTGGGCATTCATTCCCATTTTTCAGATAAGAACAGGGGCCTTGGGAGAGACGGATGCAGGACCCAAGGTGACACAGCCATGTCAGCTTTTTTGGTTTTGTCTGTATTGTCAAAAGGTAAACAGAGGCACCGTCCCGGTTTTTGTCTTAAGTGTATTTTATTTAGCAAATGGAAATTCACAAAATGACTCTAGAAGGGGTCTGGGGATCCAGGGAGGGATCACACAGGGAAAACTGTCATAGGATCAGCACAGAAGTAAAACAAAGGAAGCATCTGATGAAGTTGGAGTTATGAAGTGCACTTACATGGTCTGCTCTGCAGGGAAGTTTCTAGTTACATAAGTTAGTCGGTAGCTTCTGACTTTTTCTGACTTCCTTTTTCTCTAATATCGCATTTATTAAGAGACAGCTTAAGTTGTGTCGCTTAGGTTTACAAATCCTAAGGTGAATCATAAAGGTGAAGCTCACTGAGAGACTGAAGTAGCAGATTCTGCCCAGGGATTCTTCAAACCTGGTCCCTAATGTGCTTGATCAGTTTGTCCTGGGTATGAGGTGTCCCCCCAGAACTCCTGTGTGAGACGATGCAAGAAAGTCCGGGGTGGAGTGACTGGGTTTTATCAACCTTAACCTAATCAGTGCATTAATCACCCTGGGGGATTAACTGGGTGGTAACTGAAGGCAGGTGGGTGTGGCTGCAGGAGGTGGGTCCCTGGGCACCTGTCTTTGGGGTGTGCATGTTTTGTCCCTGGTGAAGGGCGTCTCTCTGCTTCCTGATTGTCATGTCCTGAGCTGCTTTCCTCCTCCACACCCTTCTCCCCGATGCTCCACCCACCTCAGGCCCCGTGATGATACTGGAGTTGGCCGTCTGTGGACTGAGACCTCTGAAACCGTGAGCACTAAAGAAACGTTTCCTCCTCTAAAACCGTTCTTCTCAGGTGTTTCAGTCCCAGCGGCTAAAAATCTGACTGAAACGCCATCCAAAGCCCACAGTTTACATTAGGGTTCATTCTTGGTGATGTACAGTGTATTTTTTTTTTTTTTTTTTTGGCAGTGACTGGGGATTGAACCCAGGGCCTTGTGCTTACAAGGCAAGCACTTTACAACTGAGCTATATCCCCAGTCCAGTGTTTGCGTTTTTTGCAAATATGTATTGACAGGTGTGACCACATGGCATCATGCAGACAAATTTCAACCAGGTGTGGTGGTCCCTGGACCATGTGCCAGCTACTCAGGAGGCTGAGACAGGAGGATTGCTCAAGCCCAGGCGATCAAGACCAGTCTGGGCAACACAGGGAGACTGTTAAGTGAAGTAGGTACATTGAATCCTCACATTAACCCATTAATTGGGTGCTATTATTATCCTTCTTGCAAATGAAGCAGCATATCAAAGAGAGCTGTGCTGAGGGATAGTGGCAGAGCCATATTCAAATCCAAACCTGCCTGATTCTGGGGCCAGTGCCCTTAACTCCCGTGTTATGCATTGCCTTGAATATACTAGATGCTCAATGAAAATAGTGTTCTTCTGCTCCAAGCACAGGGGAGGGCTAGTTTCCATTCATTTCCACAAAGATATCCAGTACAATGTCAGGGTCTCTTATACACCTTTGGGCTTTATCTTAGTCCATTTTTTGTTGTCACAATAGTGTGTTTGGCAGCTTTCCATCACTGCAACAAAATACCTGAGAAAATTAACATATAAAGAAAACAGGTTTATCTTGGCTCATAGCCTTAGAGGTTCTAGTCCATGATCAAGTGGCCCCCTTTGTGAGACCTGTGCACATCATAGCAGGACCCCAAGGAATCATGCACCAGGGAGCAAAGAGAGAATGAGGACGGGGCCAGGGTCCCATGATCCCCTTCAAGGGTACTCCCCCAGTGAACTGAGGACCATTCATAAGGCCCCACCACTTCCCAACAGACCAAGCCTCCCTGGAGACCAACCCTTCTGGGGACATTCAACACCAAAATATAGCAAACAGTGCTCAAGACTGGGGAATTTACAAAGAAAAAAGGTTTCTTTTGACTCACTGTTATGCAAACTGGAAGTTCAGACTCAGGTGGCCCCCTGCTGTGTCAACTCCTGGTGGGAAGTTGGAAGAACAAGCAGGTGCGTGCAGAAGAGAGTGAACACCAGGGGCTGGCTTGCTTTCCAGCAACCCGTTTGGGCAGTAACTGGTCCATTCCTACTCGAGCAAGAAGCTGCTCATGTAAAAAGGACATTGATCCATTCACAAGGGCTCCACCCCGTGATCCAAACACCTCTCACAGACCACACCTCCCAACCCTGCCCTGTGGAGGAATTGAGCCTCCATCTGAGTTTCCGTGTGGCCAGTCCACACCAGGCAGGCAGACTGTGCTCCTTCTTGTAGCTTCTGTAGCAAATCCCTGCCTCCAAGCTCACCCTCCACCCCAGCAGAGCCCTGGTCCACCCCATGATTTTTGGAGAATAGGGAAACCCAGGGCACCTTTCACCTCATTACTGAGTCAGTACACTCTGCGGGTCCTCTCATCATCAATAACATTGATACCAACTAATTTAAACCCACTGAACCAGTGAGCTCTGGCTGCAGATGTGCTTATAAGCAGGATACTAAGTAGATATTTTAACTAAGTGGAGCATTTCTTGCTTCAATTAAATGCAAAAGGTAGCAACTCAAAGAAAATATTAGGGACATTAATTTATATAGGTGCCATTCATTATATATAATATTTAACACTTTTAATCACTTTATTTCCCTGTTGACAGTTACCGAAAGAGAAAAAAAAAAACTTACTTGGTGATGGTGAGGCTTTCCTGCCATGCTAAGACAGATGATCCTCAACCCCTGAGCTGTCATGGTCTCCCGGGGAAATAGTAAGGATTTTATTAGCTTTATTAACAGCAATCAGGGAGATCAAGTTAGTGAGTGATTAGCAAAGAATGACTCCATAAGAAACACATTTCTTGGAAAGAGTTAGTGAAGTAGAAAGGAGTTAACATTTAGAGAGCATCCACGGGGGGCCAGACGCATTCTGGGCTTTCTACATACTGATTAAATCTCCAGGGAGTCCCTTGAGGCTGACTACAATTATGTCCCTTATATAGATGAGAAAATGAAAAGGCTTTTAAAGTACCCATCATGTGCTAAATCTGGATCTGATGGAGAATACTCTGGTATGAAATCTCTGCTGGTGGAGTTTCCTATTCAGCGGGGGAACAGATATTCATGATTATCTTTTGATGATGGTAATTATAATGGTGATATAAGTCCTGGAACAACGGATCCCTAGAAATGATTTGAAAACTTGGAAAAGGCAACATTGGTTTAGAACTTAGGGTGAGAAGTCAAGAGGGGGTCTTCCTGGAGGTAGTGCCATCTAGGCTGGGACCAGAAAGATGGCCACCAATTAGTCTGGTAAATGGGGAAGGTGGAAGAGGATTCCAGGTAGAGGGAACCATATAAACCAAGGCACAGAGGGAGAGGGAACCCACTGACTTCCCAGGGATTGTGCTTTGTAGTATGTGACAGTTAATATTTGAGTCCAGGTTCTATTGAAGTCCGACACAGAAGGGAATCTGTGATCTTCTTTAGCAATTGGTCAAAATATCCCAACCATCAAAGGAAATAGTCAAGTATTTAAGATACGCTGGGATCTTCCACTTAGGGTCTTTGAGGTCTGACAGTGACCCTGGTGACCCCCATGTTAGGGTCAGTGTCTTGCTGGGGCTTCCAGACTGGGGGGTGAAAAGTGTTCTGGGCTTCTTTCATAAGGGACTTCTTACTATAGGGACGCAAGGCTTCAGGTTGATGTCTCTCGGTTTGTCAATTTTGAGGTTTGTAGGAACAGAGATCCCAAGCCATGGAGTACCCCTAAGGTACCAGAGAGGTTTTGCTTCAGCTTTGACTTGACTGAGGATAAAATGCTGTTCCCTGGACCTGGTTATTCTCTACCTTTTAACAGCCCTGCTTTCAGTGCAGGTGCTCCAATTAGCTGCCAGCCGAGGACTGCCACCATGGTAGGATCACGTCCTCGCAGTTCAGATCCTCCCGGTTTAGGTCCAGCAGATGGGCGTGGGATGTGGGCGAGAACCCAGTTCTCTGTGAGCAGTGCCCTACGAACCAGGATGGCTGATTGTGATTGGTTCACTGAGTTTTCCCCGGCACTCTGGGAACCAATCACTGTGGATCAAGGAAATGTAGTAAGCTGATTGGCTGAGGACCATCTTCTGCTCTGCATCCCAGAGGAGAGCATCTTGCAGGCTTCCTGCGCTGGGAGTGTCTTAGGGGCGGGCTCCTGAGGGGAAACGGAGCTGTTACTGATCTAACAGAGGGTGGATCTGGGGCTCTATCCCGGACTTACACATAAAGGTAGGGATCAAACCCGTTTTGGAATCCCATTGACATTCCAAATCAGAAAAAGCCTTTTGGGGTGTAGGATAGAGAGTAGGTCGGCTGAAAAGCAGTCTTAGCTATTTTAGCGGCACTGTGGGGGAGCACGCATGCTTGGTTAGCCAGAAGGCTAGAATTTACATCTAAGCCCCACTGTCCCCAAAAGTGAGACCTGGAGCTCATCATTTAACCTCTCAGGGACTCAGCTTCCTTACCTGTAAATTGGGGATGTGAATATCTGCTGCAGCGTTACTGTTAAGATCTAGCGAGACACTAGATAGGAAACCCCTGGTGCCTGGCACACGCTGCCACGCAGTGAATGTCAGGTGCTGCTGGGGGACTGGCACCCTGGAATTCCTCTCGTCTTCCTTAGAGAGGCTGCAGTAACTAAATACCATCAACGGGGGTATGGTATTTAAGCGATATTTGTTTCAAGGTGGTGGCAGATTTGCTTGTGGTAGGAGACCATTCTACTGACTTGCAGACTGCCTGCTCTGTGATGTGTGTGTGTGTGTGTGTGTGTGTGTGTGTGTGTCCAAGCATGCATGTGTGGTGGGGGGATCTGTCTTCCTCTTATTAGGGGCACTAATTCCATCATGAGCATCCAACCCCTATGCCCTCAGCTAAAACTCATGACCTCCCAAGGTCTTTTTCTAAACACCATTGCATTGGTGGTTGAGGGCTTCCATACAATATTCCCTTCTTATCCCGGATTTCACTTTCTACAGTTTCACCATGATCATCTATGAGCCAAATTATTAAATGGGAAATCCCAGAAATGACAAATTGGCAAGTTAAAAGATCTGTTCCCTTCTGAACAACAAAATGAAATCTTGCACCACCCTGTTCCATGCAGCTCAGTCTCTCCCCTTCTGCCCAGGACAGTCAGCGTATCCACTCTGTATACATTACCCCCTTGTTATCAGATCAGCTTTTGCAAAACTTGCTACAGTGCTGTATTCAAGTAACCCTTACTTGCTAATTTCCCCAAAGCACAGAAGTAGTGATCTTGGCAATTTTATTAGGGCATATTGTTATAATTATTCTAGTTTATTATTGGTTACTGCTATTGATCTCTCAGCCTTATCATAGGTATGTGTGGATAGGAAAAACAAAACAGTGTGGGTAGGGATTGATACTATTCAGATTCCCAGGCATCCACCATGGGTTATAGGACACATTCCCACAGATAAAGTGGGGACTACTCAAATGAATTTGGGGAACAAAAATATTCAATCTAAATCACCTCTATTCTTCTTAGTATTTTTCTTAGTATTTTACTTAAATATTTCAGGTTTGCAATATATTCTTATTTTCCATTATTACCTTATCAAGTTTTTATTTCTGTTTTATTCTATATAGACTTGCTTGGTATTTTTACTCATTTAGATATATTTTTTCAATCTTGTTATACATTATTTATTGTCTTTATTTTCCTATTTTGTCTTAGTTATATTACCTACATATCTTACCACTTCATACCATATTGTAAAGAGCATCTACTGCATGCTGTTTATATGTGATCTACCATTTTTATATTTCCAACACTGCCTCTTAGCTAATTTCTATAGTCGGAAAATGCAAGTAACTTTGGGCTGGGGTTGTGGCTCAGTGGTAGAGCACTCGCTTGGCACATGTGAAGCCTTGGGTTCGATTCTCAGCACCACATGTAAATAAACTAATTAAATAAAGGTCCATTGACAACTAAAAAATATTTTAAAAAAGAAAATTGCAAGTAACTTGATCTTTATTTATTTTTAGCCAGTATTTTGTTATTTAAATATGTTATTTATTCTTAATGCTGAGTCCAAAGAATCACCATTATATCTTGTTTATAATCATACTGGAAATCTAAACTCTACCCTGGCAACATTTGAGATTATTACATAACAGTCCTTTTCAATTAAAAAAAAAATGGACAGCTAAGATACTATGTTTGTCCCACAAAAGCTCTTATATCTCCCAGGAAGAAGAGAAAGGATCAAGACTCAGAGAAGTGCACCATCTTCCCTGAAATCACACAGCCAGATGGTTGAGCCAGGTTTATCTGTCAGCTCCCTTGACTCTTAGGCCTTTGTTATTTCCACTTCAACATGTTGTGTTCTCTGAACACCATGTACATATTAAATAAAGCCAAATCCTAGGAACTGGATTCCATTGTTTTAATACCATTGAACTCTCATTTCCATCAACTTTCCCAGGATGTTCTCTCTAATTCCATTCATCAAAGACAGGGTAGGGTCATAGCAAACTGAGAGTATGTCAGGAATCCCAGGAGGTTCTGATGTGAATTATACTTCCTCTCTAGCTGATGAACAGTACTTCTGCAGAAAGAATGGCCCTGTGGAGAGGTCATGACCATTGAAGTCAAGAAGAAAGCCATTTATAGCTTAGTTCTATTACTTCTTAGCTCTGTTATTCAGTTTATCACGTTTTATTTTTTAGATTGGACAGCAGCCCCATCTCAAGTGATTTAGTAAAATACAAGTCCATGTACCTACAGAGTCCAAGGGTAGAATTTGCTTTCAGGTATGGCTGGATCCAGGGACCAAAACCATTCAATGGAGCCTCTGGTCTTTGCCCTACCCTTTGATTATGTTTTCATCTATTCAGCTCAAATTCTCAGGTTTGCTCTGTCCACAGAATGGCCTCTGAAAGCTCTAGCCTTCACCTAGCTTCTAGCTAGCTTCTAGCTTTACCAGTTCACCTATGAAAGTGGAAAGAACCTCTTCCCCAACAATTCAAATTCGAATTTCTAGTAGACTGTAATAGGAGTCACCAGGGCCCTCTGCCTGTTTCTGAACAAATAGGCCAGAGGTGGAAACAAAAGTGACTGGTACACCTCTGCAAGATGCCCAGCCTTGCATGTGCAAGGTTGAGAATGTGGGCGAGATTATTTTTCATAGAGAATTCAGAGTGTTGGAGGAGAAAATTGGCAGGAAACCCACAATGGTGACCTTGAACAAGTTATTTAACCTTGCTGAGCCTTATTCACCTCGTTTGTAAGAGAGGAATTATTATACACAAGACTGGTTGTTTTTTAGATGAGATGCCTACAGTACTTGTACATAGTAGGTGAGCAATAAACGTGAGTTCTCTTTCCTCTTTTCCTTCGTGCTCCTATTTCCATCTTCCCCAGACTTTGCCAAGGCTGGACGTGACCATAGCAATTCTGTTAGTATGTGTGTTTCTGTTGAGCTCTTCTTCCTCTTTGCAAAAAACCGTGGTATTTGGAGGTACAATGGACCAGGAGATCATCAGTGTGAGTAATGAGACAGGACACTCTTCCCTTGACTCAGAATTGGCAAAGTAATGTGATGAGAGAGGAGGAAGGTGTGGAACCAGAACACCTTCTAATTGTCAGTGGGAGCGAGTCTCTGCAGGCATTGGTGGGGACAGCGCCCAGTTTTGTGATTCTGTGTCCCCCTTCTCCTCCACTGGGGTTGGACTGAGGAGAAACTAGAATTGCGGGGACGGTGTTGGAGTGTCTTGGTATTTGATGTGCTTCAAATAGCTAGAGGAGTGCACATCGCTTAAATCTATACCCTAGGATTTTAACTATCTCACTTTTCCTTTACGTTTAGGATTTTTTTAATTAAATTTTTTATTTTAGTTCATTGAGCACAACTATCATTTTTCTGGTTGTACACAAAGTAGAATCATACAATTTGCATAATTATACAGATACATAGGGTATAGATGTTTGTCTCATTCTATTATCTTTCCTTCCCTGCCCCCTACCCACCCCTCATTTTCCTCTATACAATCCATCCCTTCTCCATTCTTCCCATGCCTCCCCCGACCCCGCTATGTATCATCAACCACATATAAGAGAAATCATTTGGCCTTTGGTTTTTTGGGATTGGCTTATTTCACTTAACATGATCTTCTAATTTAGCATAGAGTCTGATATAAGAATTTCCATTCCATGTATTCATTTTTAACCAGATGATAGGCAGAATAACAGCACCATTTGTTCAACAAAACCAAGATTTAATTACTGGTGTTTTTATTTTGTGTACAAGCATCACATGTAGTATAATTTATCTCAGGGTTATTCACCCCTCTGGTCTGTTAATTAATTTGTATCATTATCACATTGTTTTCATTATGGCTATCTCATAGTATGTTTTAATATCTACATGGAAAGTCATTCCTCACTGTTCATTCCTCACGTATTTTGTTAGGTGAGGAAATTTATTCTTCCATATTGAAATTAGCATTATTTCATAAAACTAATAAATTAAATAAATTAAATTGAAATTGCCTTGAATTAATATAATTTTAAAATAATATGATAATTGATGTTTTAATACATTACATCATCTCACTTATTGATATCTTAATTGATTTTAATGAAATTTTATATTTTTTCCCTATAAGGCCTATATATTTTGGATACAATTCACTTCTAAGTAATTTTTAGCTTTGACCATGTTGATGAATATCATATTTCTTTCCATTTCCATCATGGGTTTGATTTAGAAAATATATTGACTTTGACTTTTGCATATTTATCTTGTATCCAGCCACTTTGTCAAAATAAAATGATTTTTAACTGGAGCTACAGTTTTCTATTTTTATAGTCATATTAACAAAGAAGGGGAAATAGCTTTTTGCACCTTTCTAGTGGTTAGCAATTACTTCTTTCTTATCTAAATTGTATTTTATGAAACTTCCAGAAAATGCAAAATAATACTCGCCAAGGGATCACTAACACTAGTGAAGAATAGTCACGTTCTCCATGTGTCACTGTAATATTTTGAAAAGTTCTTTTCATGATGTCTTACATAGAATGCCTTTAAAGCTGAATTACCTGGCAGTCAAAGGTAGAAATTGAACTCAAAAGAGTTAAAGGGCATTTGGAGAGTCACATAACTGGAAAATTCACACTGGATTCAGGAAAGCGGACCCAGGTTCTCATTCAATGCCATCGAAACCTGTCTCTCTTCATCTCTCACCAATACCCCACCACTGGCTTCATGGTTATGATGTCTCCTAGCAACCCCAGGGTCATGGTCCCCAACTCAGCAACCCCAGCAGAAAGTGAACATCTTCCTGAGAATCCCAATGGAATTCTTCTAATGTGATTTGGTGATAATGAACGTGCTGAAAACAAATCAGGACAAAGGATTGTGATTGGACAGTTCCTGGGCCAAGTACATACTTCTCTGGCTGATCTCTTGAGATCCATACTTCTCTGGCTGATCTCTTGGATCTCTTGAGATCCAAGATAAGCAAGATTGGGAAGGAGGTGCTCTCCATAATGAATTACTGGTCCTTAATGAACGAGAATAGGCAAAACCATCAATGGCTCCTCATTATCCAGGATTTCCTTTTCCTTCTCTTTTTAAAAACTAAATGCTTTAAAACTAAGCACTATCTCAAAAAGAGCATCATAGAGGGGAGTTGTCATCTTCTTCATTCCACATAGCATACCTCTGTTCTATAACCAAGGATTGCTTCATTTTTGTGCTAACCACATACTATTTCTAGGCAATACTGAGTTAGCTGTTGAGTAACAGTAATGGCGGGCGTGACTGCTTTCCTGGCCTGAACTAAGTTTTGCATCATATTCAGGGATTTTTAGAATCAACCCCACTTCCAGATTATGAGTATTTTTCATTCCTGTTCCTGGCAATCTCTTTCCATTTTTCAAAAGCTTGTGCCATTTGGTGAATTTTTCAATGTATTTCTATTTCATGACTGCCCACAAAAATTCCCATTGCCTGGAATGAACTTTCCTCTCTTGTCCATTTGATGAAATCATAGCCAAATTTGAGAAGTAGCAAAATGCTCCTGCTCAAGGGCCTGACAAGGTTTCGAGATTTCTCTCTGAGTGCTTATTATGCTTGCTTTTAAGAAACACTCAGGAATAGGCTAAATGGCTTAAGCATTCTGTTCCTTCGATTGATAGAATTAACTTCTGAAGCTTTGAGGCCATATATTTTTCTTGCAAGTTTTCAAGTTTTTTTTTCTTTATTTTTATATGATAAATTATGTGTTTACACTTTAAGAATCTGCCTTCTGCTTTCAATTTCCATAATTTATATCTTTTCTAGACAATCCATTTCATCTAGGTTTTGCCATTAATTTACAAGGAATTGAATAGCATTCTTGGAAATTGCCTTTTGCACAGGTTCACCTTGTACAGTGAGGTAGGTTATCTACAGTGCAGTTCTAGAGAGCACCATCTGTTTTGATTTTTTTCCGTTTTCAAATAGTAATAATTTTGTAGTAGTAGTTTTCCAGCATTTGACATTAAAATAGCCTGACAAAGGGGTGGGATTTCTTAACTTCGCAAAAGTGAAGTTAAGTAGAATTGCTTCTGCATTTGAATTATTTTCATTCTTATTTCATGATTCTGTGTTTGACAATGGGGGAGGCTGAGGCAGGAGGATTATAAGTTCAAAGCCAGCCTTAGCAACCTAGTGAGGCCCGGAGCAACTTAGTGAGACTCTGTCTCAAAATAAAAAATAAAAAGCGCTGGGATGTGACTCAGTGGTTAAGCACCCCTGGGTTCAATTCCCCATGCCAAAAATAAAATAAAATAAAATAAAGACAAACACACTCACAAATAACAACAACAAGATTGTGGATTTGAATTTTGCTCTTTTCTTGATTAGGTTAACAGAATTTGGGGGGCAGAACCTTCCACGTTTGGGGTTGTACTGATGATTTCAACTCTTTTTTTCTCTATTCTGTAATTTAGTAACTTCTTCTGTTATCTTTGTAAGTTATATGTATCATTTTCTTTTTTCCTATATCCTCAAATCAAATATCTTTTGTTTCTTTTCACTTGTATAATTTAAAATCCATCACATTTGGGACTCTGCATTTTCCTCTGGTAACTTCTTTAGTTACCAGATATGTCCTAGTAGTTACCAGATGTAACTGGTATGTTACCAGATGTTACCTAGTAGTTACCAGATGTAACTGGTTACCAGATGTAACTGATATGTCTTTAGTTACCAGATATGTCTAGTTAACTAGATATGTCCTAGGGATTCTCAAATTCACACTGTACTTTCTATTTAAAATATAATTTTAAAATTGTCACCTCTAAGAGCTGAGGATCTGCAGGGCTAGATTCAACGTCCCTCCCTCTCTGAATTCAGCATGGGGCAGAAGTCGGAGAACAGGAAGGTTCCAGAGGATCCGCTCAATGGTTTGAAGGTTACAGATCCCCAGACGCAGAGAGGGCCGGCCCTCCAGTTCCTGATCCCAAAGATCAGCATCCCCAGAGCAAGCTGCTGAAGGATGACAAGGCCCATCTCCAGGATGACCAGGGAGAAGAGGAGTGTCTTCATGACTGCAGTACCTCCTTGGAGGAGGAGGAGCCAGGAGTGGATAAGTCTGAGAACAAAGCTGATGATGGTGTGCATTCCTCTGAACTAGATGAAGGATGCCTAATAGAACTGGAAACACACATGCCAGATGAAGAGAAACAGAAAAGGAGAGAGGAGAGCACTAGACTAAAGGAGGAGGGAAATGAGCAGTTTAAGAAAGGAGATTATTTTAAGACCTTTGGGTATAATCCGAGGAGTGGTCAAATGGTGAGTCCATTCCAAGTTTTTTGAGGAAACTCCATACTGCTTTCCAAAGTGGCTGCACCAACTTGTAACTCCACCAGCAATGTATGAATGTGCCTTTTTCCTCACATCCATGCCAACACTTATTATTGCTTATGTTCCTGATAATAGCCCTTTGAATTGGAGTTAGATGAAATCTTAGGGTGGTTTTAATTTGCATTTCTCATCTGCTCAATTCACAGTAGCTAGATTGTGGAACCAACCTAGATGCCCTTCAACTGATGAATGGATAAAGAAACTGTGGTATATATACACAATGGAGTATTACTCAGCCATAAAGAAGAATAAAAATATGGCATTTGCTGGTAAATGGGTGGAGTTGGAGAATATCATGCTAAGTGAAATAAGCCAAGCCCAAAAAAACCAAAGGCCAAATGTTTTCTCTGATCAGTGGATGATGATACATAATTGGGGGAGGGGGGACAAGAGAAGAATGGAGAAAGTATGAATGGTGTAGAGGAAAATGGGATGGGAGGTGAGGAAGAAAAGATAGTAGACTGAGACAGACAGTATTATCCTATGTATATGTAAGATTATATGAATCATGTGAATCTACATTATGAAAAAAAGATACATTCCCTGTTGTATAATTATATCAAAATGGGTTCTACTGTCATGTATAATTAAAAAGAACCAATAAAAAAATTAGAAAGGAGATTATATAGAAGCTGAAAGGTCTTATAGTCGAGCCCTTCAGATGTGCCCATCCTGCTTCCAGAAAGATCTATTCTGTCTTCAAATAGAGCTGCTCCAAGCATGGAACAGGACCAGGAGGAGATGGCCATCAGTGACTGCAGCTAAACCCCAGCGACATCAGGGCTCTTTTGAGGAGAGCGGAGTTGCTGAGGAGACAGACAAGCCACGTGACGCCGTGGAAGACTGCGAGTCTATACTGGGAAAAGATCTATCAATACATCAAGCAAGAGAAGCTCGTGTGACATCACCTAAGCAAAATGAAGAACATAACGACAGATCGAAAGCAGAGATCTTAGGGAAACTAAAAGATCTCAGGAACTTGGTTCTCCCACCTTTTGGGGTCTCCACAGAAACTTTCCAGATCAAACAAGATTCCTCTGCTGGCTCCTACTCTATCAATTTTGTTCAGAATCCAAATCATAATAGATAACAAAGATAACGATAGCTTTAACCCCTGACTTGGACATTGTGTGCTGCTTGCTGCTCGCCAGGGGCAAGGCCCTGCCAACCTTGGGCTTTCTAAAGCAACTTAATTGGAGCTGATCTAAAAGTCTACCCAGTGGAGCCAAGTGTCACCTTTCACGCTTGTTTTATGGTCAGAGTGGAAGATACTCGTAACACAAGGAGCCACATCTGATTTCCATTTTGAGATGGTGTCTATGCAGCTGTTGACCCTCGTTCTCTCTGTCCTTGGTCCAGGAGGGAGTCTGCTTGGCCAGACTGACTTCCCTGAGCCACACAAACCCACTAGCCCAGCAGACCTATGGTCTGGGAAACTTCCTGGATGTGATTGACAGCCCCCACCCCCAGGATCCCTGAAGTCTGCTGCCCCTCCATGATCAGGGTCTCCAGAATTCCCTGGTTTCCTCTATGGTAATACAATAAAAGCTTTCTTTGACAGTCAAAAAAAATTGCTGCCTCTATGTGTATTCCTTCTATCTGACTTCTTGTGAGCGAAGTTGAGCAGTCTCTACAGCACCCTGTGAAGATGAGAACCTAAGAAATGTTCATCTGTTCTGCTTGTGCTGAAAATTCAATGCCTGTGTTATCTCTTGTTGTTTTCCTGCTGGGGCCTTAACAACACACACCTGTTCAGAAAAGGTGAAAGTTAGCCTCTGGGTGGTGAGGCATAGACGCCCCATTTTAGCTAAAACAACTCTGGGATTTATCAGCTTGTACAACCCACAATCCCAGGGAGTGGAGGCTTCAGGTATGGCAGGAATCAGGTGCAGACGAGGTGATCACTTCTCTCTTTTTCTCTTCTAACACATATATGTCAACTTAGGCCTGTTTTTCCTCGTTCTCAGGGATGATCTCTCCACTGTGATAAGATGCTCATCCCTTAAAGATCCATACATAGGTGCTCCTCATAATTCACAGAGCTGAATCAAAATCGATATGATTCTGATAGGTTCAAAGAAATTGCAGGATGGCTACATTGGGAGATATGCCCATTCTTGACACAGTTTTGTGACTCAGGGAAGGACAGACTTCACTGGCTAGCCCTGATCCCCAGCGATGTCACTGGAACTTAGGCACAGGATCATCACTGTGCAAACTGAGGACTGACTGAGCAGCATTGGCAGGACATGGAGGTAGAGATGTTCCCCTGGGGGAATGGATGTAAGGCAGATAAACGGTTTCTCCAAGGCTGGTCCCTGGGACATCCCTCAGTCTAGGTTCAATGGGGAATATCAAGAGGAAAAATTCATGGACGGTTGAAATCCTGAGTCAATCTTTAAAGACCTTGAATGACCTTAGAAATATCTGGGCTTCATAGGCACGATGCCCCAAGAAGAATCTGGCATTACTTATACACGTTCCATCAGGGAATGGCTAATTTGCATCTCATCATGAGGAACCAATCGGACAAACCCAAGATGAGAAAAGTTCTATTTAAATGGAGAAAAAAAAATACTGTACTTTTCAAAAATGTCACTGACATGAAAGATAAAGAAAGGTTAAAGGGAAATGATGTAAGCAGCTAAATTCAATCTCTGATCCTCCATTGGGTCTTGCACTCAAAACAGGGTGGGGAAGTGGATAAAAGATATTATTAGGTCCATTGACAAGATTGGAATTCAGATGGTGGATTAGACAAAAGTATTGAATCAATGCTAAATTTAGCAAAGAGGATGACTATAATGTGGTTAAATAAAAACAGTTAGAATAATGTACCAAGAAGAATGGAGGAACTTTAGATTATGTAGAGGAAAATGAGAGGTGGGGTATTGAAGATGGTGGAATGAGACAGACATCATTACCCTATGCACATGCATGATTACGCGAATGGTATGAATCTACATTGTGCACAACCATAGAAACGAAAAGATGTACCCCATTTGTGTACAATGAATCAAAATGCAGTCTGTAAAAATAAAAAAATAATAATTTAATAAAAAAGAAATATGCACTGAGGTATTTTGGGGTAAAAGGTTTGGCTTCCTAGACCCGATACCCTCAGAATAGGGTATTGCTCATGCAGATCAATGAAGTACACAATGTATTCTGAAACGGTTCTGAAAAAGAATTGTGTCTCTAAATATATAGAGTAAGAGCAAAGGATAAAGCCTTTTGCTTGAATGAAGTGTTAACAATAGGTGGATCTGGGTAAAACATGCAAATACTTTAGTCCTTTCTTAACTGGCTTTTGCTTTTGCACATATAGTGTTTACATGCATGGCGGGTTCCTCTGAGTGAAGATTGCTGTGTAGACAAGACACTAGAGTGGTTAGATCTCCGTCAGAGAGAAGGGATAGAGAGCCTACTTCAGCTGACTATATGAATTTAGTGGCTCACAGAACTTACAACCAAGAGTTGCATAATATAATGTTTAAATTGCACACTTTGGGGTTAGGCCTCCTGAGTTAGAATCTGGTTTCACTACTTGCTTAATTTATCCATACAGTTTGTTTTACATCAGTAAACAGAGATGATTATAATGCCAACATTATAGAGCTGTGGTGAGAGTTAATTGGTTTAATCTCTTAGGATAGCGTCTGGCCTATAGCAAATGCTTAATAAATGTTAGTTAATTTTATTTGGGAATAACTGATTTTGACCTTGGCTGGATTCTGGTACTTAAACAATGTCTATCATGAATCTACCTCTCTCATATTTCACTCTGGTTGACTTTATTCTCAGGCAGTCTCTCTTGCCTGGGGAAAACAACTGTCTGATATGTAAATCTTGGATTCAATTAGTTTGCTATTCCAGCAGAGTGATTGTGTCTTGTGCCTAATATTTCCAGCAATAGTTCCCAGGGTGATTGTATCTCCCTATTTTCCATTGCTGCAACAACATACATGAGGCTGTGTACTTTATGAAGAAAAGAGGTTATTTAGCTTGCAGTTTTAGAAATTCAAGAATGTGGCACCAGCAAATGCTGAGCTCTGGTGAGGGCCTTCTCACCATATCACAATATGGTAGATGACATCTTGGTGGGAACAATAACTGCAAGAGGGAAAGTTTCCATGGCAAGGCAGGTAGCCAGAGGGATTTAGGGACTAGACTGGCTCTCTCAGTAACAAGAGTGCAGGGCCTCACTGATCTGGCAGACCCACTTCTCTTTTTTTGTGTACGTGTGTTTGTGTGATCCTGAGGATTGAACCCAGAAATGCTTTACCACTGAGCTATATCCTCAGTTCTTTCTGATATTTATTTTGAGACAAGATCTCACTGCATTGCACAAACTGGTCTCAAACTTGTGATCCTCCTGCCTTGGCCTCCTGAGTTGCTGGGATTACAGATGTGCACAACTGCAGCTGTCTTAGGTCGCCATCTCCTACATGTTCTACCACTTCAGCACCACCATGCTGGAGACCAAGTTCCAACATGTGATTCCCTCACATCACATCCAATCAGAGTAGGGACTTGCAGTGGAACCAGCAAGGAATGGGATCACCCCTGAGCCAGCCACTGTGGTCAACAGAATGAGCTCCATGATGGGACTTCATCCCTTCTGGAGCCATGGCCCATATGGCATTTGAGGGGGTGGGTTGGAGAGGGCGGGCGAAAGTTCCTGGCAGTGCATGGTGAGGAAAGCAGCTTTCGTCCAACACCAGTGCATTGGGCTCCATGCCCTGGGCTCACACCTACTGCAGTGGCCCTGGTGGCTCCAAGTCCTGGGCCTTCCGTGTTCCTCTAGATCAGATCTGCTCCCTTTCCTTTGGTGTCTGAGGCCATGGGTCAGCACTGGCCATCCTGTGGAGTTGGTTTCCTTCCTGCTCCTCTTCCCTCGCCCCTTGTTCTGGTCCCTGTATGCAACATGCATTTTCAGTTGTTTTAGTGGTTTTTTGTTTTGTTTTGTTTTGTTTTTCCTGGAGGGGAAGGAGAGCTGCCCATTTTCACTCTTCCTTGTAATTCTGAGTCCCTGCAGAAGGTTTTATTCAGGCAGCTGTTCTTGTATCCTGACAAATAACATCCTTGGGTATAACAGAGACCCATCAATAAGGCCCGTCAGGTAAGCAGGAGACACTATGGATCGTATGCACTTCTCTGGGCCTAAACACACTTCTTTCTCTACCATTGATCTGAAACACGCCAGGACCATGCTTTTAGAGCAGCCAGTAAACACACTGGTTATTAAGTACCCTGCAAAGACACTGGTGGGACCACCTTTGGTGGAATGATTTACAAGGGCTTCAATCATGTGTCCATCAAAGAGTTATCTTTTCAATCAGAATTAAAGAGGAAACAAACCCTCAAAAGAAATCTGTAGCAAAAGGCAATGCAAGAGGCAGGCACTTCTAGAAGCCTGGGTTTCATGGGACAACGAATGGCCCACATATCTGGGTTGTACGTACACGATAGTGTCCTTTGCCTATCATCACTTGGAGCTCACTTACAGGGATGTCAAAGTCAATAAGCACAGAGCCTCATTGGGGCTCAGTTCCAATAGGGCCATGGCCGCCATGATGGTGGAATGTCCAGTGTGCACTGTGGCCCATCGCACCTCAATACAGAATAAATACTCATTTACAGTGATTTCCTGATTGTGGTTTTCCCAGTCCTCTCAGTTGTTTATACCTGAACTGGAAAGGTATTCCTATTTTGTGTCTCCATAAGTGTCGGATCAGTGCCTGTGGTTAATGTTCAGAGTTAACCCATTTTTATTGTATTGCCTGTGGTTCTTGTATTTGTTGTTGTTTTTTAATATCCCAGTTCACCTTCCCGTTTAATAACCTTTCTTTCAAGCATAAAATTTCCTCTTCAATGCTAAAATAGTATTTTAAAGGCAAAGGATTCCCACACACTTGAGCCTTTCTGGAGCTAAAAACAAAGATCGTGCAAAGGCGAAGGCAAAACTCTACCTTGTGGGTCTGTCCTTGAGCCCGTGGGGACCCTCAGTGGGAAGACATCCTCAACCCAGTTTGGGAAATCCACAGAAAATTGCAAAAGTGGAATTTCTTAATAATACAGCCCATTCCAAAAACTAAGGTGACTTTGTTTTTACTCAATAATATAATGAGTTTTATTTTGAGTGATGCTGGATTTAATGGCTAAATCAATATGTGTATTTAGCGTTGGGCTTTATTTCCACACTAAGTGACAGGAGATAAGCAGCCTTAGAGTGTGTTAATTGGTTTGTGTTTAGCATTTACGCTAATCAGCAGTAGCAGAGGTGCCCTGGGCCACTTCAGGCTTGGTAATGGGGTTTATCTAAACCAAGCTTTGTTTACATTATTGACTGGAGTTGAATTGCGCCTGTTTCTTATACACTTGAACATTAAGCTGGATTTGCAAGTGTAACTCAAGACCTTCAGCATTAGTAAGAATTAGCCTGGGTCTGGAACAAGGCAAACCCAACGGAAAGCAAACAAATATCATGCCAGCCCTGCCCGAGGACTGCTGTGAGGGACAGAGCCTTTAAACCAGAGATCAGAGTTGGAGGGACCCTGGTCAGCCCAGGTTTCTCCATGTTGGCACTGTCCGCACTGGGGTCGGGCATTTCTTTGCGTCAGGGGCTGTCCAATGCATGAAAGGATGGTTAGAAGTCTCCCTGACCAGCTCCCAGTGGCATCCTCTCCTCCCAGTTCTGACAACCCCAGTCTCCAGACGTCACCAAATATCTGTAGGTGGGAAACATCCCAACTGATTGAGAAGCGCTGGGTTCACTGAGACTTAAATACAGCCTTATTTTATTTTATTTATTTTATTTTATTTATTTATTTTTTTATTTTAATTTACTGGAGATTGAACTCAGGGGCACTCCACCACTGAGCCACATCCCCAGCCCTATTTTGTATTTTATTTAGAGACAGCATCTCACTGAGTTGCTTAGCACCTTGCCATTGTTGAGGCTGGCTTTCAATTCCCGATCCTCCTGCCTCAGCCTCCCGAGCCACTGGGATTATAGATAGGCATGCGCCACCTGGTTGCTTTATTTGTTTTAAGTGTGGAGGGTTTTTTGTTTTTGTTTTTGTTGTTGTTGTTTGTTTGCTTATATTTTGTTTCCAACACGAGCATTTCAGCAACTTAGGAATTTCACATAATTGTCTGGATTTCCAGATTCTCTTGAACCTGGTGGGGTAGGGAATCTGGCAGATCTGGGTCCTGGGCGACACATGGTGATCACCCAGGAGGGCTGATTAGTAGCTTCTCCTTTTCAAAAAGGTGCAGATGCCCCTGGTCCCCACCTCCTGGTCTGCTTCCTCCTTTCTGAGCATAGACTCCTGGAGGTATTTGCTTTTGTAACTCCTCCTTTCGATTTTGCACAATGGGGACTTAATCCCTGGCCCCAGGAAGGCAGAAGCAGAGTCAATGTCAGATGGAGCTGGATTCCAGCCTTGACTTTGCCCTTGACTGTGCTTGTGGCTTTTCCGGGCCTCAGCTTCCTCCTCCAGGGGTCATTAACCCTGCAGTGGAAATATGAGCGTGTGCATCTTAGGGAAATTAGGAGGTGTCAAAGGCCACAGTCTGAAAATGCCCTGGAATTCCATAAATATCGGTGCCCTGAATTTTCCCAGTTCACCATCATTCCCTGCTCCTGCCCATGCACCTGCTCACAGGTGTGCAGTCTCACAAGATGAGCCATCTTCTCCCTTCCCCTTTTGTACTTTGAAGCCACGAGGACAGGAATCTCCATCCACCAGATGAGAGGGTCCTTCAGGAACCTTCCACTTTGTCTCCATGAACGATGAGTGGGCATGGGGCTTAGGAGGCGATATCAAGGGACATGTTTCACCACGGGTGCTTTCCTCTCTTCTCCCCGCAAGGACGTTAACCTTGGGGCCCATGGCGTTTATATACGTGGCGACATTTGGGAAAAAAAGACTCAGGAGGGGTTGAGCGCATGCACATGCAGCCTCAGTTTCAGGCCAGACAGGCGTTTGTTAAGCACCTGCGGGAGTTCGAGTTGCCTCCAGATCCTGTGTCATTTTGCCAGATCCATCCATGTGGCAGCCCCCAGGCATGGCAGGCCAGGGATTCCAGAGGGCTGGAGGTCAGACAGAGTGGGCAGGGCTTGAGCTGGTCCTATTGGAGTTGCAGTTTGGTTCCTTTGGTTCCTTAAACCCATGGAGGCTTGTCAGGAAGTCTTTGGCGTTCCCTCTCCCGGACATGTTCTTCCCCTCCCCCAAACCCTTTCCCCCAGTGAACCTGTCCCTCCCTTCTACTCAATCCGGAATCCCCCAGAGAAGTGCCTTCTGACTTCTGATCACCCAATTCCATTATCTTTTTTCATGGTCTCATGCCTCTCATCTCAAATCCTTTCTCATTATTGTGAATTCAAATGTATGTCTTTTATTGGCAAATATTGGGACACCCCAGGAGACTATGACTCTATGAGGTCACGAATCATATCTGATTATTCTCATCATTGTATTTTTAGCTTCTATCATAGCTTCTGGAACACGGAACGCTCAATAAATATTTGGGAAATGAGTAAGTGAATGAATATAGGTTTGTTTGTTTTTTTAATTCAGTCAGGATAAGCTAGGTTTTGCTGCAATAACAATCTCCAAATACCAGTGGTTGAATATAGCAAAGGGGCATTTCCTTCTTGTTCTTGCTTTCTGGGCAGGCAATAGGCTGGCACCTGTGTCCATAGCATCCTTACTCTTAAGGTGGATGGATGTGGGCCTTGACATTTGGAATGTCACGTGAACAAGTGTGAACAAATGAACAAATGTGGCCAAGCAAAGGAAATGGCAAAACGTGCACCAGCTCTTACCGCCTTCCACCCAGAATGACATAGTTCACTTCTACTCACATTGTATTGGCTAAAGCAAGTCACATGCTCTTGCCTAACTTCAATAGGGTCAGGAAGGGCAATTCTCCTGTGTTGCAAGAGGCCCATCAATGTGACTTAAAATGATGTCAACTGTATGAATTGCAGTCACTGACCTTGGGGAATCAGTGCTGCACCATTAGCACTTTCATTTTAAGCCTAATTTATTCTCGCAACACAGGCTAGGGGTTGGATTTTTCCTTCATTCCTTCAACTAACATTTTCAGAATCTGGACCAGGCCCGAGGCTAACCTGTGAGGATTGGGTTATGAGCACAAAGTTGTCTCTGCCTTCAATAGTCTACAGACCAGGAGAAACAGGTGCTTTCAGGATTTCTGAAGTCTAGGTGCATGACAGTGTGAAAAATAGAATTTTACCTATATTTCTGTTGGTCAGCTTAGGGATTTTAATTGAGGCTGGAGGAGTCCTGGGAATCTGTGGACATATCTTTGGGTGTCATTTCCAAGGCAGAGGACTCCTGGTCTGCAGGGATAATTAGATGCCATAAGATAAATTCAGTGATCTGATAACTTCTCCAAGACGTGTTGGGTCTGAGGCTTAGAGAATCATCAAGAAGAAATAACTCATCCTTCCTGTGGAAACTCAAAGAAGGCTTTACAGAGGAGACATATCTGAAATGCGTGTTGAAGAATAAGGCAAAATTACTGAGATAATTTTTTTGGGGGAAAGGTATGTTTTAGAGCTAATGGCCTGATTTTCTGAGGTATTAAACAGCTATAGTAGTTTATCTAAACCTTGGCTTGCTCGTCTATGAAATGGGATGACAGCCTCCTCTCCCATAAGGGTAGCTCTTCAGTGCCCAAGAAGGCTGAGCACAAGGCCCTGTGCAAAGCTCTATGCACCGCCATGATGACTAGCCTGGGAAGGAAGAGAGGTTGGGCTTGGACAGCAGCCGGTGCCATTGCACAATGCTGGGGTGCAGTTTGGCATGGTCCAGAAGTTGGAAATGGTTCCGTTGGATGAGAGAAAGGGGTTGCAAACTCAAGTTCCTCCTAGGACCAGGCAGGTAAGATAAAGAAATGGAACCAGAGAAGAAAGATGGGCGGACATTCCTGAGCCCAAGTATTACTTAAAACCATTCAGTTTCAGCTGTTTAAAATGCATGAACTGGGACGAGAAGCCTAACCCCAGACATGGGTTTGGTTGATGAGTTGACAATCTCACAATGCGTGTGTATGTGAGTGTAAACGTGTGTGTATGTGTGCGCACACGTGTGTAGAAAATGAAGTTGGAATGGAGACACTGAAGCGTTCTAATAGAGAAGAGAAATCAATGTTTCACTAATCTATTAGAAATGCTACGGGGCCTGTCTGGGGTTGAGATCGGGGTTATAGAATCGAGGATATGCAGAGGACGCTTTCTGGACTTCCCATGTGTTGCCCAAACTGAGATTAATGAAATCCAAGCCAGCGCCAAACAGCCCTTGCAGTTAGTAGGAAAGATGGAGAAGGCTATAAAGTTGGGAGCATAATGCATTCTACACCTGAATAATCAATTAATGCCTCTTTAATGATTGTGGAGGCAATATGTACAAATTCCAAATCAATCTCAAGAATTAATCAGCCAAGGCAACAGGGCCTTGTGTCTCCACAGATAAACCAGCAGGTGTGGATTGCAGAGGATCCTATTTTACTGTAAAACCAGATGCCAGGGATGCTCTGCTGTGGCGTATGGGGAGAGGAGCCCACAGCTTCCTGTCAACCATCTGAGCTTGACGTCCAGGGGAAGAGATTTCAGGCAATGATACCAAACAGGAAGGGAAGATGTGTTTCTGGCCCGATCAGACTAATATTCTCAAAGAGGAGACTTCAAAGAAGGAGATTTAAGATCCAAGAAACTGAGGAAACCCTGTCAGTGGATTCTCTTCCCAGCACAATCGAAGACTTCTTGAAATGTGTAATTCTGCTCCTATAGATTTTTTTTAATTTGTTTCTCAGAGGCCATTAATACTTTTTCCATCATTTAGGGAAATATCCAGGTCCATTAGCAGTGCGTTTTAGACATCCCGACCTCTGCTGACGTCTTCCTGCTGGGAAGATGAGCCAAAGATACAAGAGATGGCTAAATGGTATTCTCAGACTTGATGCACACGTTAGAATGCTGTAGGTCTCCACCCACATTCTAGAATGTGCACAGAGGTAGTGCCCGCTCAAGGGCCAGGAATTGGCAGGTGTGTGTGATAAATGCTGGCTGAATAAATAAATTTGTTAAATAAGGAACTCACAGTACAAATCATTCAGATGTGTGCTGAGATGTCAGAGAAGGCAGCCCCTGTTGCCACTAGAGCCACTATTGTTAGAATGGGCAGTGCGGCTGAGTGGTTAGCGGAAGGTGCCCAGGCTGCCCGGTTCTTAGTGTTACTACCTAACAACCATGTGAATTGGGGCAATTTATTTAGTGTTCTTGCTTAAATATCCTCATTGATAAAAAATGGTGATGACAACATTATCTACCTCAGGAGATTGTTGTGAGGGTCAAATCAGGCAATTCATATAAAAGATACACTAAGCACTCAGAATTTCACCATGATTATTTCTGGAGATATTTTCTAGTGACATACGATATGCACTTATGCAGATTCACCTCAAGGATGCTTGAAGTTTCTTAGAAGTGCCTGATACTATGCCACAAAGTCCACTAGCTTTATTTCATTGAATCATTAATGCCCGTATTTTCCTATACTTCAAACGTACCACACATGTTTGTACCTCAGGACCTTTGCACAGATGTCTCCTCTTACAGAGGTGGTCTAAACCGCTCTATAGGAAGGAGTATCCACTCCTCCTGTTTCTTCCTCTTCCCCTACCTTGCTTTATTTTTCTTTCCACTTCTCTTCATCCAAGATTATATGTCATAGCAGTTTGTTGGTTATCTATCTATCCCTCCTGCTAGAATGTGACCTGGACAAGGACAGAGACCTTATCTTGTTCACTGTTGAGTGGTGCTCACTGTTGTGCCGCGTTACTGTAGACACTCCACGATCCATAAGCGAATGAGTGAATGAAAGTTCTGTCATCTCCATATTATACATGGGGCAGAAGCTTCCAAAAACTGCCGTGACTTGACCACTGTATTTAAGCAAAGGAGACAGAACTGGATTTGAACTTGTGATTGAAAGGGCCAGAGCCATTTCCTTTGTCTCTTAATATGCAGGAAACTCCTACTACTCTCACGGTGGACCAGAGTTGGTAGAATGTGCAGCACTTTCCCCCCAGGAGCTCTGCGGGATGGCTGGAAGAGCAATGGTTATGGAAGAGTCATGGGTTAATGAAACCCATGGTAAAAACAGATGAGTCTGTAGCCAGATATGGGGAACTCAAGTTGGAGGCACAGACATCCAGATGCCCACATCTGCCCAGGCAAGTTCCAGGGTCTTCTGACCCATCCTCCCTGTCCATGAATTCAGGGGTTCTCGAAACCACCCTCGTGTACAACCATCTGTTAGACTGACTCACAAAACTCAGGAAAGCACTGCGTTTCCATCACGTTTTAGTGTCGTGTAAATCCCCATGAGGACCGGCCGAAGAAGAAATGCATCAGGCACAATCTGATGGGCGTGAAGCTTCTTCAGTTTCCTGGGGATATGTTACCTTCCCACATCGACTTGCGGACATGTGCAGAGCAGCACCAGCCCGGGACTTTGGCTTAAGCCTTGGTGTCCAGAGCATTTATGGGGGTCTTACTGGGGACTCCATCACTTAAGCATGGTGCACGCATCACTGCCCACCTGCGAACTCAATCAATCGTTCTTCCTCTCGGGGGTCAAGCTGATATCATGGAGCTCAAGAGCAAAATAAGGGAAAAGGTGGGGAGGGGAGTGGACAGCATAAAGAAGAGTGGATGGAAGGAGAGGGAGAGGGAGGGGAAGGAGGGGGAGGGGAGGGGAAGGAGGGGGAGGGGAGGCAGCAAGCAATGAATGCAACAGCATCCCACCACGCGGATGCTCAAACAGACCACAGGGCTCCACCTGGACGTCTAAGGAGAAAGCATCAATCAAAAACCAATAAATAAATGAATGAAAGGAAGACTGACAGAGTAGAGGGAGAATAGGGAGGGAAGGAGGGAAGGGAAAGGCAGAGAGGGTGCAGACTGCAATGGAGAGAAGCCCTCTCCAAGGATTTTCAACTCTGTTGAAATGAACCCAAACACTGTGTAGGTACAAGGCTCTAATAAAAAATAAAATAGAATAAACACCCAACCCTCCAATCACATGATTGATGTTCCTGACGTGGCCAGCGCCTGCTTCAAGTTGTCTGATGTGTACAAGTCATCAGAGTGGTTTGAGCACTGCCCCCCCACCCTCGTGAATAACAAAGGCATTCCTATTATTCCATAAGTTCCAGGACTCTGGCAGTTATTTCCCAAGAGCTAGGGCCATGGCCCCACTGCCCTTCTTCTTTTTCCCCTGCATCCTGGAGATGAAGCCCAAGTCACTCTACTACGGAGCTCTGTTCCCAGTTCTTTTTTATTTTTTATTCTGAGACAGGGTCTTGCTGAATTGCCAAGGCTGGCCTTGAACTTGTGATCCTCTTGCCTCCACTCAATGGTCCCTGGGATCACAGGCATGCATCCCTGCTCTCAGTTCACACCTCTCCTCTTTGAAGGGTTCCTCCAAAGCACGTCCCTCTGGTTTTGATGATTCACATTAAACTGGTACTTTTCAACCAGGGGCGACTGTATCCCCCACCCAGGGATACGTGTTGGAGCACAGAGACATTTTGGGGTGTCACAAGAGGAATGTGCAACTAGACCCTAGTGGGTAATGCCAGAGATGGTGCTGGTGGTTCTACAACACACAGGGCAACCCATGCTCTGATAGCCAAGAGTTGTGCACCCCAAAATATGAACAGTGATGAGATTGAAAAGCCAGACATGAGCCAAGACAGGTTTGCATGGAATAGAAAGGATGCTGGCAAGATTTCCTTCTCCCGTTCTGTCTCATTCCTGAAAATCAGGAAACCTTCAGTGAAATTGAGCTCTTCTTATGAGTAAGTGTCTGGGCTGCCCAGAAATGTGGCTGTCACACCAGGCCCCAAAGATTTAATTCCATCCACCTAGAAATGTGCTAGGTCAGAAGAGCTCACAGGTGGAAGTACCTCTGATGGACAGGAGATCAGTTTTGAAGCTACATGGGCAGGGTATTAAATAACATTGAATCTCAAATTATGTTATATCCATGTACAAATATGTCATAATAAATCCCACTATTATGTAAAATCATAAAACACCAATTTTAAAAAACAACATTGAATCATAAGATGAAGAAATTACTCACATTCGACTTCTCCATCTGTCCGATTAGGGAAGCGTCTTGATTTGGCTAATCAGTCTTCAGCACCTGTCTCTCACTCACTCACCATCCTCTATTTTATAACAGGAGAGTGGGTCTCAGACTTGGATCTTTCACCAGCAACACCTACATAAATTTCAAAAATGTATTTTTTTTTTCTGATAGAAACCATCTATTTCTGTCCAGTAAGTACCAGTTGCGGATGATACAGCAAGTTGTCTTCTACAAATAATTTATCTCAAGGGATGTCTACTCTAATTGAAATTAGAACTTTCCATGTACAATTCATTCCCTTTAAAGAAGTCATGAAGTCATGGTGGTAGAAACATCTAGCGCTCCCTCACGTCTTGTTCTTTTTCTTTCCTCCCTCTTTGGACACCCTTGAGGACTGTATTTCCTATTTTCTTTTGAGTTAGAGCCTTGACATTATTCCTAGCTAAAAGCTGCAGGCAGGAAATAGCTCAAATGACCCCCTGGCTTTCCAATATTAAGGTGCAGACAACCCAAACTGGGTGTTGAGGCTCCTGTGTCGTATACCATGGAGATTCCCTGAGGGAATATGTAGACCAGACACTCCTGGACACACAACTTGAGCAGGAGAGAAGCTTAACTTGCATTAATTAATTACAAATATGTCATAATCCCTGATACTCCAAGACCAATTTTTTATCACTGAGTAACACAGTCTTCTTTGTAGCACAGAAATTAGTTCCAGGAGTGGGGTGATTTATAATATAAACGTAAAGTGGATAGCATTACTTAGGAGTTAGGAGATGAGGAGCAAGACAACTGCTGTCAGAGGTTCCTAACACCATCATTCCTGATGGCAGTGAAATGTCTTTGGCAACAACCAGGGAGGCAGACCAGGTGCCTGATGAACTTGTAGCTCTAGGGAAAAAATTGGAAATAGGACATTAGCCGTTGTGTTGGTTGATATTGTCTGCATGGGGAAGCAATGATCGAGGGGAGAACGGGCCAGTTTGCAGTTAGAATTGAAATAAATAGATTCCAGAAATGGTTTGCAGAGTGGTAGAATGGGAGGTATAGAGATCTGGCAAAATTGAAAAGATTATTATTTTGTATTTTATTTTATTTTGCACAGTGCTGGGGATCAAACCCAGGGTCTGTCTTGTTTTTGTTTGTTTGTTTTGGTACCGGGGATTGAACTCAGGGATGCTTAACCACTGAGCCACATCCCCAGGCCTTTATTGTATTTTATTTAGAGACAGGGTCTCACTGCGTTGCTTAGGGCCTCGCTAAGTTGCTGAGGCTGGCTTTGAACTCGCAATCCTCCCGAGTTGCTGGATTGCAGGCATGTGCCACCACACCTGGCCAAACCCAGGGTCTTCCACGTGCTGTGCCCAGTGCTAAGCTGCTGCCCCACCCGGAAGATGGAAAGCTTATTTCAGCAGCACTACACCAAGGCAGTGCTTTCTGTTGAGTTCCCATAAAATGGGAATCCTCCCCAACCAGGAAGACCCTTCTCCAATATCAAGTCATGAACATCTCCATAGGCTCACCTAGAATCAGAATTATGGGGTCTTCAAGTTAGGAAGAGACCCTAAGGGACTGGCTTCACAGCCCCTCATAAGCATGGCTAGGGTAGAAGATTGGGATATTTAGCCATCAAGAACTGAAAGAAGGAAGACCCTCCAAAAAAGTCATGTAGAAGGAAAGGCAGACCCTGCAGACGATCCTAGCAGGAGATTTGGGGCAGCCAGAGCTCTGACAAGGACCCTCTTTAGGACAGGAAAGAATTTCTGATATGAATTTTGAGAAGTAAGATATTAGCAAAGAGATTATAGCAACTGATTTCTAAGTAGGATTGCAGGTGGGCTGGACATCTGGTCAGGGAGAGAAGCCACTGTGGCCTGTGCTTACATCTCCATTTTCACACTCACTTGTTATTCAACCTCTCTAGTTGGAATATGGCTTGGAAGAAGCCCTTTTATCTACTTGTGCCCAGTTCCCAGCACTGGACCTAACCCGCAAAGTAAGTCTATATTGGAGCCGGGTGCAGTGGTGAATACCTGTAATCCCAGCGGCTGGGGAGGCTGAGGCAGGAGGATCTCCAATTCAAAACCAGCCTCAGCAACTTAGCGAGGCCCTAAGCAACTTAGTGAGACCCTGTCTCTAAATGAAAATAAATAAATTAATTGAAGGGGAAAAGGGATGTTGCTCAGTGGTTAAGCACCCCAGTACAAAAAACAAACAAACAAACAAAATGCACAACAAAATAAAATGAAAAACACCAAACTATATTAGAGTTCCAGAAAAGGATAGCTAAATGAAGGAGTGAATGAAGCAAAAAATAAATTGAGCAAGTAGTTGAGAGTCTGGAGCCAGGGTATATATTTTGGTTAGCAGAAAGGGGATGGGCAGGGGATGGAACTGGTCACAATTAATAGTAAGAGTGCAAGAGGCTGGCCGTGGGAATTCAGAGGACTCTTTCTCCTTCCCACTCATTCAGTCATTCAACAAACGTTTTCCCAGCACCAACTACATGACACGTGCACACTGCTACACTCTGAGGAGCCCAGTGTGAGGCCAAGAGACACTGTGGTAGCCCTCCAAGCACTTACAGCCCAGACGACTTGACTTTACATAAGAGGAAACGGCATCTCAGAGAGTGGTTTTTCTAGAATGATATAGTTAGAGATTGACAAGGGCAGGAAAGGACCTGAGATCCTGCCTGCCTGGGCCTTTGAGGACAGACATTCAACCAAAGATCAAGGTGGTAACCCAGGAGGTGCATTCGGCCCTCCCGAAGATTGTGGTGAGACCAGATTGTGTTTCCAAAAATTGGGAACCTCACACACACATCCACTTTCCTGCCTTCTCTGGAACATCAGGGGATCTGGCCACCCAGAGTCTGTGTTGTTTCTTCTGTTACAAGCCAGTCCCCTCCCCGACTCTGTGGGGACCTGAGTAGCCAGCAGGTGGTCACACCTGTCTCAAACACCTTTCCTCTGGCCCAGTTCTCTTTCCTTGGCTCTGAATTCCTTTGCAATCCTTACTCTTCACCCTGTGACCTCTCATCTCCTCCCTTGATGCTAAGGATTCCTGGAGCCCTTGTTAGGGAGGGCAGCAAGCATCACATCCCCAACCCACAAGGCAAAGCTGCAGTTACTCATTTTTCTCCCTGCTTCCCCTCATCCAGACCCTCAGTCCCTATTTTCAATGAATGTCCAGGCATCTTTCCATCCCCAAACCCCCAAAAGCAGCATTGGCATAAGAGAAAGGGCAGCATCGCTTAGTGATTTTACATCCCAATCATTGTGGTCTCTAAGTTCATTCATTATGTATGCAAAATGGTAATGTGCTGGTATTTTAATGCTCTTAAGCATACAATATTCTTATTAATCCAAGCGCCTTTTTTCCCCCCTGTTCATAATTGAATGGTTTACTTTATTATTGCTTTATGGTAACGACCCTGGATTTCCATTTTTCTATAGGGTGCCTAATTTTAACAGGAGAGCAATCAGAATCGGGAGGGCTGGCTGTTCTAATTGCTTTCATTATAAAAGCCACCAGTATTCCAGCAGCAGAGTGATAGATATTCAGGGACTTCAGTGGAAACCCACAAGCAGGGCGTGGGTCCCTCTGGTTTCTGGGGGTCCACAATGCCACATCTCATCACAACAGATCCCAGATCTGCAAGATGCACCCTCCCTCCCCCAGTGGTGACGGTCTGAACATTAACTTGGATCGAGGGCTATTTATAACAGTTTGTACATTTAATCAGTTTTTTTGCAGTTTTCAGCATGATGCGAACTCTATCCCTGTCCAAGGCATTTGGTTCAAATCAGCCGAGACAGAGAGTAATCAAGATTTATGATGCTCATTCTGACTCCCATCCCACAGTCTCTGCTACTGCCACTCGCCAGCTGCCTCTCCCCGTCCCAGCCCGATGACACCCACTTCACTTTCTCTCCAGCGAGTGATTTAATGTCCATCTTGAAAACTGTCAAAATGCGTCTGGTGCTCCAGATATCAGCCGGGTGGTTTTTGTGCTTTCCCTAAACACCTCTTACCAAGTACACCCAGCTTCCACAATCTTGCCTTCCAAAGGTTGGGATTGTCTAAAGCCCAGGACCTGGGGAACTGCCAGGAAGGAGTGTCAATCCCAGAGAACACATGGCAGAATCCAAGAGAAGACTTGAGTCAAACTGAGATGGATGACCTTGGTGTGCTTGATCTTGGTCTAGTGGAAGGGGATTTTGCACAAAGTTGGGCTATAGCCCTTGTGTCTCTTTAGAGTTCTGTCCTTCACGGGGCACTGGGGATGACAGATAGCCTAAGAGTCCTTGGCACACCTCTGTGCCACTCCTCCCCAAGTGAGAACCACATCCTAAGACACAGGAAAGGCTTGCTATGACTCCCCACAGTTAAACCTGAGAGGCTTAGAAAGGGCTCAGGCTTTGCACATCTCAGAACCTGAATGTTCATGGAATCGAGGGCTTGGCATGCATAGACGGCTGGAACTGAGTTTCCAAGGAGCAGCCAGGTACTGGATGCTGGTCTACTGCCCTGGGGATCACACTTTGTAAACCCCCCATGTAGTGGGTAAGAGCTTTGCTACTCAAAGTGTGGTCCATGGACCAGCAGCATCAGCAACAGCTGGGAGCTTGTTAGCAGTGAATCCCCAGCCTCATCCCAGCCCTTCTAAGCCAGAATCTGCACTCCGTCTAGTAGGCTCTGTGTGCATTAGAGTGTGGCAAATGAACAGGTTCTGGGACCCACACCACCGAGGTTCAAACTCCATCTCTGCACTTATTAGTTCTGTCGACTTTGGTGACTGGCATAACTATCCACGCCTCAGTTTCCACGTCTTTAAAATGGGAGAGTGGAGGTGGCCTTGCCTCTTAAAGACATAGATGTGTTCATGCACATAAGCACCCGGCAGGTTGCGAGCACTCATGGGAGCCTTAGAGCTTGACAGCTTCCAAGTTCACCTTGTACAGAAAATTTGTCTGTGTCCATCCGAGTTTCTTCCTGAGGGATCATTGCAAACCCATGCATGCTGAATTTATTTTCAGCAGAGTTAGTCCCTGGGCCTAATTGTTCTCTCAGTTTTCTTTTATTCTACGTGGTGATTTTTTTTTAAATGGACATAGTTGACAACTTTTATCCACAGTGATACAAATACATACCTTATACACATGCACACACATACCTATGTACACCTGTGTGCAGACATCCACAGGCATTCATGTCTAATGTTACGTATGGTATTTTCAGCTACTGCAGAAAAGGTAAAGGTCTGTCCACAGCAGCCTCGTTCCTGACCAGCAGCACCTGGGAGAGTTCCTAGTCTCCCTCCTTCTTGGGATTCACGGGATGGGCGTTCTGTTCTCTGCTGGTTGCCTCTGTCCTCACCTCTCCCTATTGTCTCACACACCACCCACTCTGCTCCCTTGTGCCACCTGTCGGGCCACTGGGGACTCTGTGTTAGCCATGCCTGTACAATGTGATGTAAGTCACTGCAAAATGCTTCATCTGTGAGGTTGTGTCTGCAAACAGAGCCACAGGGCCACAGAGCCACCGGGTCACAGTGTCACAGGGCCACAGGGCTGTGGGGATGCTCAGCAGCACCCCAGGCTCACTCACATACCCCCGGGCCTCCTCCCCGATGGAGACGACCTCTGACCACACCCAGTCTAGGAATTGAGTTCTCAGTGGAATTGAGACCACCCCCCTCCCTCATGGGTGAATCAAGGAATCTAAATCCAAAAGGGTACTGTGACATGATTTCTGTTGACTTGCTCTTTATCTATGATTACTAGAGATCTGATCCTGAAAACTGGGGAGGAGACACCCTTATCACCCCACCTTCTAAATCAGAGGCCAGCAAACTCTTCTCTGAAAGGCAGAGAGTAAATATTTTAGGATTTGCTGACCTAGAGGACACCTACTGTCCTATAGCAGTGAGATAGTCGCGGACTATGGGAATGAAGGAGGGCAGTGACCTTGACAGACCACACAACACGGGTGCAGGCCCCATCCGGTCCATGGATGTCCATGTGTTGATCCTGCTCTGAGTCAATTCGGAGGTCCACTTTTGCTTACTTCTATTTTTTAAAATTTTTTAATTTTATTTGTTCTAATTAGTTGCACGTGACAGTAGACTGCATTCATGCATTTTGATAGATCACACGTAAACAGAGTGCAATCTCTCATTTTTCTGATTGTGCTTGTTGCAGGACGACATTCGTCATGCCCTCACACGTGTCCATGAGGTCATCATCTCTGTTTCCCTCTACTATTTACTTCTTTCTATTTTATGAAAACACTTTAAACAGTTGTAGTCAGCTCAGCCCAGATTCCATTGGATTTTCTCTTTTTCTTTTTCCTTCTCTCTCACCTCCCTTCTCCGGCAGGTCCCCCTGTTTTCAAAACACCATAATGAATTTCCCCGGTGATGACCGCAGATCATGACATCCTGATGTGTCTCCTTGTATCATCCGTGCCACTTACTGCCCCACAAAGACTCTTCGTTGCCAGGGGCCATGTGCATAGTGACCATGCACGCACACACACACACACACACACACACTCACACACACTTTTCTCCCCCAGATATTAGTGCATCTTGGCTGATCAAAGTGTATGAAAATGGAAAGAAAAACAGAATTTTTTAAAAATAGCTGCCTTGAAACTCTGAGATGTATAAACTCACTGTCCTAGCCAGTTCTTACCTGTGACTTTCCAGTTGATAGTGGCACAATAGAGCAGAAAGATCTGTCTGCCCCGAGGATCAGGGTCTTACGCTCTCTCTGTGGGGTCCTTCTGGGTATCAGAGGGAACTCGTATAAAGCACTCAGCTCAGTGCGTGGCTTCAGGAAGTAGCCGTGAGATCCCCGCTTGGCATCATAGTTCATGAGATGGATCATAGCGTGGCCTGTTGGGTGATCCACCTTCCCTTTAGAACCAAGACTTGGGTCACAGGTGGGACAAGCTCCTGGGAATGATTTTGTTTGTCTTTAAAAACGCATCTTCTAGTAATGCTTTATGATTTGCAAAACACTCCCCGTTGATCCTCAGTGAGGCTGTGTGTGATCTCAGCCACGGCCAAGTTGACAGAGGAGATCTAGTACAGGCCACGACTCCAGTGCAGCGCCCCCATAATTGGTAAGTGACCCAAATGACCTGCTTGGAGTTGGATGCCAGTTAGGAGCTTCCGTACAGGGAGTGTCTACCATTCCATTAATACCCAGGCAACGAACAGGTAAAGCTCCAGATTGACGATGTGACTTCATTCCACCCCAGCCCCTCCAGATCACGAAGGCACAGGTTGCTCTTTTATAGACTTTCAGAGGATCAAAATTATACTCCTGAGCCACCTCTGATGTAAGATAAGAGGTGCTCCATTTTAAATAGAAAGATCAATATTTTTTTTTTCTAAGAGGAAGATACTAGAACATTCCCTGATGTTAAGGTCATACCCAGTTGTAGGCTTGGTTGGCTGCCTGGCTTCCTGAGATTCTCACTGCCTCCCACGGGCCGCCATCCAGCATCCAAAATGCTTTCCAGAACCCTGGTGCTCCTCTCTTGAAGGTACACAGTGTGGGATTTCTCACATCTACAGACCATAAACCCAGCCAGCCCAGAAACCCCACTCACTTTGACTGTTTGAGTAAGAGTTCTGGTCCCAGCAGAGCTGCAAGGCTGGAACTCAGTGTGTTCTTTGATTGGCAGGTGATGTGCCAGGTTCTTTATTAGCTAGCTTAGAGGGGTGGTCAAGTCCACTGTTGGGCAGGAGTTAAAAGGCTAGGGTAGGCTCCTCCGTCTGGAGCCCTGATTGACGTCAGGAGCAGGGAATTAAGTTTACCAAGAAATAGAAGGCTAAGGAACATTTTTTTTTTTTTTTGGAGAATTTCTCCCAGTTTCTCCTTATTTGCTAACTAGCACCAACTCTTTGATTCCAAAAGCCAAAGTATTAGAACTTCAAAAGAGTTTTTTGTCTGTCTGTTTTTTGCCACAAGTAGGAGAAAGCTCCAATTCCATCAGCTTACTCCACCAGAGCAATTTGTTATTGCACCTGAGAAAAAGTTTAGAAGGCAGGTTGGCTCCAAGGTGGGGTAATTCAGTGGCTCAGTGACATCACCTGGTTATCCCAGTCTCTCTCTTCTGCTATTGGGACGTGTCAGTTTTCCAGACAGACTAGCTTTTCCTCATGGTCATGAAATAGATGCAGCTGGGTTAGCCATCACATCCAGAATCTATTCTGTCCAGAAGAATAAGAACCTAAAAAGCAAAATATGGCATCACTTTCTGGTGCCCTCATGGTCAGCAAGGAGACCATTCTCAGAAGTGCCCCAGCTGATCGCTGCTCATGTGTGTTTTCCAGAATCAGTGTTACAAGTCCACACCTGCACAAATCACATGCAACGGAAATGGGATCTTTTTAACATTTGGAGCTAATCAGATGTGTCCCCTAAATCAGTTATCTGGGAAATGGGCACAGCAGTTTCAGCTGTCCAAGAAGAAAGAGCCAGCAGAACCTCAGCTCCAGAGCAGGCTGGGGAAAGCAGGGGTCATCATGAGACGATGGATGATAAATGTTAAGCCTTTTGCATCTGTGGGCTGGGCAATCAGAAAACACCACGTGACCCCAGACAGACTCTGAGCCTATGAATCCTACTCTCATTCTTCCCCTCTTCCTCCTCAGTGACCCTGCTTAGAAATATCTACTGCTGAGCTCCATCTGCAGACTTTCGGAATATCGAAAAACATCTGCTTTACTTTCAAATACGATATTGAAAGTAAAGTCTGTTTCACTCTCCAAAAAGAAAAGAGAAAACATTCAGACTTTGGTTTTGTGGGACTGGCTTATTTCACTTAGCATGATATTCTCCAGCTCCATTCATTTACCTGCAAATGCCATAATTATATTCTTCTTTAGGGCTGAGTAATATTCCATTGTGTATATATACCACAGTTTCTTATCCATTCATCTGTTGAAGGGCATCTATATTGGTTCCATAGTTTTGCTATCATGAGTTAAGCTGCTGTAAACATTGCGGTGGCTGTGTCACTATAATAGGCTGATTTTAAGTCCTTTAAAAACTGGGTATAAACTGAGGAGTGAGATAACTGAGTCCTTATTTGTGTACAATGAATCAAAATGCAATTTGTTAACATAAGAAAAAATTTTAAAAGTCTATAAAGAAAAGAAAAACTCGATATTCAGGATTGTAACCTTGCTATCAGGAAACTATTGAGAGTCCCATTCATAAGTAATTTCTGCCTCTCCCATTCGCCAGTAGCTGAAATGAGCCTCCCATCGGATCTGAATGCTGAGGGTCTGGATTCTTGATTTGCCTTCTCTGATCCACATTCTCCGGGAAGCACCACCTGTTTTGTTGAGGAGGTTTTTAGTTCTGTCCTTTCTTCCCTTTGCTGACTGGTCTGCTGGTTTTTTTAGATTTGTTCCTCCTCTTCTTCCTGGTGACTCTCTAACCTACAGTGTAGATTTGGTGCCTAATAAGTGCGCAGTGACATTTCTTTGTGTTGAATAAATGAATCCATTCGCTAATGAAGCAGCAGAGGAATTAGGTAGCTACTTACTGGCCCCAGGTCCCTCCAACTGTCGCATTCCAGAGCACATGGCTGATCTGCTAAGCTCTTCATGGTTCCGTTCTTTTATTGTTCTCATTTATCAGAGGGAGAAACTGAGGCTCAGCAGAGGTTTAGGATCACTCAGGTTGACTCATCTGGTAATGCGAGGGTCTGAGCTAAGTAAAGGCGAATGCGTGGTCTTGAACACTTGGCAGACCTAAGGGGTGGTTGGAAAGAATCAATCTGGATACCAGAGTCTTCTTCAGTTTTGGCAAATAAGTGAGTAGAGCGTAAGGTAAATTCCCTTAAACAATCAAGATCATTATGTTTAAAAAGCCGTATTCCTTCAAGTGGGTGTGTTGGTTATCAAAAACAGACACTTTTCAACCAGTTTCTTGAGTTCAGTGGGAAGGCTAGTACCTGAGCCAGTTTGGGGACAAGGTTGACTTGAAAACAAGGAGAAATTCTTAAGAATCCCAGGCTCAGCTGGGCACAGTGGTGCATTGAAATCTCAGTAACTGGGGAGGCTGAGGTAGGAGGATCACAGGTTTGAGGCCAGCCTCAACCACTAAGTGAACCCCTTTCTCAAAAGAAAAAAATAAAAAGTGCTGTGATGTGGTTTAGTGTTAAAGCATCTCTGGATTCAATCCCTAGTACCAAAAAGGAAGAAATAGAAGAGGTGAAAGGAGAAGGAGAAGAAGGTGGGGGAAGAAGGAGAAGAAGCCTAGAAGATACGTTACCTCCCTCTTGGCTTCCTTGCTGGGAAGATGCTCATGGTACTGGGCAGCGTGTGACATATCTAGTGATCCCTCCTCTGAATGGAAGGCTAATTGGCCAAGGCACTTTTTATAATCTGGGCACAAAACTCTACACTTTGGATCCCACGCAGAGCATGTGCTGAAGGGTGGTGGCCCAGCAACAATCTGAAACTGGGTTCTGTTAACTGTCCCTGTCCTTTGCAATGACTCCCATCCCAATACAGTCACACACTCATTCCAAGAACTCCGTCTAACCGTGCTCTACCTTAGAAGTGTAGTTCTCACACTGGAACGTGGCCATGAGTACACCCAGTTCCCAAAACTGTCATGAAGAAAGAAAGAGCTCAGGGAGGTGATGCTGCCCTAGCTCAGGGAGGCCTCGGGGCTGGACTGGTGTCCTGGGTATGTGGCCTGGACAGTTTCACAGGGCTCTGCCACTCTCAGGGCCCCATGCTGGGTCTGATGACTCACTGTTACAGTGTTGAATTTTTTTTTTGGCGAGGGGCAGGGGTAACTGGGGATTGAACTCAGGGACATTCCACCACTGAGCCACATCCCCAGCCCTATTTGGTATTTTATTTAGGAAACAGGGTCTCACTGAGTTGCTTAGTGCCTTGCTTTTGCCGAGGCTGACTTTGATCTTGCGATCCTCCTGCCTCAGCCTCCTGAGCCACTGGGATTAGAGGCATGCGCCACCACGCCCAGTTAGTTTTGAAATTCTTAATAATTTTGAACAAGGCTCCACATTTTCACTATGCACTGGGGTCTGCAGGACAGAGCTGCTCCTGCCTGAGGAACTGCTGGGGTGTCACAGCTCAGGTCCCAGGAGGAGGGTACTGGCCAAAGGAACTGGCCAGAGAAGGGCTGTTTCCTTGAGGTGACCACCATTCCCACATCCAGTGTCTAAAGATGTAAGGGATCTCTGGTTCAATTTTTGTGAAACCAGATATGTTTTTTTCTTACTCCACATCTCTACACACACTGTCCTCTTTCCAAGAACACCTGTCCCCAGGCGTTTATCAAAACCAAATCCTTTGACCTCCACATCTGTGGTTCTTTATGAGAGCAAGACCTGTCTGTCAAAGAGGTGAATGAGCAGCGTGGTCCTGGAGGCATGGCAAGTCCGGGCTTCTGCCTGGGATGGGAGGTAGGTTTCGTCTCATCTGCACACAGTCCATGGTCCTCTGGTGATGCACAGACCAGCCAGCCCAGGTCTTCATCTTAGCTCTGCCCACCATCACTCCGTGACTTTGGGACAGCTAAGCATCAAACCCTGAGTGTCCTCATCTGCAAAAAGTAAATAATACCAATAGGGCCTGGGTGAGTTACAAGGAGCAAATTTGTCAAGGCAAGTAAAGGAGCCAGAGCCATGCCTGGCATGCAGTAGGTGCTGTTATGTAAAAGCTGGAGTTCTGGGTCATTTCGCCATCTATACCCAATTATGTGGAGTAAGTGGAAGATCTTTGGAGCCAATCAGAACTATTTTGCACATTTCCCTGGGACCTTGCTGGCTGTGTAGAGCTCAGCACCGGCTGTATGATAATATGTATCTCACCCCCTCCATCACAAGAAATCTGGGGGTGAGACCTACTGTGGGCTAGAACTGGCAGGATTGAATAAAGTGAAGATGAGCTTCAGTCCCAGAAAACAATGCCTGAATCTACACTTTCTACCACAGGGCTGTAGTAGCTGTGTGTCACTCTGACCAAAGTGTCTGACATAAACAGCGTGGAGGAGGGAATCTTGATTGTGGCTCATGGTTTCCCAGGTTTTAGTCAACAGTCCGCTGGTTCCATTGCTCTGGGCCTGAGGTGAGGCAGAACATCATGGCGGAAGAGTGAGGTCCAGGAAGTTTGCTCAGTTCATGGCAGCTGAGAAGCGGAGAGGGCGGGGAGAAGAAGGGGTCAGGGACAAGATAAACTGTTCCAGAGCACCTCCCCAGTGACCCACTTCTTTTACTGGATCCCACCTCCCCATATTCCATGAAAAGTATTAATCCATCAAATGGATTAATCCACTGATGAGGTTGGAACCCTCATGATCCCATCACTTCCCCAAAGTCCCTCGTCTGGACATGGCTGCATTGGGGACCAGGCCCTTAAGTGCATGAGCCTTTGGGGATTGTTCTAGATCCAAACCATAATAGGAGTTGTGTGAGATTCTAAGTTATGAATATTCTCCAAACTTTATTTTTCCTCTTTAAAAATGGGGATGATTGTATCCATTTAGAGAGACACTAGCTCTATGAAGGAGCATGTGTTCCAGAAGGGCAGAGGTTTTCCGTGTTTTTTTTTTTACTTTGTTCCATTGGGTGTTACCTAGCACATAGGAAATGCAAAAGAAATCTTTGCAAGGCAGAAATATTAGGAGCATTATATAAAAGGATTTTGCAGTCCCTAGGTTGGATCTGGGCACCTATATCGTAGATGCTGGTTCAAATAATGGCTGAGGACATTCCTGAGATGCCAAGGACTCCGTTCTAAGGAGGACCTGCCTTCCCAGGCACACTGCTGGAATTGAGAAGAGGGACCTGATGCAGCCAGGTGAGCAGGAAGTGGAAGCGGAAAGGCAGGCACCTGGACCACACTGGTGGAGCTGGTGGAATGAGGTAGCTATCCATCCTTCAGCAGCTCCAGACCACCCAACGCTGGGAACAACCTCAGACCACACTCCTTCTGGCAGGTGTGAGGCTGTAGTCTCACTCATTTCTATCAGAATAAGATCAGAATCCTGGCGTGTCCCAGGAGGACATTTGCAATTCCAGCAGGAAGGGACCAACCGGGGAAGGCTGGTACCCACTGAAGCACACTCCATAGAATGTGGATTCTTGATTATTCTTGGATGCACTTGATTATCGGTGCATTTATTTTGACGAGACAAGTGTTAGATCGTAATCAAGCAGAGAGGAGCAAATAGGCCCCAAATTAAAAAACCAAAAGGGAAGAAAGATCATCTAGAAAGTATGTCTAGAGAAAGAAGTCTCAGGTCTGATTCACAGCAGCAAGATCCAACAGCTAAAAAAAAAGAGAGGTGTGGTTGATCTCTGATTTAGATTCTGGCCCCAAGCATCCTTATACTAAATTAGGAAAAAGTGGTCCAAGCTCAGCCATTGTCTTGACAGCCTTGGGAGCCTGCGTCAGGTAAGATCCTTAAAGGGAGGTGGTGAAGTTGAGTGGGACCCGGCAGTGGATTTGGCCAAGCCTGGATTTCGATTCATGCTCTGTCGCTTGAGATCTGAATAATCCCAGGCTCTCCAAGTCTCGCTGCCTCATCTCTAAGCAAAGATGGCCAGCAGGCTGGTGTGTAGTGGGGATTAGGTAACAAAGCAGAAAACAGGGCTGGTAAGAGGAGGAGGTGCGTTTGGTACCGCTTTGCAAGAGTTCTCAGTCCGCTCCCAGATTCCATTTCGGGCTTTGGGTGAGCCCAGGAAAGTCAACAGGGGCCATGTAAGTGAGAGATTCTCACCTCCAATTAGCTGCCTGTTCTCCAAGGTCTTTCTCAAGCCTGCTCTCTGACTCTGGCTTCCACAGATTCTTAGGAAGGTAGATCTAGAGAGGGACTGACTGGAGGCAGGTCTGATCGCATCCTGACATCAGGAGCAGGACCAAGCGCAAGGACCCAGGCAATATTTAAGGGTGGTGCGCACATGGACGTCAGCACCACTGCCTGACCCCAGCTCCCAGCGTCCATCATCACCTGGAGTCACTCAACACAGCGACTGGATTCTGCTCTGCATCGGACTGTGTGAACCTGAGAACGCAGGTTAAGGTCATGGATTCTGCCCTTCATCTGGGGCCACACCTATCACCTCTGCTTCCTCCTCCCCTTGCCAGATGTCTTGAGAATACCCGCAGTTACCTTGGTTCCCCTCCTACAAGGCTTCCAGGTTGCTCTCTGACCTGGATCCTTGTCCACAAAATAATCTTAATCATCCCTTTCTGTCCTAACATGTAATTCCCCAAACTGAAGGGGCCCCCTGAAGTGGCAGTGGGTAGAGGGTCTCGCCATCAGGGAGCCTGAGGCTCCAGATTCCACGTGCCTGGGGTTTCCATTGTGAGAACCAAACAGAAAAAATCAAACAGAATCGCTTCAACACCTGCTTGTATTTCTTTGCCCATATCTATGCAAAGCCTTGATGTATTTGTGCTATGAAAAATATTTAGTGAACTCCAAGGACCATATTCAAGAAATCAGCAGTGGGGAAATTGGGATTAGGTGGGAATGAGCCATGGATGGGCACACTGTGAGAGAACAGAAATCCAACATTGTAACCGTAAAGTGGGAAGAGAGTTAAAGAGGTTGGTGGTGGCAATGATTGGCTTGATCTCTTTGTTCTTCCCTCACCAATTGTATGCACAGTATTGGCTTCAGGACTGATCGATCAGTGGACTAACCCATCAGTATATCCAGCTTAGGTGTTCCATAATTATACATCCAACACCATAGCTCTGAACACCTCCTTTTATGTGCTTCAAAATATTCCAGACTGGAGCTAGCCGTGTTCTTCAGGGCTCCCTTCTGCAAAGCTGCTCCTCTTCCGGAGAGATCTCTATTGCTCAAGGCACCTCCATTCACTTGCAAGAAGCACAAATTTAGTAATCACTTGCAATATCTCTTTCTCCCTCAGTCTCCCTTATGGAATTCATAACCAACCTGCTGATTTTCATTTGGAGAGTCACTTGCGTCTATCTGTTTCTCTTTCCCTTCCTGCCAGCATCCTTGTCTGACCGGCTATTTCTTTCATCAAAACCCTGATGTCCCGCCATTAGTCTCCTTGAATGCAATCTCTTTCTTATGCTGCAACCAAAGTCCCTTTCCCAGTGCCCACTGATCAGATCATCCTGCCATTGATTCTGTCCTTAGAGGCACATATTTAAAATTCTTCAGTGTCATTTCCTTGCTTATGTGCTCAAGATAAAGCCTTGGAACCAGAAATGAAGTCAACTCCCAAAGACACCAAGGGGCCTGTGAGTGGAGAGAGGCCAGATATGGAGATGACAGCAGCCCAAGAGGATTGGACCCTGTCCACCGAAGGGCAGCCTCTTAGGGGAGACAGACTCCTCAGGTGGACTCAGATCCTGATTGTCAACCAGAGACAATAAGACCAGGCAGACGTTGGGGAAAAGTCCAAACTAAATGGAACCAGTGCTTGCTTACCAAGATCCTGGCAGCCTTGCGGGGATGATGGTGACTCCAGAGGCACCTTGTGAGCACCTGCTACCCAAGGGTTTCAGCATTGGAGCTAACCAGGATCCTCCTGCTAGCAGGAGTTTGGCAGCCCTTGGTCATATGGAGCCTCTGCTGGCTTTTCCCTTCTCAAAACCACGTGTTCTACGATGCCTTCCAGAACTGACCTAGGCTTGATGTCACACTGCCTGGTCTGTATTTTCCGGATTCAGCCTTGATCTATGGTCTTGCCTGAAAATGAGCTCACTTGCCCATAGTCTCCAGGTGTCCATCACCTGCCCAAGACTCTTCTTCTGTTTTTTCTTGAAGTTCAGCTTGTAGTTCATACAAGTGTCCATGTCTGGAATGGCCTTCCCCCGACCATCCCTGTGGTTCCTTTCATTAACTCTCTGTTCATGTGTCATCTCACACTGTCTCCTCTGATGGCCCCGATGACAGTAGGGGCCAAATCCCATGGCGGCATTTTCCATCCCTACATTCTTCCCCAGAACCACAGGTAACCACGCTGTGCATTTTATTTATTTAAATCTTGTCTGTCTGGATGGACTAGAATCGCCATGAAGGTGGGCATCTGGTCAGCATTTCCCCCCGCAGCCCCATCACAGTGCCTGTCAGCACTTAGGACAGACCTGAGCTCCCAGGAAGCCCTCTTCCTGCATTTGTGGATGGAAAGAATGCCCAGCCCCTGCCCACGCCCCTCCCTGTGGACTGACACACCCTCTCCTCCCCCAGTTCACCTCTCAAGGTCTAGCTCAGGGTCACCCTCTCTTTGCAGCCTCCCTCTCCTCAGCACTGCCTTTGGGGTCCTGCCAACATAGTCAACACATCCTTCCCTAGCAATGCTCACCAGGCAAAAAATCATAGTCCTGTTCTCTTTCTCTTTTAAAAAATGTACATCGGAGGCCGTGAACATATTCACGTTATTAAATATTCAAAGAATACAGGTAGTGAATGATCTCTATCCTCCTCCAGATCTCTCTTTCCTTCCCAGAAGCAGTCTTGTCTGGGAATTTACATGCATACATGGGAAATAAAAAAAAAGGTACAGCTTTATTATACATGTGTTACTACATTTCCTAACACTTGCATGAGACACTTAGGGCAACCGTCCATTCGGGGCCTGGATATCTTCCTTGCTGAAATAAAAATATACCTGCAACATTGAATTACATAGAATTGCAGGATGATTTGATTCCCCCTCTTACAGATATTTAGATGGTTTTCATTGTTTCGCCAACACCACAGAGCTGGTCTCCTAGTGCCTATATATTTCTGTAGACTAGACACCTAGCTGAGAAATAGAGGATTTGGAAAGTGTGTAGATTTTAAAGGAGCAGCTCACTCTCTAAAAAGCCTGTAAAAATTACACTTCCATGAAAACAGAATATTTTCAGTGGTTTTAATGTTTGCATTATTTGCTGGGAGAAAAAGTCTCATTGAAGTTTTATTTTCTATGTCTCTGATCATGACTGAGGTTGAACGCGTTTGCGTGAATTTATTGGAAATTAGATTCTCCTCTTCTTTGTCTTTGACTTCTCTGTCTCTCTTCTCTATTGCTGTCAATACCTGCGTAGGTGCCTGTTTTTCTTACTCAACCGTGAGTTCCTCCAGGTTATCCCATCTTATTTATCTCAGTTTCCCCTTCTGGAACACAGTTGGAGCTTAATAAATGTATGTTATTAAAATTGTAGGCATTGGCATCCATCATGGTTGTCATGGTCCACCATGTCTGGTGTCACCATCGTCATCGCCATCATGTTTATTTAGGTTTATCGTGGGCTGACCTGTCTGGGGAGCTGTATAGTCTTCACATAGTCTGGCCCCACAAGGTGTCTACTGGCATCTCTGTTTTACGGATTCGCAACGGAGACACGAATTACATAGGCTGCCCAAGGATGCTCCTCCATTAGGAGGGGAGATGATCATGCAAGTACTTTCCAACCTGGTACCAAAGCAGGTGCGATCTGCTTCTCAGCGGTGGCCCTCATCCCAGCCACGCATGAGAATCTAGATGGCCTTTTTAAGAAGTACCTCAATTCCAACCCTCTGCCCGGCCAGTTGATTTGGAATCTTCGGGAACGGATCTGGGGAAGTAGATGTGAAACACAAACCAAAACAAAAGAACCCTAGGTGATTCTGATGCCTAGAAAAGATGGGAAACCATTGGTCTCTATTGGAGGTGAGCAGACTTTTCCTTTTATAGGCGAAACAGTGAATAGTTCTGACCGTGCAGGCCTCCTGCTCTTAGGTGGTTTGAATGTGGGTTTTCCCTGACAAAAATAGGGAGTTGGATCCGCATTGTGAGGTGTTACAAGGGTGAAAATTTAACACAACCATGTGTTCCAGGCACCTTTAGGGGGGAGTACCATTAGATCAACTGTCACGTGGGGTTTCCATGATTGAATACTAGTGGCTTTGTAAGAAGACATAGAGAACAGAACACACACACACACACACACACACACACACACACGGCCACTCTCACCACGTGATGCCCTGGGGCTCTCCCAGCAAGATGGTCATCATTATTTGCAGTCCCTTAACCTTGGGCCACACCTGTGAGCCACTCTTCTCTACAACTTACCCAGCCTGTGATACAGTGTTCTTGACAAAAGAAAATGGACCTATGTTCACCCTCTTTGCTGTTCACTCAGCTTTGCTCTTGAGCCATAGCTCAAAGCAAATGAGCACAGTTGTGTTCCAATAAAACTTTATTGACAAAAAAAAAAATGACAACCAGATTTGACCCATGGGTCATAGTTCACTGACCTCCTGAGCAAGTCTGTCCAAGAATCTCTAACCTAACACATCAAAAGTACTCCATTTTAAGATTGTCCTTGTCAAATCATGATATGTGATCATAGTAAGTGCCATGGTTATCCTAAAGGACAGTGAATGAAGAATCCTTGCCCTGTCTCAAGGAGGCTGGCTTCCCTAGCTCTGGGTCTTGAAGTCTGCATTGGGATGTCAGTGCCATCCCTGAATTATGAAGCATAATATTCTGGGCAAGTGGCAGGAGCTTTGCTGGGGAGACAGAACTGCCTCTTACCCCAAACTCTAAGATCACAGAGCGACATCGTGTGTGCCCTGGCTCACCTAGTGTTCCAGCACCTGCCCTCAAGGTTCTGGATCCTCGGATACCCCAGCATCGAGCCCTACAGGTGGATCACGGGCAGAGGAGGAAGCCATTGTTCCTTTTCAATTCTGCAGTTAGTCAAAGTCTTCATGCATCTAGAAGCATGGAAGAGAGAGTAACTGTTTAACCACCTACATAATCAAACCAGTGCTGCCATTTATCAGTCTGTGTGTGTTAATACCTCTGTTCTTAGAAAACGCAGCCTCCCTGCGCCCATCCCCACCTCGAAACCTCGTGGTGGGTGAATGCAATCATTTCTGTTTCCCGACCTCTTTAACATCCATTATTTCTCTGTTGTCTGCCCCTAATAGTCTCAATCCTTTTAGTTGTTGATGGCTTGGCGATTACCCGGGCTACCGCTTCAGGATTACATCCAAATGCATCTGAACAGTTGAATTTACTTACTGCTTCCCTCCTAAAAGCTTTTTAGCATGATCCAGCTGGGATGCTTTCACTGGGAGAAGCATTATCGGCAGCTCTCTCTTTTGGGGTGGTGGAAATAAATTTCCCAAAAGATGAAAGCAAACTCTATTCAGAGCAGATCTGCAGAATTATTTTTTCTCTCTCCTTTTTACATTCCATTTCCACAGTTTTCCTCAGGAATGACTCTTCTCCCGGGAAATAGGAATGTTCTAAATTGCACAATTGAGTCAAATCAATATTTAGAATGGTTTGGACTTGCAGTCTTCTTGTTGGATCTTGGCAGCATCGTTTTATACCATAAAACCCCTTTTCCCCAGGTAACCTATAATATTAATATTGAACATTATTCACAGCTTTCTAAAAGCACCCCCTTCAGTTTCACTTAGCTATCAGCAAAGCAAACAGTGCCCAGGAGTTAAAAATCTGCTGTTCTTCTAACGCACAAGCACTTTTATGTCAGGCTAAAACGGTGTTGCTGTGGGCTCCTCTTATCTGTGTACGTATCTGTCAGGGCTGCAGTGACTTTCTATGTTGTAATTAGACCCAGAAACCACACCAGGCAAACATAATACACGGGCACAGATTGGCAGGCTGGTGTTTGGTAAAATACCTTTCCACTAGCTAGGGAAACTTCTAGAGGCTTCGAAGAAGGGTTCCAGTAAAATTTATATAGAAGAATTTGAAGTATTTCATGCAAGAAAACTGCACAGATATGACATCTGGATTGCCTCTCTCTGGTAGAGTGTTTTTAGAGTGTTTTCGGGGGGTGGTGGGTGATATTGGAAGCACGAGGAGGCTAATCCTCTTTGGGTTGAAATCCCAGCCAAAGTGCTGTGTGATGTCAGGCAAGATGCTTTGCCTCTCTGAAGCTCAGTGACTTTATTACATTGAAGGGATAATCATGCAACATTATCCTTATGGGAGGGTCGAGTGAGGTAATAGATGTCAAGCATCAGCTACAGTTTCCCTTGTTTCAGAATTATAACCAGAATATAGTGGTAAGAATGAAAGGAGATGAATCTCATTGCAGTAGATTCTTCCAAAGCCCTTCCCCACCACCACACACAAAGCACATTCAAGCCTCCCTTTGAACTGTTTGGGATCCTATCACCTACATTTAGTTGGATAAACTGGTAT
>JAJEJO010001897.1:0-104599 GCA_020662805.1 Glaucomys volans | reverse complement strand
CTGTCGTCCTGGGCGCTCCCAGATCCACGGTTAGCCCTACTGACAGGTTAGGAAACTGAGGCCCAGAGAAGGTTACTAAATAGCCCCGATCTCTCGTCTGCTGAGTGATGCTGTTCCATTCCAGCCCAGCAGGCTGGCCCCAGGGACCCTGCTCTTTGCCACCTGGGCATGCTGGGGGCAGAACGTCACGTGGATGAGGAGACCCAGCAGGGCCTTCAACGTCACACATCTGCACCCCGGGTGAGTTCTGACCCAGCCACACACTCAGAGCTGCTCTGCTTATTCCACTGGATCTGCAGGAGATCAGGGAGCCCCCAGGCCACCATTCCACAGGAAGAGACTGGGAGAGGGAGGGACACCTGGGCTTCAGTGGGGGGAGATTCCACACCATGCTGCCCTGAGGTCCAGGCGTGGGCCAGGGACTAAGAGGAGGAAGCTGGATTAGAGACGGACAAACTTGGGATTCCAAGTTGGATGATTTTCACATTCCAGGAGTCCCCCCCGAGCCTGGGCCAGGAGTGGTGGATTCCAGGCTGGGACAGGGCTCAGAGGTAGGTAGCAGAGGCTGCATGTTTTGGTTAGAGGACCATCCCAGGTGGATGCGGTGTCATAGGAACACAAGAACACATCCCTCATTTCCTAGTGAAGACAAAACCCTGGTGGAATCAGGGACTGAGGGCTCTCCCTGGCCCTGTGGCCACCAGCACTAGGGGTGGCAGAAAAAGTAAACCGAGGCACAGGCAAGACCCAGGGCAGGTGTGATGCCCACTCTTCACTGGGTCCCAGCACCTCTCTGCAGGGCTGACGGTGGGCTACTCAACCACCATCTTGCAAAGACGCTGAGCGCCCACGTGCGAGAGCTCATCCAGGGAGCCTGACATCACGATCCTGCCATTTGTTTGCTCAGGGTCTACCTTGAAATTTCCCAGGCGTGTCTGACAGATGTCAGTTGCTGATCCAAGATCTGAAAAAAAAGAGGCGGGGGCCCAGCATCATAAAAGTGTAAGAAAACATCGGCCTCTACGCCTTCTGGATTTGAAAATGCAGCATCTTACCACTCTCCTTGAAATTCAGGCTGCATCTTAGCAGTAGGTTCTGTAATAAAATTTCTTCTTTAGTTTAGCTTAACATATTCTGGCCCAAACTTACTTGACCAGAGAAGCATCTTCATGAAGAAGAGTCAGTACTGGGTTGTAAACTGTATCCTTAGTGATGCAAGTTTGGGAAATGCTGATTTATGTGAACATAACACTAAAACTTGGAGGATATGGGAGGGTGAACATGAACGGGGGGACTGTCCACACTGGTGCATTTTCCCTGGTTTCCTGATTGCACCTTCTGCACCCCTAACCAAGGTATCCTGCCTTGCCTTGCTCAGCGCTAAATCTTCCTGAGTCTTCGATTCTTGATTTTTTTGTGTTCTGACCTCTATTTTTGGGGGGAAGGGGTACAAGGGATTGAACCCAGAGTACTTTACCACTGAGCCACATCTTCAACCCTTTTTATATTTTATTTAGAGGCAGGGTCTTGCTAAGTCGCTTAGGGCCTCACTAAGGTGCTGAGGCTGGTTAACTCGGGATCCTCCTGCCTCAGCCTCCCCAGCCACTGGGATTACAGGTGTGCACCACCATGCCCGACTGGCCTTTTGTTTAGGAACCACTATCCTTCCTGAGTTTTCCACTTCTTTTAACATTTTCATCTTTCTTGTTTCTCTGCCTTTTTATAACATCCCAACTTTTTCATTAATGATCATATTTTTGCACATCCAAGTTTACCCTGTCCTTGACCATTTCCAATGCATATTTCGATTCTCTTATTTTTGTCGCCCATACAATGAAACTTGTTTCAAATGACCCTCTTCTCATTCTAGTTCTTTGTTCCTTTTGGCCTTACTTCTTATTTCATCGAGTTGTTGCTTCAGAACTTGATTGAGACCATAAAATGCACACTTTTGAAAAGGGGCTTTTGTTTCTTCTGGTGTATCTTTTATATAGGGGTATCCTCGAGTGCTTCCTAACAACATTTCTTGCTGTGCAGTTTGGATCACACTTGCAGGAAGACGGAAGGAATTCCGTGCAAGTCTGCAAATCTGCTCTTCGTATCAGCTGCTGCAAATTCATTGTTATTTTGCATGTGGTATTTCTCAATGTTGTCACATGCCCTCTCTTACATTAGGGGTATTCCCCACTGAACCAAACTTCTCACATCTTAAAAGACAGTTGCCACTGCAGTTCTTTAAAATTCAGGAGGAATTTCCTATCTCGACTGCATGCCAAGAAGAGTGTGTGTGTGTGTGTGTGTGTGTGCACGCGCGCTTGCTCTGTAGTTAATTTATGAAACATTATTGAATGCTTACTGGGGCACTAATTCAAAGACCTTTGTATTCATTTTATTTGCAGAATAACTGTTAGGTTTTAAATATGAGGTGCCCCCCACAAGTTCATGTGTGAGACAATGCAAGAATTTTCAGAAGTAAAATGATTGGGTTAGGATGGGCTTAACTTAATGGGTGCACTAATCCACTGAGTGGGGTTAACTGGGCAGTGGCTGTAGGCAGGTGGGGTGTGACTGGAGTGGGGGGTCTCTGGGGATATGCCTTGGGCTTTATATTTTGTAACTAGTGAACAGAATTCTCTCTGCTTCCTGGCTACCATGTCCTGAGCTGCTTTCCTCCACCATGTCCTTCCGCCATGATGTTCTGCCTCACCTTGGGCTCAGAGCAATGGAGTCAACCGTCTGTGGACTGGGACCTCTGAAACCAAGAGCCCCAAATAAATTTTTCCTCCTCTACATTGTTCTTTATGGTGTTTTTGATCACAGCCATGAGAAATCTGACAAATACAGTAACTCTATAAGATTGCTCATCTTTAGTTTCCCCTGTTGTCAGTTGAGGAAACCGAGTCACTCATCTACCCAACCTCACAGCTGCTGTGTGTGCAAACCACAGTTCCAACTGAAGCAAAGGGGTTCTGATGCCTGTGCTCTTACCTGCGGAGCTGTGCCACGTTTTCATTGCTTTCTGGTCAGAAGCCACAATGGAAGACAGCAGCTGTTTTGATTTTCCTCTTTCTGTTCTTTCCTCCCTAAGGGAAGCCACATGGTGGTGTGTCCCACCACGGGGCCTGGGAGTCCTAGAGGAAGGAAGGGGCAGGAGCTGTGGGCACATGCTGATAGAATTCTCCTGCCCCTGGCTGCACAGAGTCCTTCTGGAAGCCTCCATGAGTGAGAAGCGGCAGCAGAAGGACCTGGCCTTCCTTTTCTGCATTAGTGACCATCCCTACTTTGATTCGTGAATTCATCAAAGGCCAGAAGATTTTAATCAATACAGCAGCTTTGCATTTATCAGCGTGTGCACTCCCTGGAATATTTTCAAGGGACGTGGCGCGAGCTGAATCCAGTTATGTGCCAGCTGCTGGTGTCTTGCACCCGAAGTCCCCATTATCATCTGGTTTGACCCTGAAAGCAACCTTGCAGCATGCTGTTATCCACCCTGCTGTGGGAGACGGGAAACCTCGGGCATTTCAGAACTCGCTCAGGGTTGCACAGCTCGCAAACAAAAGAGGCACACTTGCCAGCCCAATTTCTCCTCTGGAGCCCTGGCTGTGACCCGCGATGGCCACTCCCTCCGCTCTGCAGGCAGTCCACGCAAGTTTGTTTTAGTTAATTAAGCATTACTCACAAGGCCCTTGCTGGGCTCCTGGGGTATGTACATTGATCTTCTCCCCAAAGCTTTGTGTGTTGAAAACGTGTGGTACCTGGATGATGGCATGGGGGGGTGCCCAGAAGGAGAGTTCTAGCTCGGGTGGAGCTGCTGCCCTTGGAAAGGGATTTAAATAGTTCTCATACCACCCTTGGTGGTTTTTTCTTTTGCATCTGGTTATTCTTTTTTTACATTTTTATTTGTTCTAATTAGTTATACATGACAGTAGAGTGCATTTATGCACTTGGATAAATCATACATAAATAGGGTGTAATCTCTCATTTTTCTAATTGTACATATTGTAGGATCACATGGGTCGTGTGGTCATACTTGTTCATGAGGTGATCATGTCTGTTTCACTCTCCTATCATTCCTACCCCCATATCCCTTCCCCTCCTTCACTCCTCTCTACCTAATATAAAGTAACTCTTTTCTTCCCTAGCACCCCCACCTTATTGTGAGTTAGCTTCTGCATATCAGAGAAAACATTTGGCCTTTGGTGTTTGGGGATTGGCTTATTTCACTTAGCATGATATTCTCCAACTCCATCCATTTACGAGCAAATGCCATAATTTCATTCTTCTTTAAAGCTGATTAATATTTCATCATATATATATGCATATATATATATATTATTATCACAGTTTCTTTATCCATTCATCTGTTGAAGGGCGCCTAGGTTGGTTCCATAGTTTAGCTATTGTAAGTTGAGCAGCTATGAACATTGATGTGGCTGTGTCACTGTAGTCTGCTGATTTTAAGTCCTTTGGGTATAAACCAAGGAGCAGGGGAGCTGAGTCAAATGGTGGATCCATTCCAAATTTTCTGACAACTCTCCATACCGCTTTCCATAAGAGTTGCATCAATTTGCATTCCCACCGGAAATATATGAGTGTGCCTTTTTCCCCACATCCTCACCAACATTTATTGTTGCCTCTGTTCTTGATAATTGCCATTCTAATTGGAGTGAGATGAAATCTTGGAGTAGTTTTGATTTGCATTTCTCTAATTGTGAGAGATGTTGGACATTTTTTCATATATTTGTTGATTGATTGTATCTCTTCTTCTGTGAAGTGGCTGTTCAGTTCCTTAGCCCATTTATTGATTGGGTTATCTGAGGGTTTTTTTTTCTTTTTTCTTTTTCTTTTTTTTTTTTTTGGTGTTAAGTTTTTTGAGTTCTTTATATATCCTGGAGATTAATGCTTTATTTGAGGTGCATGTGGTAAAGATTTTCTACCAATCTGTAGGTTCTTTCTTCACATTATTGATTGATTGTTCCTTCACATTATTGATTGTTAGTTTGAGTCAATCCCATTTATTGATTCTTGATTTTACTTGACCTGTAGGGGTCTTGTTAAGGAAGTCAGATCCTAGGCTGACATGGTGAAGATTTGGGCCTACTTTTTCTTGTAGAAGTCGAAGGGTCTCTGTTCGAGTGCCTAAGTCTTTGATCCACTTTGAGTTGAGTTTCATGCAGGGTCAGAGATAAAGATTTAACTTCATTTTGTTACATGTGGCTTTCCAGTTTTCCCAGCACCGTTTGTTGTATGGGCTGTCTTTTCTCCAGTGAATGTTTTTGGCACCTTTGTCTCAGATGAGATAACTGTATTGAATCCACATAAATACAGTTAACCCTTGGTAGTTCTTGAGAGGAGTTTGTTATTAAAACCTGAGCCTGTCCACACACAGTTCTTCCTGTGCAAGATGAAGTTTCTCTTCCTCTTGCACAAACTCCTGCCACGATGCCTTGAGGTCCTCACCAGAGTCATGTGTGTGCTGGTGCTTTCCCCTTGAATCTCCAGAACTGTGAGCTAGATAAACCTCTTTTCTTTATAAAGTTAGCTCACCTCAGGTATTTTGTTACAGTAGTGAACCACTGACTAATACAGGCTCAAGCAGCTCAAGATGAAAAGTGAAAGGTAAAATGTAGGAGCTCCATCATGGATGATGGGCAGCAGGGACAGAGGCTGCAGGATAGTGACCAAACTGGAATTCCATTTGGGTGGATGGTGGCAACAGGCCTTATGAAGCAGAAGGTGTTCAAAGCAGTACTTGAAAAAGTACACGACTTCTGATTCAGCCAGATATGAGGGAACCACTCGGGCAGAGACAAGAGAACAGGAGATGCAGACCTGCAGAAAGATTGGGGAGCACCATGTATTGGTTTTCTGGGGTTGCTATGACAAAGGACCACAGGCTGGGTGTCTTAAACAATGGAAATGTATTCATCTCAATTTTAGAGGCTGAAGGCCCTACATCAAAGTGTGGGAGGGTAGCTTTCTTCTGAGGTCTCTCTCCTTGATGTGTAAATAGTTCTTTTTCCCGTGTCTTCCCATCGCACTCCTTCTGCCTATGTCTGTGTCCTGATCCCCTCTTCTTTTAAGGATACCAGTCCCCTTGGATTGAAGCCCACCCCAATCACCCAACTGCCTCCTTAAATTTCCATCTCTGCAGACATGCACAGGGGAGGTGCTGAGGGCTGGGACTTTGACCCACTCCTGGTGGGCACACAGCCCTTAACAGGTTGGAATCAATGTTGTGTCCTGGGACCTGTAAAAGGCTGGGGACAGAGACCAACGCCTATGGCCTATGGTGGAGGAGCTGGGCCTTCATCCTCCTCTGCACCACCTCTTCCCCACCTGGACCACTTCCCACTGGATGGGTGTTGGATGACCTGTGACAGCGTTAAGTGTTAGCAGACCACAACATTAAAGCACGACGTTAAATCCTGCAGCAAGAAAGTCAGTCTTTGTTCATTTTTCTTTCAGTTCTTCCAGGAGAGCCTCTGGTTGATTGAAACATGTCTTTCGCCCTCTCTGCCATCCTCTGACATTCCCTATCACACAAAGAGGAGCAGGGGGCTTGGAAGCTAATCCTCAAATGGAGATGGCTCTTATAGTCAACGTTTTCAGTTCTTCTGCTCGCCTTTCATTCCTGGCAAGGGATCATCATTTGCCACGATGATCTCAAGTCCTCTCCTTCATCACATAAATGTATCTACATGTTACGTAGGTAGTGCCCAGTGGCATGCCTTCTGCTAGGCTCCCAAGTGGTTATCAGTGAGACGGTTTGCATGCTCCACCTGCCAGGCTCTGGGTGGTGCGGTACAGCTACAGCAGGGGACAAGGCAAACAGAATCCCAGTCAAGAGAGCAAAGACTGGCAAGTGGCTCCCAGCCATGCCACTCACTAGCCACACCCCCTGAGGCAAGTGAGCGTTGCGCCTCCAGTCCCCGTGCCTGGAGTGTCATAGGCAGACTCCATGTAAGCTGCCCTGGTGATAAATGAGCTAAAACATATGAACCCACTCTGCAAACTGCACACAGCATGAGACCAGTGTTAGCATGCACCTTCCATTCAAAAGTGCCACTCAAGCCGGGAGCCATGGTGCATGCCTGTGATCCCAGCCGCTTGGGAGGCTGAGGCAGGAGGATCACAACTTCGAGGCTAGCCTCAGCAACTTAGCAAGACCCTCTCTCAAAATAAAAAATAAAAGGGACAGGGGATGTGGCTCAGTGGTTAAGTTTCCCTGGGTGAAAAAAAAAGAAAAGGAAAGAAAAGTGTCCGAGTATTCTTGCCTTTACGGCCCTCGAAGCATGCCAAAGATATAGCTTCTATTCAGGAGGTCTAATTGCATAACTAGCAATTTAGCTAGAAATGTTGAAAAGAAAAGAAAAGAAACCCCTCTCTGCAGCAGGGAGCTGGGATGGAGAGGGCCCCGTGCTCGGGAGGTCAGGGATCTCCTGTGAGTGGTGGGGACTCCAGCATCCAAGGCATCCATGTGGGGAGGTCTTATGGATTAATGAGACGCAGCCTCTGGATTTTCATTACGAGCCCCCCAAATGTGCACGACTTCAGGCAGAATAATTGAAAGAAAGATCTGGTTCCGCCAACCCCATCTGCAAGCTCTTTTGGGGGGGGGGGGGGAAAAGAGAACCGGCTGCACCTTCAACCCCTGTGAACCTGCAGCAGAGCCTGGTGCCTGGAGGAGGCCTGTCCTGCTCTCCTGGCTCCCGCCACGCTACTTTCCCACGGGCTTCCCAGAGCGCAGCTCACGGGAGGAGCGGAGCTGATCCTGGACTTCTCTGAGGGTGTCTCTGGTGACTGGTGAGGTCGATATGGCTGTTGGTTTACTGAGGAGGAAACTGAGGCTTCAAGATGTTAAGGATACGTCAGGGTCCCGCAGGCTGGAAGGAGGACAGTGGGGAGGGGAACCAGGCTCCTTATGGCCAAGAAACCCTGTCCTCTGGGTTCCAGCCCCTGTGGGGTTCCCAAGGCCCCTCCCTCCTGCCCTTCACCCTCCCTCTTTCCTTCTTCCTCTGGCCTCTTTCACTCCCTTTCTCTCTCCCTCTTCCTCTCTCTCTCTCCCCCCTCCTGTTTTCTCTTTCCCCTTTCTCTCTTTCTTCTCACACACTCTCTCTCCCTTTCTCCTTTCCTTCCTTCTCTTCTTTCTCCATCTCTTCACACGGCTGCAGATCTCTTCAAATGAGACGTGTCCTTTCCCATGGCTCCCACCAATTCCTGCAGCTTCTTGGACCCTAAGCTGGAATTTCTGTCTGTCCTCTTTGCTCTTCACAGTGCTCTCCTTGCACAGGGAGCATTTATCAGTGTATTTGGAGTTTGAGCTCAGGACTTCTGATTGGCAAGTTTATCAAAAAGTATGGTTAGAAAGTATTATTATGTCATCATTTCATTCTTCTTTAAGGCTGAGTAATATTCCATTGCGTATATGTACCACATTTTCTTTATCCATCCATCTGTTGAAGAGCACCTAGGTTGGTTCCATAGTTTAGCTATTGTGAGTTGAGCTGCTATAAACATTGATGTAAGTATGCTGGTTTTGAGTCCTTTGGGTATAAACCAAGGAGTGGGATAACTGAGTCAAATGTGGTCCCATTCCAACTTTTCTGAGGAATCTTCATACTGCTTTCCAGAGTGGCTACACCAATTTGCAGTCTCACCAGCAACATATGAGTGTACCTTTTTCCCCATATCCTCACCAATATTTATTGTTGCTTGTATTCTTAATCATTGCCATTTTGACTGGAGAGAGATGAAATCTTAGAATAATTTTGATTTGCATTTATAGAAGAATGAAATTCTGGCTTTTGTTGGCAAATGGATGGAGTTGGAGAATATCTTGCTAAGTGAGATAAGCCAAACCCAAGAAACCAAAGGCCAAAAGTTTTCTCTAATATTTGGATGCTAATTCACAATAAGCGGGGCGGGCTAGGGAACAATACAGTTACTTTAAATTAGGTAGAGGGGAGTGAAGAGAGAGGAAGGGGTATGGGGCAGGAAGGATAGTAGAGTGAAACAGACATGATTACCTCATGTGCATGTGTGACTGCATGACCATGTGACCCTGCAACATGTACAATCAGAAAAATGAGAGATTACACTCCATTGATGTATGATCTATCAAAATGTATAAATGCATTCTGCTGCCATGTGCAACTAATTAGAACAAATAAAAAATTTAAAAAAGAGAAAGTAATATATAGCTTCATTACCTATTTTTTGCAGTGTAGACTTTAAAATTTTTTTTAGATGTTGATAGACCTTTATTTTATTCCTTTATTTATATGCAGTGCTAAGAATCAAACCCAGTGCCTCACACGTGCTAAGCAAGCACCCTGCCACTGAGTCACAGCCCCAGCCCCAGTTTATACTTTTTTATTTGTTCTTTATAGCTATACATGATGGTAAAGTGTATTTTGACCTGTCATACAAACATGGAATCTAACTTCCCATTCTTGGGGTTGGACCTGGTGTGGAGTTACCCTGGTTGTATATTCATATATGAACATAGGAAATTGCTTCTCATTCATTCTACTGTCTTTCCTCTTCCCATTCTCCCTTCATTAACTCTTTCCATCTTCTGTAACATACTGCTAGATTTTTCCGGAGGATTCCATGTCATCTGTTGCAAAAAGTGAGCTATATCTGAAGACAGGACACCTGGCTTAAGTTCTGTGTCTCTAGTTTGCTGTGTTTCCTTGGCCAAACCTCTTTCCCTCTCTGGGCTTCCGTTTCCTCACTACAGGATACTCTCTAGGCATCCCTCACGTTCCACCATCAGTGTTTACATCCTCACAACACAAGACATTCCCATCACAAATCCACGGCTTACCTAGATTGATGACCATGGAGTCTGCTTTACTGGTCTGGGAGACCTGGTAGAATTCTGAGGTCTCTCATTTACAAAGATTAAGTGAGAAACTCATAAGTGCCTATCACGGCACAAGGAATCAATTTTAATATTTGTTGCTACTGTTGTCCAGCATGAACTCCAAAGTCATAGAAATATCATGTAGAGGAAAATAAATGTCTGCTTCCAGAAGGTTTTAGCAGTACAATCTGGAAATGTGCAGATGTTTTTGGTTAATACACATTCTATTCTGAAAGGGAACGTGGATCAGGCTTTCTCAGGAAGAGTCAAGTGGGGACGTTGGGAAGTGTGATTCTGATCAACCTGGAACAAGGACATGCTGGTGTCAGGTTGGGGACTCCTGTGGGTGGACTGTGGGTAGCCCTGGACCCACATCTACCACTCCAGACCCAATTTACTTGCATAGAGACTCAGACACTGAATCTAATATGCACAGGCAATCTTTTGGAACAAACGAGTCTTTCATTCATTTTCTTTTTTATATATTATGATTCTTATCATTTGCATGGACGCTTAGGCAAGGGTAGCCACAACCGCCATGCAAGCTCAGGGCTGTGAACTGTGTCTCCCCCACGAAGCCTGCTGACCATGCCCCTCGTCCATTACTGGGATCCAGGCTGATGGCAGCTCCCTCGTGACAGACTCCCACCCCCTCAGAGGCAAGGAAGTGGGCAGGACCGGCACTGCTCTTAACGGGTCACATGTCACTTCTTCCCACATTTAATCTGCAAAGCCATTCAGAAGGCCGTGCCTGCATGTTGTCAGCGCCCAGGGTGAAAAGCATATAGCTCAGTTGGTAGAGTGCTTGCCTCGGAAGCACAAGGCCCTGGGTTCAAATCCCCAGCACCACCAAAAAAAAAAGAGACTCTTCTTAGAGCTGGGCGTGGTGGCGCACGCCTGTAATCCAAGCGACTTGGGAGGCTGAGTCAGGAGGATCACAAGTTCAAAGCCAGCCTCAGCAACTTAGCGAGGCCCTTAGCAACTCAGTTAGACCCTGTCTCTGAATAAAATACAAAATAGGGCTGGGGATGTGGCTCAGTGCTGGAGTGCCCCTGAGTTCAATCCCCAGTACCAAAAAAAAAAAAAAAAAAAAAGCAGGGCAGTCCTGCCTTTGGTCTCAGCAGGGAGTCCGCCTTCCTGTCCAGCAGCCTCACCTCCCCAGTCCCGCAGAGCGGGCTCCTGGCCGCACTTCCTGGACTGGATGTTCCATGAGGACCTGACAAAGGTTAGACGTGGGTATTCTGTCTCCTTCCTAAGAACTTAATTCATAGCTCCTCAGACCTGCCAGCTCCCTACCATCCTCCCTCAAATATGAGGAGGTGCTCTTTCCTGGTCATCCAAAATCACTATGGGTATAAAAAGTCATCTAGGTAGATGATAGATAGACAGACAGACAGACAGGAAAATGTGGAGCATATATACAGTGGGGTTGCATTCAGTTATAAAGAAGAATGGAATCATGTCATTTGCAGGAAAATGGATGGAACTTGAGACCCTTAGGTTAAGGAGAATCAGCTAAAGGATCATGCTTTCTTTCATATGTGGGAGCCAGACAGGAAAAGGGAAGGGAAGGTGGTGGGCGGGGTCTCATGGACATCACAGGGAGACTGATAGAGGAGAGGGCAGGGGCAGGCGGGGAGGGGGACATGGAGATATTGGGGAATGACATCATCGGCCAAAGTATGTTGCCATATCGTGGGTGGAAATGGAAATGGAACATCGCATCCCATGATTACACACAACTGTAATGCACCAATAAAAACATGGGAAAAAAATATGCGTACATGTATTGATATATAAGATATGTTGCATATATAGAGAGAAGATTCCTTGTTTTTCTTTCTTTTTTCGGGGGGATACTGGGGATTGAACTCAGGAGCCCTCGACCACTGAGCCACATCCCTAGCCCTATTCTGTATTTTATTTAGAGACAGAGTCTCACTGAGTTGCTTAGGGCCTCACTAAATTGCTGAGGCTGGCTTTGAACTAGAGATCCTCCTGCCTCAGCCTCCTGAGCTGCTGGGATTACAAACATGGGCCATTGCCCAGCCTGATTCTTGTTTTTCACGAGGATGCTCACTCTCCTCTGTGCTAATTAACCTCCCCTCTCTATTGACCTGTTTACCCATCAGTACAAGGGCCAGATGCCTGTCTCCCATGAATCCTCATTGGTTTCTACCAGGGACCTGGGAAAGCTAGATGGCTCAGAACCAGCAGCCAGCAGGGCATGGCGGAAATTGTGGAGGACTAGAGTCAGAGGAATGTCTGTCTTCACCCAAATGATAGGGACCCGTGAGAGGCTGGGAACCAGTGTGAGCCAGCCTAGGTCACTAGTTTGAGGGCAGAGACCCCTTCATGGTGCCCCTGAGCTGAGGACTGGGAGCAGAGCCCTGGGGTTCATGAACACGGGGTGGGGAGCAGAGGCCACCTTGGGGTGCACACAGCTGGGAGTCAGGCAGGGCTCTCCGCTAACACAGGGCGGATGCTTCAGGTACATCTTTGCCTACGTGCTCCCGAGTAGCACCACCAGTCCCTTCTCTTCTTATACACTGGACGGAGCTTCCCTCTGCCCAGTTCCCACCCAGCCTCCGTCTTGCAGAGACATTTATTTGTCACTTTCTCTCCATATTCATGGTGACACAGAACCACCTGTGATCGCCTCTCTCTGTCACATAGATATTCTAAGGAGCGGCAGCTCAACATCATCATCATCAACAGTCCTGGGAAGTGTTTCCACTGGAAATGACCCCAAGGCGTGTTCTGTTGAGTAGTTCACGTCTGTTGTCACATTGAGTCTTCACGCTCACCTTGTGACATTAGCATTTTCCCTGTGTGGTAGGTGGAGAAACCAAGTCTCCAGGAGACTGAGTGGCTAGCCCAGTGTCACACGGGTAGTGACCCACATCTGTGTGTGTGTCTGTTGAAGGGAAGGATGCAGAGGCCTGGGACCAGGTGTCGACTCTCACCCAGGAGAGACTCTCAGGGGACATCTCGCTGGGGGGCCAGGGTAGAGGGCCATGGCCCTGTCCAGAGAGTATGAGAGAGCATTAAGATCTAGTCTGATAGCAACTGAAGTAGGTCCTGATGGACTCCTCATCATTTAACCACAGGAGTTGTTGCCCACCCCCAAAATAATGGTGCTGCTAGACCTCTGAATTATAGATGCTCTCCCTGCTGGTGACAGTGGCTGGTAACAGTGTCACCAAACCTTTCTGAAGCCCCTTCCCCTCTGTTGGGAAAAGGGGCTGAGCTAGGGGCTGGTCAAGGGCCCCTTGTTTGTTATTTGGGCATCAGCTCAGAATGACCCCTGGAGAGTTTCCATTTGTCAAAAGAAGAGAAAGAAATCAGGTCCCCAGCGATGGGCATATTTTTAGATTGCGTAGCTCCCTGCGACACTCTGGGTTGGCTTAAGTGTGGGCTTTGGAGCAGGCGGGTGGCACGAGAGGCTCCTTGGCCTGCAGAGTCGGGTGACAGGGCTCACGGGCTCAGCAGGGGGTGGACAGCTCCCAGCAGCTGCAGCTGAAGGGTCCTGGTGGACGGCGCCCCTCCTGCTTCTCCACAGTAGGACTCTTCCCTGTCCATCTGCCGGGTTCCCGCAGTGCTGAAGGCCCCGCTTTCTTGTTGAATCCTCTCATTTCCTGGGACAGAGGTGGCGAGTCTGTGCAGGGAGACTAGAGAGCATGTCCCTGTGTCATTTGCCTGTTTGAATCTGCAGGGAAGCGTAATGCTGGAAGGTAGGTCATCCATAGCTTGGCCCCATTACTGCCCCAGGGGGAGGAGTCTCTGGCCCCAAGGACCTGAGCAGAGATGGGAGGCCCCTGACTGTGGTGTAAAGAGTGGGATTCCTAGTAGGACTCCAAGTCAGACCCGGGTGGGGCCCAAAGAAGCTGCTGTGAGGCTCTGGTTCAAAGACCATGCTGTAGCCAGAACTGTGACCAGGCAGGGGCAAAATCGCAGGCAGACAGCCCATCCAGGGGCCAGGTGCAGGGCCACAGGGGCCAGCACTGGGGATACGGGCTGCTGCTTTTCTTCATCTTCTCTCACTCCCCTTCCTCCCCTCCCTTCTTCCCCTCCCCTCCCTCCCCTTCTGTTCTTTCTGCTTCCTCTCTCTTCCTACCTCCCCTCCTCCCTCCTCTTCTCCTCCCTCCTCCTCCCCTCCTCACTCCTCTTCTCCTCCCTCCTCACTCCTCTTCTCCTCCCTCCTCCCTCCTCTTCTCCTCCCTCCTCCTCCCTCCTCTTCTCCTCCCTCCTCACTCCTCTTCTCCTCCCTGCTCACTCTTCTCCTCCCTCCTCTTCCTCCCTCCTCTTCTCCTCCCTCCTCTTCTCCCTCCTCCCTCCTCCTCTCCTTCCCTCCTCCAGCCCTCCCTCCCTTTCTCTCTGTTCTTCCTTAATGCTCACCAAGGGCTGTGAGGTCTGCTCTGCTTCCAGGCCAGAAGGGCCACTCTGTTTCCTTACAGTTAATGAAACCCTTACCTTTTATTCCTAGCAGTGAAGGCAGGTTGAGAGGCCAGGTGACAGGGCTGCCAATTTTGGAAAAACAGGCAGAGGATTGAAACTTGGGTGAGAGGAGCTGGAGCCATTAACCAGTTTCTTGATTGATGTACAAGGTGTCTGACGCTTGTCAGGGTCCCAGCTCTGTCCTTCCCTGAGGATGTGCAGCTCGCAGAACCCAAAGTCGCTTCCCAGGCTGACCTGAGAAGGTGCTGATGATGACCCCGAAACACCTCCCTGGGGTCTCCACGGGTGTTAAATCCAGAATGGAATGCATGCTAAACCCTGTACCATTCATTATTATCCAAGGTCACTAGTGATCCTGCTGATGGCTGCTGGGACCTTGGGTTTGTGCCTGAGGAGTTTCCTTGTGACCAAAAGAGAGAAACTGATCTCTGACCCCACAAGAGGAGAGAGAGCCAGAGACACAGGAAGAATTGGCGATCTCTTGAGCTTGACCTCTGTTCCCCTTTTATTGGGATCAGGGATGTCTGTGGCCCCCAAAATCGTGAGGAGCGCAAGGAGAACATGGTGTTGGTCCTTTCCACCGAGAGGGGACCCCACTTCAGCTCTGTCTGCACCAGTCTTATTGTTTTAACTTGCAAGTATTTAATTCAACCTCTACTGAAATTTTTGAAACATAAAAACTTCGTGGAAGAAAAACCATGATGTGCAAAGAAGGTAGCCACACTGAAATTAACACTTGTTTGCTTTCTTCTCCATGTTTTTATTGGTGCATTATAGTTGTGCAAAAGGCAGGATTTGTTGTTACATATGAGCACAATGTGACAAAGTAATTGGCCAATACCATTCCCCAGTATCTCCCTCTCCTCTTCCCTCTCCCTGGTCCCTTTATTCTTTTCTACTGATCTCTGCAATTTTCATGAGATCCGCCATCTTTCTTTTCCTTTTCCCTCTCTAGCTCCCACATATGAGAGATCTCACATGACCCTTGACTTTCTGAGTTTATTTTGCTTAATGTGATGTTCTCAAGTTGCATCCATTTTCTTGCATATGACTTGATTTCATTCTTCTTTATGGTTGAATAATACTCACATTTTCTTTATGCATCCATCCACTGACAGACACCGCGGCTGGTTCCACAGTTTGGCCCTGGTGAAGGGCTGCACCAGCATCTTCTCTTGCTCTCAGGGTTTCTGGTGGCCATTGAGGTAGCCCAAGTTCCCTCTTTCCAGAGCACCTTTGTCCTGGCTCTCAGATGGCTCAACAGTCTCCAGGTGCCTGGTTCTCTGTTTGTTTCCCCAGAGCATCCATCGCTGCTTCATCTGAACACAACACTGCTTTATCACTCCTAACCCAAGTCTGAGGTCACCCCAGAGATGTCAGGGGAGTTCTCTAAAGGTCAGCTGGGATCCCAAAGAAGGATGCGTTAAGTGCCAGAGGGACCAGTCCAGAGCGTCTATAGATCTTCCTCACAGAGGGCTGCATCCTGTTCTTGCACATGGGGAGAGAAGAGATGCCCTCCCCAGGCACGCCTATAGCAAGAGGGTGAGGGATGGGCTCTAGATGAGGGGTCAAGGAATTTGGGCCCAGGACCATTGCCTGTGAGTGTTTGGGACAACAACCCAACCCCCTATCAGTGCCATGTTCTAGGTCCCCAGCTGAGCTCTGCTGGGGAGGACCTGCAGAGTACTTCCAAAGTACTCTATGACTTTGGCTCAGGACCCAGAAAGGAAATAGGGGGAGATGGGAGACCCTAGAGACCCTTCGTCACAACAGGGACCAGGACTCTTCCAGTGCAGTTCTCCATGGGTCGTCCAGTTGAGTGACAGCCAAGGGCTCCCTGTGTGCCATCTGAAACCTGAGGTAGCAAGGGACCCCTGCTAACCGAGCACCTCCTCCAGTTCCACGCTCTCCCCAACGCCGTATGGGGGAATAAGGCAGCATTCTCTCATTCTCTTTGGTTTTGGAACATCCACACACCACCCTGCCATTGATCATCTTGGATTTTTTAATTAACTGATCAGTTGTTAATTACGCCGATCGACTGGGGACTCCAGTCTGAGATGCTCTTCCTTCCTTTGCGTTTCTCATTAACGGGAAGTCATCGCCGATGTTCACTGGGACAGCGAGTCCCGGAGAGCTGATGCAGATGTTTGGCAGGACAGGGGCTGCACTGCACATGACAGATCCGTCCTCTGAAGGGCCTGTTGATTTCCGCTCTGTTCCCGGCTTCTGAGTGCTGTCTCTAGTCACAGAGCATCGCACGCACCTCCCCATCTCCCGGTGCTGCGGTGTCTCTGCTGGCTTTTGATACAGAAACTTGTCAAAGGGTTTCCTTCTTCCTTTCTTCTTCTCTGTAAGTCTGATTAAATTATTTCCACAGATGACTTTAGCCGGATGCACGTTTGCCAGCACAGAAAGCACCAGTAAATTAGTTGTGCGTGGCTGTGGAAGCCACGCTGTCCTTCTCTGACAGCAGATCTCTCCTCACCCAGCACCTACTTCTTGCTTGGTGGCATGATCCTGGCTTAAAGTGCAATGTTGGGTCAGGGTGACTGACAGCCAGACTGGCCTTCTTCCAGCTCTCCTTGACTTCCACCGCCACTTGGCTGGACATGGAGGGTAGGATTAGGAGTCTGCGTCAGGTGCGCTGGCACTTGGCATATTTTGCCCTTGCTGCTTGTCTGGAATCCCAGTGGGACTCTTCCATGGGAAGTGAAAAACTGGACCTAACTGGGCTAAGCTGGTAGGAGTTTATTGGCTCCAGAGTGGGAAAAGCATGAGCCATTCAGCTTTAGGTGCAGGTTGACCTGGGGACTCAAATCCTGTCCTGAGGACCTTTATCTCTGTTTCTCTTTCTTTGTGATGATGTCATTCTGTAACCAGTTTTGATATCATGGTGGCAAGCTTTAGCCTCAGATTCTCTCATTTTTGAGTCCCATGGGGAAAAGGAGCACTTTCCCTCCCTCCTTCTCTCCCTCCCTCCTTCCCTCCCTTCCTTCCTTCCTTCCTTCCTTTCTTCCTTCTTTACTTCCCTTCTTTTCCCTTTCCTCCTTCTTTCCTTCTCTCCCTCCCTCCTTCCCTCACTTCTTTCCTTCTTGCCTGACTCCCTGCCTCCCTCCCTCCTTCCCTCCCTCCCCCTTCCTTCCTTCCTTCCTTCCTTCCTTCCTTCCTTCCTTCCTTCCTGTCTTCCTTCTTTTCTGCCTGCCTCCCTCCCTTCTTACAAGAGTCCTGAGGTTGACCTGGTGGACTGGCTCAGCTCCCAAGCTAACCCTTGAAAAACAAGTGAACGTTGAGTGGCCATTATATTATGTTATTATATGTCTGAGTCAGAGCCAAGGTCCCCAAATTGGAATCCAACCAGAATAGATCCAACTCAGAGAATATAGAGAAATAAACATTGAAGTCAAATAAGTGTAAGCCCTGGGTCCAGGACTAATTCACTCTCCGTCCTCTGTCTTCAGTCTTCTCGTCTATAAAGCGGGGGTGAGTAATAGCTTTCCCATGGTGCTTGCTATAGTAATCGGTACACATTAATCTTTAATGGTCTTTCTGTTTGGTGTGTCTGCCATGATAACCTCTTGGATGGGCTTAGCCATATGAAGGTTTGCTTTATTTCTACCTCTCTTTTTGTCCCCGGGTCTGAGACTGCCATCCATTGACGAGGTGACTGCAGTCAGCCCTGCTAGCTGACATCACTGATGCCCACTTGGCTCTGTATCTGAGCCGGGTTCACTGCGGTCATCACTACTGGGATAGACCTATGCCCTCTGCTGAGCCCACCCTGTCAACATCTCCATCCTTCCCCCAGTTCCTGGTCAGTCTGACTTCCTCTTGTAGCCTAGAGCTGGGTCCAACCGTCTCCATCATCTTGACATCCTCCTGAACACCTTTTCTCTGTCTGTTCCATCCACTTTCCCCTCATGAGATTGGGGTCAACCTTGTCATGAGCCATCCTAAGGATGAAATGGGTAGGTGAGATGATCATAGAACTGAGTCAAGGATGAGAAGGTGTTAGAGGTCATCTGAGTCAACTTCTCCCCTGGGGGAGCAGTCCTGAGGAGTGAATGGACTGGGGGTAGAGAGGGTGGTCTGGAAGCCAGTTATGGACCTTCTGAATTCCACAGAACTCTGAGTTAATAAATGATAAACTCCTTTAGATTAGAACCTGCTTGTTGACAATTCACATCTGCTGTACCCTCGAGGAATCAATTCCAACACCACTGGGATACCCTTTCTGGACAAAATGGAAATTAGGCCTTAGGACATCCTCTAAGTCCACCTCAGAAATACATCAGAACCTGGGGGGCTGGCGGGACAGGTTGATGGATCTTGCACCCCATGTGTTGTCTGGGCGCTGGGGACTGTGGGGGAGCAGATCATCAGACCTCTTCTGAAGAAATCAGCCTTTGGTCATCTCCTTCCAGTATGCTGTCCCTCCAGAAGGAAAGTCCCATAGTCAAGTCTTCCACTCTTTCAAGAGATGATGGAAATCTGGACTTCTAAACTGAACTTGGGTTTTCAATATAGGCTATTTTTAATCACTAGTAAATAATAATAATAATAATAATAATAATAATAATAATAACAACTTCTAATGTGGGACAATGTTCAGGAGGGCTTTAGGATGTGAAGCTGTCAGGGAAGCTCTGGACCTTGTGGGTAGGAGCCAGAGGGAGCATGGGGATGGCCTGGAGGAGTTAGGGACCAGGGACAAGAACACTCGAAGCCTAGAACCAAGTTAAGCAGAAGGCCCGGAGCCAGAGGCAGCTGGGAACACATCCTCATTTTCCTATTTATACCATGCCCACTGGTAATGGGAATTTGAGGTTGCGTTAAAACCAGTGCAACGAGATGAGGAGTCAGCACAGATTAATCCAGAAAACTGGAGAGACAGGTGGGTGGGGAAGGAGCCCCACCTGCCCATTGGCTGAGCACCGGGCTCTCCAAGCTCTGGTCCTGATGCACCAGCCTCGTCACAGGGACCAAAATAAAGAGGGGACTCATGCCTTGCCTGTCTCATGGCTTGGAGGAAGAACAAAGAGCAAAGAAAACAAAAACCTGGGCCACGTCCCCTGTACATCGTCAAACAAATGCCCACTCATTGGGTTGGTATAATAAAGGATTTTTTTTAAAAGTTTGGATTTTCAACCAGGGTATGTTTGAGATTATCTTCTTGAAAATATGTGAAAGTTGAAACTGAGGCATAATGCTGCGAGGAGCATGCTCCTTGTCCAACCCAAAGAAGGGACAAGGTATAGCAAAAAGCAGGGTTTTCCCGACAATCTTTTTTTTTTTTTTTTTTTTTGGTACCGGGGACTGAACCCAGAGGCACTTTACCACTGAGCCACATCCCCAACCCCATATATATTTTTTAGTTTGAGACAGGTCTTACTAAGTTGCTTAGGGCCTCACTAAATTGCTGAGACTGGCCTCAAAATGGTGATCCTCCTGTCTCAGCCTCCTGCATCACTGGGATTACAGGCGTGCACCACCATACCCAGCTTTATGGACAGTCTTGCAAGATCAGATGTCTCTGGAGCAGGCACACCCCTGGGCTGTTACAATCAGTGTTTTGTCCCCTAGAACACGAGGTCCTTCCCCTGGCTCCTCATTGGCTGATTACTGAGGGGTACACAATCCTCCTGAACCTCGGTTTTATTTAGATTTTATTTAGGGAAACATGCCTGTAGTTGTTCTCACTTCCCTTTGTTCTCTGGTGGCAGGAGGAACTTCCTGGGATTGAGTGCATTTTGGCAGGTGTGAATTTTATCCTCCTTGATTAGGTCAGGACCTTCCCCCTCACCTCCTGCTGGTGGAGGGGCTGTGACTCCATCACACTCAGGTGTTAACTGCTGGTAACCTTTTGTTCTATGTCCTCTTGGGCTGGTTTTCTTACATCCTAAGTAATTTAACATTGAAGACTAAATTCTATATTCTTACATCCTAAGTCAATTTACATTGAAGACTGGACTTTCTGTGTCTCACAACGTGAGATCCAGGGGACTGTTCACTGGGTATGACACACCCTATCATTAAGGTCTCATAGAGAAAACTGGTCTCCACTGTGAACCCTGAAGACCCACATCAACAGGAGACTTGCTTTGCAAGCCATTGGCATAGGGGGTGAAATCGGAGATGTTCAAGGGTTCTTGGGGACAACGCCAGGGGCATGAGCTCACCATTAGATGCACACCGTCACATAAGGTTGTCTTGTGACTAACTCAAAAAATAATTTGTAGGGGTGGGTGTGGAAGAAAGAGTATTCCTTCTGCAAGAAATATGAAAACATTTTAATGAACGGACCTCTTGAGAGGAAGAATACTATCACTGCATCCTTTTATACTATCTGCATTATTTGAGGAAATGGAACATCGTTCTATGTAAGAAATGAAGCAGGACAGAAAGGGTTCATCTCTTCCTCTGGAAATCCTTTCCTGCTCTCCTCTGCCCTCTCCCTCCTTTCCTTTCTCTTTGCTTGGCCTCACTCACTGAGCATCTGGAAAGAACCCTGGATGTCTCCCACCAGGCACCTGTCTGTCCCTCAGGTAAATGAGACCCACCAGCATCTGATGCAGTGTTGAAACGCAGGAAAGGTTAATTACAGAAAGACAGTGCACACCTGCGGGAGTGTTGACGGAATGCCTGATTCCTCCTGCCTAAACAGAGTGCAAAGATCCAGATGATTTCCTGCTTTGTATTTAGATGAGGATCTTGCTCTGGAGTCTCTCCATGACCGGAGGAAGGAGATCCCTTTGCAGGAGGGAACAGCGGGAGCTCTCTCTTCTGTAGACATCCAGTCTATGCATTTAATGAATTCCTGAGGGACGGTGTAGGCATCAGAGAATTTTATGTAGTAAATACTCAGCGGCCGGGTCTGGCTACCCAGGGATGGGAACACAGATAAAGATGTGTGGAGGCTCCCCGTGTTTGATCAGGTGGGAAGGTCCACAAAAGCACAGGGGTCAGCAGCAGAGAGGATGAAGCAGCATTTTATAGGGTGTGCTGATTTCCCAGAAGGGGCGCCTGGTCCCTCATAATCTCTATTAAGCCTCCTCCAAACAAACATGCAATCTATATAAAAACCTCTTGCTCTCTGTTGCAAACACTATTTCCAAAGTCCCCAGCCTGCTTCTACCCAAATTGCTATCTCAAGCACCTCCTACAGAGAAGTCCTAAATCAGCACTGACTAGCTGCCCCTCCTCCTATTTAACAAATAGCTCTGAGCTCTACGACAATAGAGTCATCCATTCCCCTCTCATCTCTGCTGTTCATGCCCCCAGGAAGTTGAACTGCAATGATACTTTGGAGTCAAAGGGATCTGGGTGCAAGTTCTTAAGGCCCCTAGTTGAGTCTGTGACCCTCCATGTACTCTCCACCCACCTCACTGATGCTTGGTTTCATTTTCTGTAAAATGGGTGCATGGGATTGTCCTTCCATGGTTGATGTGACAGTTGAAAAAGTAGTAGCTGGCACTAACCAACAGTCAGGGAAGTTTGGCCTTCTTTTATATATATATATATATATATTTGCAGATGGACACAATACCTTTATTTTATTTATTCACTTTTATGTGGTGCTGAGGATCGAACCCAGTGCCTCATGTATTTGAGACAAGTGGTCCACTGCTGAGCCCCAGCCCCAGCCTGGGAAATTTGACTTTCTTTTCTTAAGACATCACCCAGGGACAGGCATGAGCTGTCCTTCACTCACATGTATTCAAACCATGCACAGCCTGATGTTCATACTTAGTATCTTCCTCTCTAAGACTGGCATGGACGCCCAAAGTGGATTTTTCTCCTATTCAGAGTTCACAGTTGATGAGCACTTCCTGGAGACGCTCTTCTAACCTGTCCACGTGGATGAGCTCTGCTCTCTGAGAAAGGCTCCACCATATTTATTGAATCTGGAATGTCATCAGCTGCAGGACGCACAACTATTATGTTTGATTGTAACATGACCTCACTTTGGTAATGCACTCCAACTTCAAAGATATTGATAAGTAAAAAGACTTAGTGTCAATAAAGCAGATGAATATTCGATCCTTTTTGTTACAGATGATCACCGAGGTCAAGGGTCCCATTCATTACAATGGATGTGGATCCAGGCAGGAGTGGAGAACTGGATTCATTTTTGCAAACGATTTATCAAGATGCCAACTTTTACATATAATATCTCCTTGAAATCCCACAAGACAGTTCAACATGCAGAAGTCGAGCAAGTGAGTAGTTCTTGTAATGAGTTGGAGGTTGAGAGAAGATCAGACCCCCGGCCACGTGACTTCAGAATCCACGATTTCCATTTTCTCCCTGCATGTGTCTACCTCAGCTGATGAGCGATCATCTCAGGCGATCTCATCTTCAACTTCAATTATATGCCTCTTGGGGCTCAAGTGGTCACTCGACTCCATCCAGTTTTAAAGGAAAGGAAGAAAATTAAAGAACAAGTACAAAATCCTGACAAACGCATCGTCAAATGCTATCCGATGCACAGCTGTAATTTGGCATTTTATGATATCGTTTTGCTCTCTGGAAGCCAAATGCTTTTAATATTTAGGTGAATTTGTTTGACTTTTGCATGTTTAACTTCCACGTGTGATTTCAAGGGGATATTAGATATAAAAGTTGGCGTCTTGACAAATTATTTGCAAAATGGGATGTTGAAGCTCTTTCTTCAAAAATCTGATCTATTTCCATATAGTCTGAATCTGTGCCTTGCTTTAACCAATAGAGGATGGTGGAGAAGAGAGCTTGCCGGAGATGACTCTAGGTTCTAAGAGGTCTTCTGACATTTGTATTTCTTCTGGAACCCTGCCCTATCATGAAAGCCAGTTCCAGGGTAGCATGCTGTAGGATGAAGGGCTACATGCAAAAAAGCCTACCAATCTCAGCTGGAGCCTCCATTAGACTAGCCAGTCCCCCGATGACCTGCTAGCTGCTTGAAGACTCCTGAACAAACCCAGGGGCAACGAGATGAGCATTACCAGATCATATAATCTAAGCACATGACAAATCAGCAAAACTGGATCCCCAAGCAGTCCATGGACTTGTAAGAAAAATAAGTGACTATTGTTTAGAGTCACTAAGTGTTTGGACTATTTGTTTTACAGCTATAGCTAACTGATACAGTTTCTGTCTCAGAGCTCTGGGAACCAAACTAAATAATATAAAGTCTCTTGGCTAATTAAAAAAAATCCTAGGTGATCATTTACCTAAGAGGCATTTTTTACATTTACTTTTGTACTGAAAACATCCCTATTGAAACAACTCCATTTTTTTTTTTTTTTTTTTTTTGTATATCCAGTTGCTATAGCAACCTGATACTTTTGTTCTCATCTCTGGTCTTCCTGATCATATCACTTTGCAGTTAGTCAACATGATGTTGGAACCTTGGTTGTTATGGTAACCTGGGACCATTTCTTTAAAAAAAAAATGTATTCCATTGACTTGGTTTTTGAGGAGGCATGCGATTTAGTCTTGTACTCCACTAGAGAAACTTGTGGAACAGAGCAAAAGCATTTCAGGAAATGCTCCTCTGGGGAGAAATTCTTCATTAAAACCTCCTTCCAGAAACCTCAGACATTCTGTGCTTTTATGGATATATTTTTTTTTCCTATTTAAATGTCTCCCAGAATTTTGGTGAATTGCAAAGTATGTTTTTAAAAGTCCTAAAAGAGTCTGAATTGCTAATAGAAAACATGGATAGCTGAGTGGACATTAATTATGCATGAAGCCCCACAGGCGCCCTGACACAGGACTCTGTAAATCCTGGGATGAATTTTCATGGTGGGTGGAAGAGGCCCAGTGGAGCATTGGGGAGCAGGTGAGGGGCGAGGGAGAATGGGGTCAGACGTGGAAGGCATGGGAAGGGGCTGCAGGGGACAGAACTCAGGTGGGGCTCAGGCTGCAAGGGCTATTCCAGGAGTGAAGAGGGAGGACACAGACAAGGGGTTGAGGAGTCTCAAGGTCAAAGCAGACTCCAGAGAGGAAAGAAAATACATCTGTCCTTAGAGACATCTCCATCCGTGAGAAGCCCAGGCACCCGCCTTCTGGAGGGTGTTGTCACATTTGAAAAATCAGGAGATGCTAAAATGAGATCATAAAATGCAGGCACCTGTCAACTGTTTCCATTCCACGCTTTTCCTAATAAAGACAGGATGCAATATACCTATGCTCCTCATAAGACAATTAGAGGATTTATTTAAAAATATATTCATTAGTCATACACCCAAGCTGGTAGCAGGACTCCGGGGTAAAGCTGTAGAGACACCAGGACAGGGACCAGGAGGAGGCAGAGGAAGGGCTGAGGGCACAAAATTGAAAGAACACATCCCCATCGGGATCAAGTGTCTGTGGATTGTGCACAGTAGACCCTGAATTTCCTTTTCACTTTTAGCTGCCATGGAATGTACCTTTCCTTCCTTAAATCTTGTTAATATATTCCCATGTGCATAATCTCATTTGGGACATTCATGAGAAGTCTCAAGTTGGGGTCAATTGGAAATGCATGAGTTGGCCACCTGGCCTTCTCTGAAGAGCCACACCTTTGCTGTGTTTGGGTTTTGAGGAAAAGGAAGGACCACACAGTATGAAGGGGAGACTTGTTTGAGAAAGTCCGCACTGAGTAATGTAGAAACCTCAGCTCCAGAAGGTTGGGGTTCTGGAGCCAGAGGGGCCTCTCACTTGCTGTGTGACCTTGTACACATTCCTTTCCTTTCTGGACCTCTGTGAGTTGGCAATCTGACAATATCAGGGTGCAGTATCTTAGGACCATTCTGACTCTGATGATCCACAGTTCTAGATGAGGAGTCTTTAGCTTCTAGAATAGCTAGGCAATCTAGAAGAGGGATGTTCCATCTTCTGCCCACCTTTTAGAAAGCTAGTAAGTGGTGATACCTATAGTATGGGATATGGGGCATCAGGATTGGTATCCAGCATCAGACCAGTGGTCTCTAGAGTCCTGTGACTGACTGGAAGGGCTATCCACATGACAGTGGTCTCAACCTTAAAAATTCAAGATGGCGCCCAAGAGATAGTAACTTCCTGTTCTTGTACACAAGCAGCATGTGATATAGTTTTTAAGAACATATTATGAAATAATACATACATGCAAAGATGAGGAACACTGTCCAAGACAGTAAACATCATTGCCATTCTTTCAATTTTTTCCATTTATTTGTTCAACAGACTGAACATTTCTCTAGATGGACACCAAGCTGAACATGTTAGATGTGCTATTTTATGTCATTGTCTCAGCAAGCTTTAGAAAGAGCACAGCCCCCTCTAATAGGGAAGTGGGGTTCCAGTGTCAATGTTCTAGGTGAGCATTTGTATAGCATCCAAATCACTCTTGAAACTCTTTAAGATTATGCAAATTGGGAGACTCAAGAAAGATTTGCTCAAAGGATCGATGAGTAACAAACTATTTTCCACTGGAATCTGTTAGTTCCACTTAGGAATCTGACAGGGATGTGGTCTCATGCAGTACTCTATGCATGTTCTGAAGACCTTTGGGGCATGACTGTAAACTGGACTGAAGTGCTTGGAATGTTCTGTGAGCCTTAGATCCTTTACTCAGCTAGGCGAGGCATAAATATGGGTTTGTTTTTCTTAACTACATTACCTAATACCTTCCCGAGGCTGCTCACATGCCTCAATTACCCATCCATGCCAGCTTGGTTTTTCACTTATTAAAAAAAAAGGGGCATTATCATCTACATATTGAACATTTCATTATTAATGTTTTAAATTATTACTTTTAACTGGAATTTTACAATCATATATATTTATGGGGTACACATTGATGTTATGATTTATGAATACAACATGGAATAAATAAATCAAGCCAATTAAATACATCACATGGAATGCTTTTTTTGGGGGGGGTAAGAATGTTTGAAATTTACTCAACAATTTTGGAATGTACAGTACAACGTTCTTACCTATACTCACCATGCTGTGTGATTTAAAGAAAAAAATCCTTATTTCTCCTGAGATTTTTGTATGCTTTGACCATCTTCCCCCCACTCTTCCCATCCCCCCAGAATCTGTGACCACCCGTCTATACTCTGCATTTGTGGGTTTGATAGTTTTAATTCCATAGGCTGTGTAAGTGAGATCATGCCATATCTGACTTTCTGTGCCCGCCTTACTTCATTCATCATAATGTTCTCCAGTTCCAGCCATGGGGACATTTTCTTTAGTGAAATCATTTTGAATATCTTAAACTTGGTTAGTCCTAACATTCCTCCCCGAGATGTCGATGCTGCCTCTGTGTCGTCATCTATAAATTTAATCGTTCATCCCTAGACTTTACTTGCTGGGTTTGATTCATTTCTCCACCAATGACCAAAAAGGAACCCTCCCTTCTTAAGTCAGTCCTAAACTTGTCCATTCTGTGGGTCTATTTTAATTACAGTATCTTCTTAGAATTCTGCAGGTTTTGTCAAAGTGCAAAAGCACCTTAAGCTTTATAGGGAATAGAGTAAGGTTGGGGACCAGGGATGGATATCACATGCTGGTGGATGGGCACTGGGTTAGAAGGAACCACCTGACCTTTAACCCTGGGAGGGAACTGAGGGTTGGGAGCCAGGCAAGCTCAGCAATGGCACCGTGGGCTTTAGAGTTAGAACAGGTTCAGTCCTTCTACCCACTGGCTGGGTAAGAAACTCCTCATGTCCAAGCACAGTTGCCTCATTTCTGAACTGGAAGCGATGATATGTTCCACAAAGGACTTCCATGAGGATTAAATAAGATAACCAGAAAAGACCTCCATCAATAGCAGCTAGTGGTGCATGAGGATGGCAGGAAATAGGAGTAGCCACTGCTTGCGTAGTTCATAGAGAAAGAACTCTGAGCTCTTTAGAAATTACTCAGAATGGTCAAGGATTCAATGCATGCTCCACTCCATTCATACCAGCCACTTGGTAGTCCTTTCAACTCCCTCCCCTTAAGGGCAATCACCTCAGGGCATTTCCACTACTATTCCTCTTCTAGGGATCCTCTTTCCCTGGTGTTACAGCTAGCTATTGCTGTGTAACAAAACATCCCCAAATGAATGCTTCAGAAGACGACTGATGCATTATTTTCCATATATCAATGGAGTAGCTCTTCTGCTCTTTTTTACCTAGGATCATTCATGTGCTATCGTAGTCAGCTATTTCACTGCAGTGACTGAATGATCTGACCTGAACAAGTTTAGAGGAGGAAAAGTTTATTCGAAGGCTCATGGTTTCAGAGGTCTTAGTCCATAGAAGGCTGGCTCCATTCCTCGGGGCTCATGGTGGAAGAGCATGACAGAGGGAAGCAGGAAGCGTGTAACAGAGCGAAGCAGCTCACATCATCAGGAAGCAGAGAGAAAGAGAGAGAGAGAGAGAGACTCCACTCACCAGATACAAATATATACCCAAAACCATACCCAATTCCCACCTCCTCCAGCCACACCCTACCACTTCAGTTAATCCCTATGAGGGGATTAAATCACCCATTGGATGAAGACTCTCACAACCCAATCATTTGTCCTCTGAACCTTCTTGCATTGTCTCACACATGAGCTTTTGGGGGACACCTTACATCTAAACCATAACATGTGGCTTCAGCCTTTATGGTCCACAATGGACTTACTCACTGGTCTGGCCATCATGCTGGCTGTGTGGTAGAGTGCATCAATCTCCAGGAGGCTAGAATGAGCTCCGGGTCTGATGGACTCAGGATTCCAGGAAGCAGGAGCTGAAGGGCACTTAGGACCTAGGCACAAAAGCATTTCTCCAGCACTGTCATAGCCATACTTGCTTGGTGTGACCTATCTTTGAGTAATACCAAGTCCAGGTTCAAGGAGGTAGGAAAATAGACTCCACCTTCTAGGAGGTACAGCAATGTGAGTTTGCAAATGGGCATGGTCCCAGGAGGTAGTCTGAGCAGCGGCCATGACAGTGCTCTATATCACCTGTACGTCAGTGTTCTTTCTGTCCATGTCATTCAACTCTGGCCACTGTATGCAGCAGTCTCTGAGCCACCGTGTGATGCCCACCACTGCCACCTCACTCTTACTCTGCTATGCTGTTGTTCTGAGCACGCATCTACTGCCACCTGACAGGTTACACATTTATTTGCATTTGTTTGCTTGTCTGTCCCCATTGGAATGTCAGCTCCAGGGCAGTGAGGGAGACATAGGTTTTGTTCACTGCTGTATGATCAGTGCCCACGCCAGTACCTGCGTGTCCCAGGGACTCAGTGAATATTGATTGCATGCATGAGTTGTGCCCATTCAAGTGAGATTTGGATAAACATAACTGGTGGAATATTTATTCCACGTTCTTCCAATAACCCCCAATAATAAACACCATTTGTATCACTGTGGGGAGAGGCAGGGGTGAAGCCTCCAGGAATAACAACGGACCAAGTCTTTTTTTTTTTTTTTTGCAAAAGTTATTTGAGCTTTAATATTTGTTTTTTTAAACAGACCCATGCCCATGGCCCCAATCCTAGAAATGTGTATTTATTAGTTGGCAGCAATGTCCTATTAGAGAGGATTGGCGGCTTGGGTTTAGTAATGTGCAAAAGGATTGGGCTTTAGAGGGATTAAAATTATTTTCAGCATTAAACGCGATATATCTGAGCTGATGCATCTAGTCTTGAATATAGATTCCCAGACCAGGAAGATTATAAGACATTAAATCTATGTAAATTCAACTCTTCATTTATGTTTGAACAAATTCAACAAGAGATTTGACTTGGGGGCTTACAGGCAAATAGATTTGGTTGGGAAAAAAATGCATATTGCCGTCTTTAACTCGGAGGCTGTATTCCCCTTGAAAATTCCACACTGAGTGCATCTCTAACAGGTCACAGGTGAGAGCCCAAGCAATTATGCCGAGCGTTAATAATGAAACAGGGAAATGACGATGTTTGTCTTGTATAAAGATGAAAGCAGCTATGGGTACCGAGTCAGAGAAAATGAGAGGGAGACAGGCAGCTTTCATCATGGGTGAGACTTGGCAGGATGACAGAGAAGAGCCCCTTCCCAGGAACTTCTCAGCCCCTGCATTTTCCCAGGTCCCTTTGCTGGCCAACAGGACAGTGGCTGCGACCATCGATGCCTTGCTGGTGGCAGAGGCAGGCAGATCTAGTTTACAAAGGCTGCCCTGAGCCAGTGCCCAGGAAGCCCCAGACATCATGAATGAGCTGCCTCCACGCGATAAAGGGCTGCGTTGGCTGAAGGAATAAACAGAATAATCTGGACTTACCCAAGCCACGGGGGGCTTTTGGCAGCATGCAAATTCACGGGCTTATCAAATGCATCCTTTGAAAATGAAGAGCTCCTTTGAAGCTGGCTAGCGGGGAGCATTAGGGGCCGGCACTGCAAGAATCAAAAGCTCCAGTTGTTACCCGAGGTCCAGGAAGCCTAAAGTGACGATAATAATGACAACAGTGAACATTCATTGAACTACTTGATACTTTTCAGGCACGCGATGTGAATGGTGCCATTACTTGGTGCTCTGAGGGGCTCTTCTTATCCCCATCAGACAGATGAGGAAACTGAGGCTCAGGGAGTTTAAGGCATTGCCCAGAGTCCTCAGAGTCAGAGGTGGGATTGGAACCCAGGCCTGTCTGGTTCCAGAATCTTCACTGCCCTGTACAAAACCATTCTCATTAAGGAGGAAAGAAGGAAGGAAGGCGAGCTTCCCTGTGTTCTGCCCAGCCAGCTCCACTGCCCGTCTCTGTTTTAGATGCCCTTTAATAACTATACCAACCCCCAAACAGGTCCCATTGCTAGCTTGGCTTTGCAGATGAGGACATCAAAGGACAGAGAATTCAAATTCCTTGTGAGAAATTGGCAGGAGGGAAATTGAAGGCTCACCTACCATGTGGCTCTCCAGAAATGCTCCCAGTCCTTGGCTTGGAGAGCGCCACCCACCATGATCACCGCTCCGTTCAGGAGTCAGGGCCAAAGAGCTCCTCCCCTCCTTCTCTCTCCAGTTGGCACTTCTGGGGACATGTGGTGGCTTCCTTTGCCGCTGGGAACTGGGAGACCTCAAAGAACAAAGCTAACCCCTCCTCTTAAGTCTCCATTGATCTCCTAGCACAGACCACTGGAGAATGGACGTGGGAATGAAAATCCAGCGTAAAGCTGAGGATGGGGACACCAGAGGGCTCAGGTTTCAGGGGTCGGTCTTAAGCTTGCTTCCCCTTACTGCACCCCTAAAACCAGGGCCAGGCAGAGTGCACCAGTTTCCTTAGATCAGAGGAGGGAAAGCTGGGCAGAGAAGGCAAGGAGACAAATAGCTATGTGCTCTCAGCAAATTTCCCACATGGATGATCGCAGCACATTCCCTGAGAAGCTCTGGGAGGCACTCTAGAGAACATCTCGGGGATGCTCCGAGCAAGGGACAGGAGTTTACTTACTAGGCACTCATCCGTCATTGGTGGGTGACGGCAAGACTTTTCCAAATAGTCACTCGATCAACAAGACACCTATTGAGAATCCCAGAGGTGCCAGGTGCTGAGAGAAGTGTCCAGGAGTCAACGATGGATGGGTCCCAGGCCAGCCCTCGAGGAGCTGATGCTGGCCATGGAGGTATTTCAGGCCCTGTGGCATAAGATTCAGTGTCCTGGGGGAGCCACCAATGCATGCACACTCCACCCAGGCTCCCAGAAAAGGTGCATCTGAACTGAGATCCAAAGGACCAGCAGGGCTTAGCCAGGTCAGGAAATCAGAAGCACGTCTGCGGCAGAGGAAGTGGCGTGTGTCAGACCTGGAAGAGGACACCAGGCTCTTTGGGCATTGCAAACGGAGGCAGAGCCCCTGAGACTCAGGACGTCCATTCTTCTCCTTTTTTTTTTTCCCCTAAGTTAAAATTTATTTATAAAAACTCTTAGATGTCCCTAACCCTAACCCTAACCCTTCTTGATAAAGAGGTTTGGGTAGAATTAGTAATATCCGTAATTACAAACTATTTTTAAAAGATCTTTTTAGTTGCAGACAGAAATAACTTTATTTTAAATGCTTTTTATTAATTTTTTGATTTGTTCTGATTAATTGTACCTGGAAGTAGAATGCATCTATACATTTTCATAGATCATACATTAATGGGGTCATTACACAATTTTTTGATTGTACCTATTGCAGGATCACATGGGTCATGTAGTCATACATGTGCATGAAGTCATAATGTCTGTTTGAGTCTACTATCCTTCCTTCCCCCATGCCCCTTCTCCTCCTTTCACTCCCCTCTCCCTAATCTAAAGTCACTCTGTTCTTCACTATCCTCTCCCCCGCAAAGGGAGAAGGGTAGACACTAAGAATTTATTTGATCGTCCATAGGGTCTTTCTGGCAAAGCCTTTTTGGAGATGGGTTCTGGGAATTCTATTCTGTCAATCACTTTTACATTGTCTTTAAATTCTCCAAACTGCGATGTGACTACAGCTGTTCTCATCCAGTCACACTTTTGGGGTGGCAGTAGTGACCACATGGTCTTCCTCTGTCTTTGGTGGCTTCCCAGCTCTATCCTCCATTTCTTTCACCACTTATTATACGTGTCTTCATCATCCCTCCCCTTCTCCCCCCGCCCCAAGAAGCTCTTGTCCCTGCTTCAGGATCATTAAATGAATCAAGGGACAAGTAGCAGGATCAGACAGGCTCTTTGGAGTCCAGACTTCGCTCTTACTAGTAATGTGAACTCGGACATGTTACCTGGTATTCTCATTTGTGAATTATTTTGTGACAGATATCATTCACGTGTACCATGATTTTCTCCTGGCACACCCCTTGGAGTTCAGCATAGTCATGTGACTTGTCTGGACCACAGAACATAGGAGCTGTCACAGGATTCTCCATTCTCTCCTAACCTGGAGCAACAGACCTGGAGCGTCTTGTTTAAGTGGTGACAACGTTAGATGGAAGAGCATCTATCGTCCTGGGATCCTATGTGCCAACTTGGTGGATCATCTTCCTCTTTCCCATTGCCCATTGCACCAGGCATGCTATATGAGTAAGAAGTAACCCTCTGTTGCTTTAAGGCAGTGAGATTTGAAGATTGGTCATTCATGTAGGCATCCATCCTAGGGACTTCCTGTGGAGCGAATGTGATAAGCATTTACCCGCTATTGGGTGCAGAAGAAAATGCTCAATATCTGGAAGCTACTGTGAATGATACTCAAGATGGAACGACACTGGCTCAGGGACGTCCTTCCTCATCTGCTTCTGTTGGAGGCTGCTTCCTGCCCTGTCCTCTGACAGCACAGCCCTCCCCCGCCCCCAGCTCTGAGGAGCCTCACCATTTGAATGGTGCTTTTACTCTCACCACCTCTCCCCCAGCGCCAGGCACAGTGGGCGTTTGGAAGAACTTATCGTATTAAATTGAGCGAACCACACTAATCTGAATATTTCTGTGGCTATTCCAACCACCCGAGCATTATCTCCTTTGATTGAGCATCCCTAATCTGAAAATCCCAAATCTGAAATGCTCCTAAATCCAACACTTTTTGAGCCTCAGCGTGATGCTCAGAACAGTTTGGATTTGGGACTTTGAGATTAAGGATGTTCAATCAGTAACATCTATACAAATCACCCCAAATCTGAAAATTACTAAATCTGAAATCAGTCTTACCCCAGATACTTTGGGTGAGGAATATTTAAATTGCGAAGTTCTCTCTGTTTCTTTCCCCCAAACCCTTTTTTCAATCCATCCATTTTTCCATCGAAACTGTCTCACATACAGAATACTCAGTGTTGGCCTAGATGGCCCATCATGTTCTGAGAGGGGACAGGGAGGACCTACTTAGACCTCACAGACCAAAAGGTTTCTGTCTCATCTGCTCTACTTGTATAGAATAAAACTAGCCACAGATACAGTATAAATGGATGGGCGTCGCTGTGTTCCAATAAAATTCCATTTACCAAAGCAGATGATGGGCCAGATTCAGCCCAGGGGCTGCTAAATGCATATCTATTGATTGAATAAGTGAATGAACTCACTTCACTGAAGGATGGGCCAGAGTTGGCTGATCTCTGATCTAGACAGATAAGAACTGACATTCTTCAGTTTCGGTGCATAGAAAATAAAAAAAAAATGATAATAATCAGTAAAGAGTCAAATGAAGGCAATAGTTTCATATTGACAAGTTTTCAGAATAAGAAAAGGCAGCCAGTTGATGATGGGTGGGAAAGGTGAGTGGGCTACTTTATTTGGATTGTGAAGTCACCACGGACTCTCTGAGGGAGACACTATGTGAAATGCACCTGAAGCAAGCTTGTAGGATTTGTAGGAAAGAAAATTATAAGGAATTCCAGAATTAGAGAGGAGTGGTAAGTGCAAAGGTCCTGAGGCAGGAATGAGCCTGTGTGCTCAGCTATCCCAGTATGCTGAGGACAGAAAGAGGGCCAGTGGCTCCAGAGGAGATAGATGACTTCCCTGTTAATTTGGACTTGGTTCTACTGAGCTAATTGCCCTTGTTAGCTTTGTTCTGTGGTACCTGTCCTTCCTGATCATGCCTTAGCTTCCAATGTCTGTGAGTGGCCCATTATGCTTCTCTGAGGGTCCTGCTTATTCAAGCTGCATGGACTTAATTTGTTGACTCCTCCCTGGCATTTCAAGCCCTCCATCTGACCTTTCTAGGGAGACTTTCTCTTTCTCAGGGCCACAAGGGCCCTCCAGCTCCTCCACTGGGGCTGTCTTCCAATCCCTTCTTCCCTCCTGCTTTCCTTTCCGAAGCCAACTCTCAAAGCTCACATGCCAGGTAATTTCTCATTTATTTTTCCTGCAAGATCATAGAGATTGAAGTATTAAATACTTCTCAGTCTGAACAGTGGCCATGCATCTGCCATGTCTGTCCCCTGAGATCCTTTCTCTGCCAATCAAAGGACTGGAATTTGTTATCATTTCCTTCCTTCTTTCTCAGTCCCGGGAGTTCCTGGTTGCTAATGGCTTTGCAATGCCCCTGCAGACCTGCTGAACATCCTGCCTCCATCCAGGGACTCTCACAGAGAGACGCCTCAGGTGGCCTTGCAGACTCTCTGATGCGAAGTGAGGTCTCTGCTGGCATTGTGCCCATCCTGCATCCTGGCTCCTATCTGGGGAGAGCTCAGCCAGGTGAACCAGGCTGGGCTCGGGTTCAGAAAAATCAGACTCAATCCTGATGCCTCCCTAGCAACTCTATAATGTCGGATGAGTCAATTCATGCCTCTCTGGAAACCTCAGTGATCTCATCTCTAACTGTGGGGAGACTCATGAAGAAAGCATAGTGAAAATGAGTTCATTCACTTATTCAATCAACAAATATGCATTGAGCAGCTATTATACACTAGGCCCTGTGCAGAGATCCAGAGATCCAGCAAATCATAGATTATCAGTGAAAAAAATGTCAACCTCCTATTGTCTTTACAAGGCTGAAAGATTATCTCCTGCTATATCTCAAATGTCATTTGAACTACGCATTGTGCTAGATTTTGTCCTACTAAACTGTGTGCACACATTAGAAAATCATGGCTAAAAGATTTTATGGAACTTGCCCCAGGTCCATAGATAATAGGATCAGAGTTAGGATTTGAGTTTCATTGCATCTGGAACCAAGTCAATGGGAAGTGAAAGGAGTGAGCAGACGGTGGCTTATATACCGAAAGGGAGCTAGCCAGCACTGGGTGTGCTCGCTATTGGTTGGTTCTGGTGGTGTCTGGTTTTGGTGGTAGCTGGTTGAATGTAGAGATGGGTAGGTGGTTGTGTTACTAGTGGGTAGTGTTGGTGGTAGGTTATCACGTTAGCTGTGATATGTTGTTGATTACCCATGGTCATGGTGGTTTGGTTGTCGTGGTTGTGTGTAGTATTGTCTGATTGCTTGTAGTGGGTAGTTGAGGAGGCAGCTGGTTGTTTGGGGTAATAGACACTTTTGTGTGGTGATGTTTGCTCAGTTGTTGTGGTTGATTGACTGTTGTGATAATATGGTGAGTTGAGCTGTTGAGCTAGTGGTTGTGAATGGTATGGATTGCTTGGATTGGTTGGTTGGTGGTTGTGGTTATTGATGTTTGGTTGGTCAAGGTAGTGATGTATTGGTTTTAATAGTTTGTTGTGGTAATGGCTGATTGGTGGTGGTGGAGGGCTGGTTTGTTGGTTATGATAATGACAGATTGTGTTGGTTGGTTGGTTGGTTGTGGTAGTGATGGGTTGGTTATGATGATTGGTTTGTTGTGGTGATGGATGGTTAGTTGTGTTGGGTGATTGGTTGCTTGGTTGTGACAATAACTGATTGTGTTGGTTGCATGGTTGGTTGGTTGTGGTAGGGAGGGGTTGGCTGTGATGATTGGTTTGCTGTGATGGATGGTTAGTTGTGCTGCGTGATTGGTTGGTTGGTTGAGACAGTGACTGATTGTGTTGGTTGGTTGGTTGGTTGGTTTGGTAGTGATGGGTTGGTTATGATGATTGATTTGTTGTGGTGATGGATGGTTGGTTGTCCTGGGTGGTTGGTTAGTTGGTTGTGACAGTGACTGATCGTGTTGGTTGGTTGGCTGTGGTAGTGATGGCTTGGTTGTGATGGTTGTTTTGTGGTGGTGATGGCGGCCTCTGGGTGAATGGGAGGCTGCAGAGCTCACGTTGCTCCTACTGAAGGTCCCAATCCCTGGAATGCCCCCATCTCAGCTGTGCTCAATGGGGGAACAACGGAGGAGCTTGCAGAGTGGGGCTGTGCAGGAGAGAAGCTCTTGTTGCAAACCAGCACCTGTGACTTGGAGCTTCAGCCCAGGGGTTAGGTCACAGCTCATTTTGTCTGCCCTTGGCATCTTGGTAAGTGTGCCCATGTCTTCTCCGACGAGCAACCACAGGTCCTCTTAGTTTCTCCCAGTCTCAGGTGCAGTGGATGGAAGTCACCTTTCTGTCTGTGCTCTCCATCAAGATCCCCACCTTAACTCTTCCATGGGCCATGCAGGTTATATTTTAAGTCGGCCCATTCAAAAGACACCTTGCAAATTCTGCAAAACCCATCTAGCCATTTTCTTTGGGTGTAACACAGACAATTGCAGACACTTAAGAGTCTGTGAATGAAAGTCTCCCTACAGGCGCATCTCCTGCTGCTTGCCTGACTGCAGACTTGCCCCAGGACTCCTGCGAGGACCAGTGTGTATGTGGTGCGTGCCAGGCAAGTGCACGCATGCTGAGTGGCAGCTCTGAGCAGGTGTAATGTCACACGTAGTCCCAGCTCCACTGGGCTCCTAGGAGGCCTGCAGCCAGAACCCCTCAGGATCTCCCAGAGAAGGTGCATAAGTGGGGGCAACCTAAGGACCCTTAGAAACTACAAGAGGGCCATCTGCATCTCCAGAGTGCGAAGGTTGGCTTCTTCAGCTGGGAGGTAGAAGGGCAGCTGTCAGGCGGTGGCAGCTGAGAGCAGAGCAGGTTATGACCATGACCTTATAGATAGAGGAGGTGTCCAGCCTGATTCACTCAGTCCCTTGTCAAGGCTGAGGGAGGAGGAGGAGGCTTTGGGGCAGGAGCCAGAGAGGGTCGGGTGAGTTCATGAAGAAAGGACACAGGCAAAATGCCACCACAGGGAGGGACTGACGAGCAGGTGGAAAGACAAGGACACGTGAAGGGAGAAGAAAGGAGCCTCCTGTGGGCTAAGGGCCCCCTTCATGCCAGCATGTGTCCGGCTGGACTTCACACGTTGACTCCCAGAGACAGCACGGTTCAGAGCAGTGAGAGCTTCATTTGGACCCTGGATCAATGATTTCCAAACTCTGTCACTGGAGGCCAGTTATTTTGTCTTTCAGCTTTAAATTCTACATCCACGAAATTGGAACAGTGACCCTCTGAGATGGCCTAGCACGCACGGGCATTTGGGAAGTGAGTTGTGAACTTGAATCCTACCACCTTTGGACTCTGCAATTTAGGGAAAGTCACTTAACCTCTCTGTGCTTTGGTCTTCTGTAGACAACTAGCACCATCTACTGATCCCTGATACATCGAAAATAGTTGCCCTGGTATGAGGCTCACAGTGATATATTTTCACTCTTATTCTTCTTACTAATTCTTCCTTTATAATTTTGTTAGTAGGACTCACATGAAGTAATATATTTAAAGTATCAGATACATTATAGGCACTTCATGAATATCAGTTGCTTCTCTTTTTTGTGTGTGTGTATGATTTTTCACAACTATATTGTAGGTAATTTTACTCAAATGAGTTTGAGAAACTTTCCCAAGATGGCACAACTGGAGTGGATGGGGGTGGAATCCCCATCTATCCACTTACAGTGACAGCATTGTCCTTGGGATACGGATTGAGTAAATCTTGTGAAATCACCCAGGGTTTGGATGTTTATGATGGTTTCACCCATTCTCTAGAAGTCACTCACCATTGAGCTGTGTCCGTGTTGGTCAGGATCCCCTAGGGGACATGGGCTGAGAGACACGGAGGATGCTTGTACACAATGCATTGAGGACTTTTCTTGGAGGATCATTCCGTCTTCACTTTTCAGAGCAACCTGGAAAGGGTGCACTTCACTTCTCATGAGAGTAAGATCTTCCTCAAGAACCCATGAGACCCAAGAAGCTGAGCTCATAAAAGCAGCTAGATTCAAAAAGGTGACCTGCAAGTCCTCTGCTGGCACAGAGCCGCCCTCCCCGTGGGGACCCCCGGGGGCCATGTGGAAGATTTGTTCCATCATCCAAAGGGCATGTGATCATAAATAGTCATAAGAAATTTTAATTTGGAGATGCTGCGCCTCCAAGGAACAACAAAGAAAATCGGTACAACTGAGTTATAGGAAAGGATGGGGTGATGGCAGAGAGGCTGGAGAATTCTCCCACGGCAGGAAGATGAGTGCAGGCTTGACCCCTTGACCATGGAAGGGATTCTCAGTGGACGAAGCAGGCTTAGGAAATCAGAGCAGGAGGCTCACAGCATAGAGTCGACATTACCCTCCAGCATGGCCCCCAAAATACCAGGTATGAGGTTTTATTAACACAACACTGTCAAGGTTTTCTTAGGCACACCCAAGTCTGAGAACCATGAGAGACAACAGCCACGTTTATATGCACATGTTTGGACATTTAAGCCATCGTGCCTTCAGGATCATTAACTGATCCTTAATAAAGAAGAGGAATGGATGGGAATTATGTGATGGCTTTCATTGCCTGTGATGTTTACCTTGATCTGTGATCATATTAAGCCTCTCTAACTATAATACATGGTACCAGGTGTGTTGTTGGATGGATTAATCAATAGATATATTGAAAACATCTAGCATAGGATCTGGCACATAATAGATACTCAATTGAGCATATATCTTGCCCAATCAGATCCACGTATGCACTTTTATTAAGCAGAGAATTCTTGGCCACCTGCTCCCTGCCCTTCCAAGGTGGTGTTTGTTTTAGAAGCTCATCTTTTATGTCCTCAGGCACTGGTTTCATGACACCTTAGATATACCATGATGCCCAGCCCTCTAGGGACTTCTGGGCACAGAGCAAACTGAAGTATGATGGGACTGAGCCTCAGATACCAACACAGAGGGAAGACACCATGTCCCAGAGAGATGACCAAAGGGAGTTAGCAACAGAACCTTCAGGTTGGGATTCCTCAGGGCTGGAATTCCACACACTGACTCTGATACATCATAAATATTTAGGGAGGAAGAGAGGGAGGTGGCATTTACTAAGTTCCCACTGTGTGACAAGAATTGAACCTATAAGAAATTTAAACCAAAGATTCCAAATAGAAGTAGAATACAGGAGGCAAAATTTTCAAAAACTCATTTTGTTGAGATATTTTTATTAAGCACCTCCAATGCCCTGAACACTGGCACAGGTGTGGCACACCCATACCTTGAATTTCATTGGGCCTGCATTCTTCCTGGAGGACATTATATAATTAAAAATGATGGGCCAGCAGATGGTAGAAAATGCCAAAATGAGGTCATTGTGTAGGGCCACCTGGGTCCTCTCAGAAGGGCAGAATGGACTGCATGCAGGACTTGATATGCTGTACCCTCTAGAACCCTCCTTCTGAGGAATTGACTCATCCCTGATCCTATTTATGGCTATACTTTCCTAGACAGAAATAGACATGGCAAGAAATTAGCCAAAACAACTGTCCCCACAGAACAATCCCAGCGCCCTGAGGCTTATAGAGAAAGATGATGAGCAGACAGGAATCATAAGCATGTCACTAAGAGACCTACCCCAAGTGACTTCCTCTGTTGGATATGCTGGATGTGCCCCATCAGACCTGGCAGGACAGAGGCTCCAGGCCTTGGCTGTAGATGCTGCAGGGTAGTATCAGATGTTATCTGATGCACCTCTGGGTCTCTGGGGCAGGACATGATACTTGGCACATAGTAGGTGCTCGGTAAGTGCTTAGGGAATGGATGAACAACTGGGAAAATAATCAGGACAGGCACATGGAAGTTTAGATGTGTGGATGATGGTTGAATGGATGATGGATGGAAGGAAGGATGGAGGGATGATGGATGGATGGATGATGGATGGAAGGAAGGATGGAGGGATGATGGATGGATGGATGGATGGATGGATGGATGGATGATGGATGGAAGGAAGGATGGAGGGATGGGTGGATGGATGGATGATGGATGGATGGATGATGGATGAATGGATGGATGGATGGATGGATGTACAAATGAACAGGTGGATAGAATAGCTGACAGGCAGAGAAAGGAAGAGAGACAGTTGATTCCACTAACTACTGAGAGGTGGCCACATGGGTCAGTCTTGGCCGAGGCAACCTGCAGCTATGGTTGAGTTGAATAAAAGATGAGCTTCAATCACAATGGGGAATGGGTGATACAGAGAGAAAAACAGAGTCTTGGAATTGCTAAATAACTTGTCCCAGGTCAAATATCTGGTATAAATGACAGAGCTGGAATTTGAAGCCAGGTAGGCAGACTCCATCCTTAGACCCAAATGTGCAGATTAAGGACAGATCTGGGGTGAATTTGAATAAACATTGCTCCCACAGTCAACACAGGAATATTTTAAAAAGGAAATTCCTTCAAACTCCATGAGAAATATGTTTCCCTTCATTTATCCATCCATTTAACAACTGTTTGCTAAGGGCCAGTGATGTGCCAGGTCCCGGGAACAGAGAAGTAAGCAGGACAGATAAAAATGCCTGCCCCTGAGGACTTTAGCTCCTACATAGACACACAGGTATGTGTGTCAGTGATGGTGAGTGTCAGGGAGGAGACTATGGAGAATGTCGGACTTCAGATGAAGGGCTGAACCCACTTCATTACAGAGAATGGGTCTGCTCTGAAGGAGAAAGAGAAGAAACCTCAGAAGGGCCATTTCTCATAACTGTGTTGCTTACAAACAAACAAACGAAATGGTGTGATTATTAAACACTGAGTCCTTCCTTCAAGGTCTCAGAGCGGGGGTGAATTCTGGACCATCTACAGAGTCTCAGCTGCAATCTCTCTGCAGGGTCCTCTCACCCTCCAAATCTGTGCTCATGAGCAGGTCCCAAAGCTTCTAGAGATGGCTTGCTCAGTTGCCCTAGATTCTAGGACTGCAAGGCTCATTATGGCATGTTCCTTTATACCTTCCCTAACACCTGCTCTGAATCCATGGGACAACTGTACGGTCCTGAGAAAATGTTTGCATTCTGATTCATGAAAATTAGCCCCATTGCAGCAGTATTATTATTATTATTATTATTATTATTATTATTATTATTATTATTATTGCCATCGTTGTTGTTGTTTTGCCTTGTAAATCTCAGTATGGACCTAGAAGAAAGTTGCTGCAACAACCAGCTGCTATCCTTGTTTGCCCCATGGTCGCATCCTGGTGAACCTCTGACAGTCTCAACCATCTGGTGAAGAGGTCCAGGAGCCCCTTAGTGTCCCCACTTGGCAGACGGGCAATGGCGGCTGTCTCCATCCAGGCCTCATGAGATGGAGGCGAGGGGGCCGGGCTTTGCACTCTCCCCCAAAGTGGCACCTTCTCAGTTACTAAAGCAGGGAGCCTGGGAGTTGCCCTGATGTCCTGAGTCCCTCTCTGCTCACATCCAGGCCCTCAGAAGATCCTGTTCCTCCTGGAGGGTCTGCAGCCCACTGGCTCCTCCTGTCTCCTCTGCACCCCGCAAGCTCCCGTGTTTCCCTCCTCAGTGCCAGCAGGTGTCCACACCTGGCCCTCCTCACCATCTCCAGCACCTTCTCCCTATAGGAGCTTGGGCGAGAATGTGAGAAAATGAATCTACTTTCCATCATCCCTTTCCTTAACCTTCTTCTGCCATGAACACCCCAACTCCTACACCCTCCTGGGGCCCTTCCCACCCCTCCAACCTCATGGCGTACCTTTGACTTTGCTGGTTGTTGGCCATGTTTTACTGGCACAACTTCTCCTGGCACCTGGAGTACCATTACCTCTGGCTCCTCCTGGGGTTAGCGTTCTCTTCCTTCAGATCTTACGTGTCCATCACTTCATCAGGGAGGTTCCTGACCAGCCTAGTCTCCTTTATCTCCATGTCCACCCCCTTGCTGAAGGCTGTAGTCTCCTAGTCTGCTTTCTGTGATGTATTTGCATGAGTTCAAGGTCTACACCACCATGCCCGTCTCTAACTGGAGTGTGACTTCAATGAGGGCAGAGAATCTATCACCCCAATGTCCAAGACCTGGAAGGTGCCCAGCAAGCACCTGTGGAATAAATGAATTTAAGCAAATGGGTGAAATCAAGCATTACATTAGTCACTCATATTAACAATCACAATGTCCCTCTTCTTATTGAAAGGATTCCTGACAGATTTTCCTGATACATTTTATACTTACATGTTGGGTATCTATGTATAAAAGGTCCTCCATCAGTGGTTATTAAATGGGTGGATTGGGATTGGACCAATGCTTTTCATTTTTTGATTTCAGATTTTTCTTTTTTAATTTCATTTCTTTTTTTAAAACCAAAATTATAATCATGTTTCAATCCCCTTTCCTCCATATTCCATTTTCTATTATTCTATCTCCTTTGGGGGTCTGGTTCAGGGTTATATTCTAATTACAGACAGAAGTTGTTATGAGCTGGCATGATGGTGCAAACCTGTAATCCCAGCAGCTCTGGAGGCTGAGGCAGGAGGATCGTGAGTTCAAAGCCAGCCTCAGCAATTTAGTGAGGCCCTGAGCAACTTAGCAAGACCCTGTCTCAAAATAAAAAAAAAAAAAAAGAAAATAGGGCTGGCAGGTATGGCTTGGTAGTTAAGCACCCCTGGATTCAATTCCCAGTGTCAACAAAATGTTTTTATGAGACCCCCCAACAACAAAGCCTTGCTATAGTCGCAGTGGGTTGTATTCCAAGTGCATTTTGTTGTTCTTAGTTTCCTTCTTTCAAGGATACAAGCAAAGAAAATGTTGGATAAAAAATTTGCATATCCCACCTGCAAGCACTGCAGCAGAGAGCTGCCCCACTGAGGACGGGAGGGTCCCCAGAACGACATGGATCCTAACACCAGCTCTTGGCACTTGGAAGCCTAAAGCCATTCAACAGGCTGGTCTTTGTCACTGGCCATAATTCAGTCCCAGTGGGGATTCTTCCTCTCAAGAAGGTCTCCAGGCTGTTTGGCCCCATCACTCAGCATCCCTATTTCTGAACCTCCTTCCTGCTGGGACATTTGTCATTAGTAATCTAGGGTCTCCAAGGTGGCCCCTGGAATTCTCAGGGGTTCTGTAAGGAAGAGTCTCTGGGTTTCCACCTCCACTTTCCTCCAGGAGAAGAAGGAAATGAGTCTTGAAGAGTACCAGCCAATCAGACTTGAGCATTTTATGTAGTTATCTTATTTCATCTTCATCATGGCCACAAAGGGGACGAGAGAGCATTGTTAATATTATCACCATATGGATGAGGAAACTGAGGTCCACATCACAAAGCAAAGTGCAAGAGAACACATCACTATTATACCTAGTAAGCTGCTGGTTCTGATTGACAGCTTCTTGGAACTCCAAGTCAAGGTTCGCTCCAGGGGATTACAATTATTCTCTAAGGAAGGAAAAAATAGATGCTAGATACAATTGTGTGTGACCTGAAGCCCTCATTGGCCTCAGAAGCCAGACAGGAGCTACCCTGACCAGACTTATCAACCTGCCCTGCCCTCGGATCCTCAAGTTATTTCTCTATAAGAAGATTTACTTTATTTCTTCAAAAGAATCTCTCTGGGCTACTTTATTTGATCCTAGTAAATGTAACTTTTGGTATATGGTTAATGAAAATCCCCCAAGCTTAATTAATCTAACACCACCTTACCCAGTGATAAATTCAATTAATGAGTCTATCATTTAAAATTCAATACCCTTGAGTGTTCCACATCCATTTGTGTATTTAATTCTTAATATCCCTGAAAACCAAATTTTAAAGAATGGGTTTTTATCAATGTCACTAAAGACTACTTAAGGTAAGAGTAGATAAAATATTCAACACCCACACCAATACAGAGAAAGCCCATCTTTCATAAAATGTGCAAGTGTTTTAAATATACATATAGATGCTACAAATACCATGTGAAATTGTAATGCTCTTAAACAAATTGTGTAGATTCCCTAAATGCTGTACATTTTTTTCAAAGAGCAACAGATTCAATTTCTATTTATTTTTACAAAAGAAGAGTGAGTTTCAATGACCTAACCCTTAAGTCAGTTGCTCATTAAGAGAAATGAGTCTTGGTGCCCTAGTTTCAATTCGCCATTTTCATTACCTTGTTGGAAGGTGGACTTCCTCTGGAACTACTGGCCAGTCACTCCATTGGTCTCTCAGGGACTGTGGTGTCCCTCTGGAAGTTTGAGAATCCAGTTCTGGCTCCCACCAATCCATCCCAGATTCCACGGTGCTCTAGGCTTGGTGCTGACAACCCGTGGTAGCCCTGTCTGCTGCTTGTGACCACTGTGATTGACAAAGGACAAGGGACCAGTGCATTGGAGTCACTGTTACCTATTAGACTCACTCTTTTGACTCTGGTAAGTGACCAAACAGGGACCCTTTGGTGCTGGAGTCACTTATTAAAAGATCAGTGGGTTCAATTCGAGGGCAACTGCATCAGTCAAGGCTCTTATCGAGAGACCAGAGACTCAGTCCTCCACCATTTTCTTTTCTTTCCTACACTCACTTCCCACAGCATCCAGTTTCATCACTTTGAAGACCTTTATGTGTGTGTTGATTTCCAATTTATAGCTCTTCATCTACTAACTCTAGTTAGTCCATCCAACTCCTGAACATCGCAGTTGGATGACTGACAATACTTAGAAATTAACATGCCCAGAGAAGATTGTTCCAGTCTCAATTCCTCAAACTTCATTCCTCAGTGGGTTCTCCTCTTCTCTGAAAATGGCAACTCTCTTCTTCCTTTCATTTGTGTGAACTAAGAACCTGGGGTCGTTCCTGGTTCTCCTGTCACACCTCGAACCCAGTCCCCAGTGAATTCCACTGGGGATGCCACGTGTCTTCATGCCTCCATCCCTCTTCCTGTTCCAAACCTCCATCACCTCTCCCTGTCGTTATTCCATTAGTTTCCTAATTGATCTCCGCTCTTCAACCTTTATTCCTGAAATCCTCTTCTCCATATGGCAACCAAAAGGATTTCTCCCACATGGAAATCTGGCAACGTTCTTCCCCTCGAGAAAACCCTTCAGCAGCTCCATCTCATTCAGGATAAAATCCAGAATTATCCATTGTCTGGCTACTGCTGCTCTGCTGCCTCATCTCCTCTGCCTTAGTCAGCTTTTTTTGCTGCTGTGACAAAAAGGACCTGACCAGAACAACTGTAGCGAAGGAAAAGTTTATTTGAGGGCTCACAGTCTCAGAGGTCTCAATCCATAGACAGCAGACTCCATTTCTTAGGGCTCAAGGTGAGGCAGGACATCATGGCGGAAGAGTGTGGCAGAGGGAAACAGCTTGCATGGTGATCAGGAAGCAGAGAGAGACTCTACTCTCCAGATACAACCCAAAGCCATGCCCCAATTAACCACTTCCTCCAGCCACACCCCACCTGCCTCCAGTTACCACTCACTAATCCCATCAGGGATTTATTCACTGGTTAGGTTAAGATTCTCACAACCCACTCACTTCTCTGAACCTTCTTGCACTGTCTCACACATGAGCTTTGGGGGACACCTCACCTCCAAAGCATAACATCCTCCCACTCTTCTAGTCTCTACTTATTTCTAGTGGTGGTGTCCTCCCTGATCCTGGGACAGGCCAGGCACACTTTCACCCCAGGGTTTGGCACAGGGTTTTCCTCAGTCTTGCTCCAGGTTGCTGTCCCACTTTCTCTGTGTCCCTGTTCAGAGGTCATCTCCACCTGGTCTTCTGGTTAAAAGCACCCAGCATGCACTTTCGGTATTGCCTGTATCCCACTGTGTGTCCCTGGGGACTGGTACTCAGATTCTAGACTAAGACGATCAGATGCTTCCTCCAAGGACTTTGATTCTTTAACAGGGTAGTTTTGAAAAAGATGGGGAAAGAGAAATATGTAATGGAGGAAAGATAAAATGAAGAAGTAAGGAGACCATGGGATCTGACACATTCCTGGGGCGACACCCCCAACAACATGATTGATCCAGTCCTGCAACCTGTGTCTCCGCAGCAAACCCTGTGTCCCCTCTCCCAGCCTGTTCACCAGGACCTCCTTGGTCATCTCATCCATCCTTGATGTAAATTCTCTTTTGCAGTATTTGGCCAGAGATGTGTCTCCTCGCTTATTGAAGACCAGTGTTCTAAGTTAAGGTCCAGAGGGCACGTGTAGAAATTGAAGAACAAGTCAAGAGCTAGCAGGGGTCAAGGACAGTGTTGAGTGGGAGGTTCCAATAGCTCCAAGGAGCCTCATTCACAGCTTGGACCATCCCTGGGGTGGCCAGCCCAGCCCCCCACCTTTACCTGGCGTTGAGGACATTCCACAACTCAGATGCACCAAGAAAAGGAAAACAGATATTGCTTCTTCCTGGGCTGACCCCTTAGCCAGATGGGGAGGAAGGACAGAGCCCACCAGAGCTGCTCCCCAGCCCACTCCCCTCAGCCTGGCCGGGTCACCCCACTGCCTTCTGCTCTTCTCAGTGCAGGACGGATGTCACACCCTGAGTGCAGAACCTGGATACGGGAAACAGCAGCCCCGGAGCTTCCCATCCACTCGTGCTGTTGGCCTGCTGTTCCACCTTCTCAGGTGCCATGCTGGCCCTGGCCGTTCTGAATGTCCCTCCTGTTCTTCACACTTTGAGTGGCCGCCTGCCTCTCTTCCCAGCTCCCTCAGGAGTGAGTGGTCCCAGGGTTCCTGAACGCACCCTGGTCTTCCTCCACGCTCAGCATCAAAGCAGCCCTGTGTCTGGAGTTGGATCATTCTGGCTCACATCTCAGCCTGGTGGCATATTATTCGGGTATTTTTTTGTTGGGTTACTCCGGACCTAGCTTTTCTAGGAAAACTGAGAATCAGAGAACTCACTTCTCAGAATGAGGAATTAAAGAATGTGTTGCCTGCAGAAATCTCCTAACACCAAATCTACACCATAACTCAGGTGTTATAGATGTTCCGTCATCATTGAACCCCTCAACTCACTTGCTGGCCTATCAGAAGCTAGCAATAGGGGTTAAGGCAGCAGAAAGGTCTTACTGGGATCCAGCTGGGTGATCTTAGACAAGTCCCCAAACTGCCTTGTGCCTGTTTCCTTATCTGTAACCCAGGGATGAAAGTGATTTTTAATCCATAGAATTATTGTAAAAGATGATGGGTTTGCTCTTGTAAATCTCTGGAATATTACCTAACATTTAATACGGTCTCAGTAAATATTAATAACAAACATTTGTAGCTGTAAGTTTTAGGTTTTGCAAGGGATCTCCCAAATAAGCTGTGGACTTTCTGTTGTCAGGGAGTGTGGAATACTGGTCATGAAATCCTAGGGCTTAGAGTATCTGGCATACAGCGAGCACTCAGAAATTGCTTAATCAGTGAGCAAATAAATAGGTGCCCGGTGACGGGCTTTATAGCCCAGCGAGTCCTGGTCTTGAGCATTAAGAGGAATTGTGTCTCCTTGCCCTACCCTAGCACAGCACCCAGCCCATCCTGGAGACACAGAGAAACCTAGACTGGAGCCAGGCATGGTGGCACACACCTCTAATCCTAGAGACTGGAGGCTGAGGCAGGAGGATGGCGAGTTCAAAACCAGCCTCAGCAAAAGCGAGGTCCTAAGCAACTCAGTGAGACCCTGTCTCTAAATAAAATACAAAATAGAGCTGGGGATGTGGCTCCGTGGTCGAGTGCCCCTGAGTTCAATCCCTGGCACCCCCACCCCTCAAAAAAGAATAATCTAGACTTCAAAGGCACAAGCAGGCTGAGGACTAAATTAAGTGCAGGATGAAACCAAGAAGATGACATCACAAATAACCCCTGGAAGGAAAAGAAACACACACTCTCTCAGGGCACTCTCCGGCAAAATGAACAGTGATTTACTCCAGCAAATTACCAACCGTAAAATATTTACAGCTAATTCCCTCTACCTTCCAGGGTGGTAGTGCCAAAGGGAGGCTGGTTTTGCAGGCAGTAAATGCAGGATGCAATTTCCATTTCAGTGGCCCCGTTTCCTGCAGCAACCTCAGGCGACAGCCTCATTTATATCTTCCACGCACACAATCTTTTCTGCATGTGCATGAGTCTCCATTACAGGCAGTTGAGGTTTGTGTGGTAGCCATTAGGCATTTATGGGCCAGAGCAAACATTTACTGGTGTTAGTAATTCATCCAGGGGTGGAGGGAGAGGAGAGTGGGAGCGGCCAGGCACACACTGGTTCCCCCACGAGATGTGGGGACCTAGGATGGGATGAGGAATGAGTGTACAGCTGGAGAAGAGAAGTCCTGCCCATCTAGAAGCACCCACTGTCCCAGACATGTCCATCTAATCGAGGAGATGAGCATAGAAGTCCCCCTGCTCAGTCTTTGGACCTTTCTGATCCCTGTACTTACTTGAGGGTCTACCATGTGTACAAGCTCTCAGTGCCCAAGTACTCCTCTTGCTCAGATCCCTTCCTGACTTATCTGTTTACTGCTCACCTGACATTTGATTGCTATGGGGCATCCTAAGCATAATGTGCCTGTAGGAAAGCTGTTGACCTCCCCACACACCTCCCAATGTCTTCTGCCCACTCAGTACAAACTTTAGTTTTCCAGGGGGTCAGGCCTCGCACCTTGGGGGAACCCTGCCACTCCTCTTCTTCTTACATGCACACATAAATTCTATTGGTTTTTCCTTCCAAATATGTCTCTCATCTCTTCACTTCACCAGCCTCATCTCTTACTTACTGGATGGCCGCAGTTCAGTGTTTCCCTGTGGATTTCCCTAGACAGCCATTTCCCAGTGCATTGGTTAAAGTGGCCTTTGGATGTTGCCATTCAGATGACAACACATAGTTCTCTGCTCAAAAATTACTGAAGATCTTCCATTGCACTCAGCATCTGAGTGCAATGCAAGTTTCAGCATTTGGCTTTGCACCACCTCTCTGATCTAACTTGCCACTCTCCACTCACACTGGCTCTTTTTTATCTGTGTGCACACTGAGAGCACTCCCATCTCAGGACCTTTGTGCTATTTCCTCTGCTTAGAACAGACTTCTCCTGGAGAATCACGTGGTTTGCTCTTCCGCTTCTTTCATTCTGCTCAAATGTGTGTGTGTGTGTGTGTGTGTGTGTGTGTGCACCCACCTCACTAGGTAGGAAAGCTTTTCTTAAGAAACAAAAGTACTAGCCATGAAATTCATAAATTAAAACACTGTAGCACTGAAATCTCTGATCATTGAAAATCACATGAAGGAAATGATACATGAAGCTCCAAACTGGGAGAAGATATTTGCAATCTATGTAAAACAAAAAGGAGTAGTACTCAGAATATACAAAGAACTCCTACCAATCAAAAAGGTGAAAAAGAAAATTAAATAATGGGTCAAAGATATGTGTGTTGTGTGAGAGAGAGAGTGAGAGAGAGATGGGAGGGAGGGAGGGAGATCAATAAACATAGAAAAAGACTTCTTACATTCAGGAAAATTCATATTACAGCAGTAGTCCAAATTAAGTCACGGGGATGAAGGAGAATGTGACTTGTGCCCAGGTAAAGGGAATGTAACTTGTCACAAGCACTTTATAAAACAGACTGGCTTCATCTTATAAAGGTGAACATTTCCGCTGTTTGGAATAAACCTGGTGAAATTCTCACCCTTGTACATCAGGAGGCTTGTATAGGAATATAGGTCACAGCCCTGTTCCTAAAGCAAAACCATAGAAACAGTGCCAGTCCCACCATCAGAGGAATGGCTAAATGACATCAGAGACACAATGGATTATTTTGCAGAAGTGAAAGTGAATGAACTAAATCTAACTGCAACAAGAAAAATAGAGAATTTGCAAAGATTATTATTTACTTTAAAAGAATTAACAGAAGACGGCAGAGAATATTGTACCATTTTTCAAAAAAAGCAGAACAAAACAATGTGTTGTCTGCAAAGACAGCCCATGATGTCTACACACCCCAAGAATGCTAAACACACCCATCAGAAGAGAAGCGTTTTCCTCTCCCGGCGATCCTCCAGCTGTTCAGGCTCTCTGCCTTTCTGGTCTCCTGTGGGTGGGTGGGTGGGTGACGTGCCTGTTCTTGGTCAGTCAGTTAGAAATGATGCCAATCACTTCAGGCAGAGCTTTTAATTGCCAGTGTGATGCTCCTCAGAAGGCTGCCCGCTCACTCTCGCTCTCTCTCCTCCTCCTTCTCTGCCCCCGCATCCATGCCTCTGGCCTAACATCTGTGATAGACACAATGGTGTTAGCCATTTGTCATTTGGGTCATGACATTGTGCGTGTGCATGCACAGTAGGCCCCCCGTCATGCAGATTCTGCATCCACAGATTCCACCAACTGTGGTTCCAGAAGATGGGAAATTGCATCCATACTGAGCACATACAGGATTTTATTTCCTGTCACTTCTGCCTTAGCAGGACAGTATAACATCTACTTACATAGCATTTATTTTGTATTGGGTGTTATAAGTAATCTAGAAATGATGTATATGGAAGGATTGTGTAGGTTATATGCAGGGATAATACCGCTTCATGGTCGAGACTGCAATCCCTGGTGGTCCTGGAATCACCCCCTATGGCCGCAGAAGGATGACTCTATGTGTGTGTATGCATGTCTATCTCTGTACGTACAGATTATTGTATGGATACGCAGCAAACAAGTTGGCCTGTGTGTGCGTGTGTATTCCCGGGAAGCTGCACAGGGGGAGGGCTTCGGGTCGACTAAGCTGTGACCAAGGGTTGGCTCTGTCAGTGGCAGGAAGGACAGGCGATTGCAAGCAGCTGGAGCATCCCCTGCAAATGACCAGCTGTGCAAAGCCTGTGGTGTCTGGAAAGTGTCTTCAAAGTTCCAAGCAGAGTGTGGGGCACGTGTCGGGACTGTGGCCAGAGCACAGCATCTCAGGAGTGAACCCCGGAGGCTGAGATTTATTCATGTCAGCAGACCCTCTTCCCTGGGAGCTCTGATCCTCTCCTACTTCGGTACAGTTACACCAAACTCCATTAATTTTCTCATATATAATTATTTTCACATCATTGTTTTCCAAGGCCCGAAGCATGCGTGGGGCTCCACCTGTTCCCAGGGCCGCCAGGGGCACAGGAGTTCCTGGCAGAGACACACGGCAGCATCTGGAGAAAGCAGGGGGTTAATCTGATCCAAGCATGCTGGCTTTTCCTGGGAGTCTCTTTTGGCCTTTTGCCCACACAGCTCACAGTCTAGTGGAGAAGACAGGGAGGTGCAGGAGAGACATCTGGTGTGACCGGTCATCCGTGGAGATGGGCCTCCGCGTAGGCAGCGGGGGGCAGGGCGGGGAGGTGTCCCAACAACTGGGGAAGCAGGACTCCTGGCTAGAATCAGCCGCTAGACTGTTAGAAATATAGAAGTCCAGACCCCTTCAGGGTTGGTGGAAGGACCCAGGTGACGTGGGACCGTGGCTGGGCACGAGGGTGGTCTGCCTGATTCTGTTAGACCTTCAACACGCAGACCCCAGGACCAGCGGTTCACCTCCCCACAACTCCATCAGGGACTGTTCAAACAAGGACGTAAGAGGCGTGAGCCCGGCTGCTGGGTCAGCCTCCCTTGATATAACGGAGATTGGCTATGACTGACGGGTCTTCCCAGAGGGGAGGTGGGGAGATAAAAGGAAGGACCGGATGAAGTGTAGCAGATAATGCTATGGGCACAGCGAGCCCCACCATTATGTGTGGTCATTATGCACCGACGAAAACGCAGAAAGAGATTCCAGTGGGGGAATAGCTGCATTCACGTCAAAAGAAAGCATGTGGCTCACAGAGAGTGGGGACCTGGTTTCTTAAAGAAAGTGGCGATGGGGTCATATTCTTATGGGAAAAAGGAAAGAAACAAAAATGTATACAGGATCCTCTGCAGGGGAGTGACTAGATACACGATATTTTGCGTATTTCGCAGGGTGCCATTCATTTAAAACTGGGATATGCACTGACAGGGCGAGAGCTCAAGAAGAACTCTTGCACAGAAATCCAGATTTTCCAGTGCCAAGTAGATGTGATGCTGTTTGTGCTGACAGACTCCCACGCGTGACCATGTGTTCACCCACAACTATATTGTGCATTCTGTATGATTTCTATGGAATTGTGTGTGTGTGTGTGTGTGTGTGTATTCAGGAAAGATACCAAAATGAGCTGGACACAGTGGTGCATGTCTGTAATCCCAGCAGCTCAGGAGGCTGAGGCAGGAGGATCACAAGTTCGAGGCCAGCCACAGCAAATGAGCGAGACCCTAAGCAACTTAGCGACACCCTGTTTCAAAGTAAAAAATAAAAAGGGCTGGGGATGTGGGTCAGTGGTTAAGTGCCCCTGGGTTCAGTCTCCAGGACCCCCACAAAGATACCAAAAAGACTCCCTTGGGTAGTGTACAGATGGGGGTTGGTTTCCAAAGCCTCTGACTCCCACAGGGCTCTGAGGAGGAGCATTCAGCTGTCCATCAAGTGAGGGGAGGACAGAGCTTTTCTGAAAACCGACCTGGTGCCTGGTGTGGTGGGGAGGGAGACACCCCTCCAGAGAGGGAGCAGGGTGTCTGTTGTCTGTGCCCTAAGCCAGCCATTGGGATGTAGCGGGGACCCCTGAGTCACCTGGCTCAGAGCAGCGGGCCCATCCTAACTCAGAAAGCGCTGGTCTGAGGCTATTGGGGGTCCTGCCCACGTCCCTGACAAGGGACAGGGAGAGACAGGAACTACACCAGCTTGTTGCAGGTGTGTGGGGACCAAAAATCGTCTAGACTGGGCAGAGCGAGTCCAGACAGAAGGTGAGAGGCCCACTGGGGCACATGCTCTGCCTCCCTGTGATCTTTCTACTCTGCCGGGCGACTCTGAGAGCACCCAGGAAGGAGTATCTGGAGGAAGAACTGGTTAGGAAGAGAACAGCAAAGGAATAGTCAGGCACCAGGAAAAGAATCTTGTGCAAGTGGAGCTTCCTAACCTGTTGCTCTGGTGATCGGGTGATTCTGACGGGGAGGGGTGAGATGAAGGCTGAGCAGGAGGCTCAGATCCCACGTGCGGTAGAGGCTGTGGTGTGTGACCTCCCTGACCAGCCAGCAGCACAGACCCCAGCGCCTGGGCCTGTCTCTTCCTGAAGCCCTCTCTGTCTCAGAACCTGCCGGGACTCTGAGTCCAGCCCTGCAGCGGTCTGTCTAAGCCTGTGGCGACACATCGCAGGGGGCCGGGCTGGTTCATGCTGGAAGGTTATAGATGGAGTGGAATTGGTGGAAGTGGGGAAAAGCCGCTCCTCCCCAGTGCGAGACCTCCACACAGGTATCACAGGTACTCAGGTGGAGGCCACCTATTATCTCTAGATCCATCCACCAGGGTACTCAGAGTGTGGACACCGGTCCAGTCCGAATGAGATATAGCTCTCAAAGAGCAGGTCAATGGAGAGGTGGGATTAGCCACAGGAATTAAAGCCTAGAACCAAGTGATCAGGTGGAGATGGGGAGAGAAAATTCCTGTTCGATTTTTTTGAGAAGTTCCATGTCAGAGGAGGAAATCTCAGTTTGCCCCAGTAGGTGTTTAAGACCTAACACCGCTAACTTCCCCTATCAGAAAGAAAACATCTGGAGACATCGTTAGTGGCACCACCAATGACCTTGAACCAGGGCTAGGAAGAACACATTCACAACCTCATGGTCTCTGTCGTTCCTTCTCTGACAAGGCTCCCGTGAAGGTGCTGGCCGGGGTTGGGATCTGAAGTTCAACTGGGGGAGGGAGGATCCATTTCCAAATGTTTCTGGTTGTTATCAGAATTCAGTTTCTCGTGGGCTCTTTACAGAGGACCTCAGCTTCTCGCTGGCTTTTGTCCGGAGTGTGTCTCAGTTTCCAGACAAATGGACCCCTCCACTGGTGTCTTACTTCATCAAAGCCGACCAGGGGTAGAGCCACTAGAGAGAGCCAGCTAGCAGGATGGAGGTCCCAGTCTTACATGAGGCCCCGGGGAGGAGCGCTTCACTCCCATCCACAGAACCTCGTGGTCAGAAGAAAGTCTTGTCCACACTCAAGGGGGTAAATCATACCAGGACCAAGAGGTAGGGATCACTGAGACTCTCTTAGGGTATGTCGGACACAGCAATTGAAGTTCTGTTTTAAATAGATGTATTTAACCAAAGAAGAAAGAAATAGAATTCAAAATGCTGAGTCCACGCTACCATGTGTACATGCGAATGTCCAAAAATGATGGAGTATGTAGGACCAAAGATCAGGAAGTTCTCACGTCACCAGGATGTGCTCGCCATTCCTGGTTATTCATTCATTGGTGTCCAGCCATCCATTTTAATCTGTTCGTGAAATTACAAGATGTTCCGGTCTTGCAGGGCATTTGATTGAGAGGTGTGTTTCTACATCACGGCTGCACCTTAGAATTCCCCGGAACTTTTAGAAATACCAGGCATGACCACAGAGCCGTTTAGTCTGAAACCTCAGTTACGTGGACCAAGGGGTTCGAAAGGGCCCTTCGAGTTGCAATCACTAGTGTGGTGAGTTCAGGGCGTGGGTCCACTTGCAGGAGAATGGAGATGCAGGCAGCAGTCCCCACAACCACAGTGAGTTCAGCTTGATTCTTGTTCTCCAAGAATGGAGTCTCCAATGAGGTGCTGACTCTCAGGAGGGAACAGGCTAAGCCCGGAACGCTGGGCTCCCATCCTTGTTCTGAGGCTCTGAGTTTCTCCTTGACCTGTAACTGGTGTGATCTCTGGAACTGACCTTCAGTGAGGATTCCAGCTCAGCTCTTCCTCCACTTGCCCCCCAGAGGCGGGAGACAGGTGATTCTCTGTTCCATGAGCATTCCATGGTTGAGGATGGAGGTTGCACCATATCTGTTAGGGATTGTGGGGGGGCCTTGACTGGGACTAGGAGCAAGCATCAGCCTCCCCAGCAGGCCAGCCTCAGCCTTTCCTACCCTCTCAACACTTGGAAACAAAGAGATGAGGTCTTAGGTACCACCAGCTCAGGCTCTGCCTGGTCTCCCTTGACCGCTTCTGGGTTCTTTGAATGCATGAAGTAAGTGTGTGTGTGTGTCTGTGTGTGTGTGTGCAAATGTGAATATGCATGTGGGGGTCATTTTTTCAGCTTTATCCGCGTGGTCCTTTACTAAGCACCTATTATGTGCCCTACTTTGGTCTAGGTAGTAGACAGCAGTGAACAGGCAAAACTCTATCATCATGGAGCTTAATTCCATGTGGAGAGGCACCAGCCACCATATGACCCAATTTAAATTAGGTAATTCCAGATCCTGACCCATGCCACAAAGTAAGATGAAGAAGTGAAGCAGAACCATGGGGGCACAGCTGGCACCCCAAGCAGGTGCCATCTTTGATAAAATGGTCAAGGAAGCCTGTCTTGGAGATGACTTTTATGGGCGAGGATCTTAGCTCAGCTCACTTGCCTAGCAGGCACAAAGTTCTGGGTTCAATCCCCAGCACTGAGAGAGAGAGAGAGAGAGAGAGAGAGAGAGAGAGAGAGAGAGAGATGAGAAGGATTTAGGGAGAGAAGGATATGACTCTTAGCTGGTATGTAGATGTCTCAGAAGCTGGAGACGGCCCAGTCCATCATATAATAGAACTCCCCATGATGATGAAAACACCCTGTCTATTCCTCCAAGGCAGCACCCATCAGCCATTTGTGCTTTGGGGCACCTGAAATGTGGCTAAGAAAGCAAAGACATTGAATCTTTAATTTTGCTGATTTCAGTGTAGGGAGTTACAGCAGCTGGTGGCTTTGAATTGGGCATCACAGAGCGAGGCATTTAGTGGAGATCTGCTGTGGGAAGGTCTGGGGGAGTACTCTTCTGGAATGAGGGAAGAGCAAATGTCAGCTCTCTACGAAGGAAGGAAACCAGAGTCTTAAGGACCAGAGAGAAATCCAGTGCTGCTGGAACTTGGATGGAATGGGATTGAGGTGGGTTGGCATATCATATAGGGACTTATAGACCCCAAGAGGCACTGTAGAGTTTTATTTTAATATGATGAGAGACCATTGGAAGGATTCAAGCCCTGAAGTGACACAATATCAACAACTAATACTTAGGTCAATTTATCATATACTCTTGGGATATATCAGCTGACCCAGTCTTCACAAGAATATTTCCCAGGGGAAAAGAAGTTATCATTACTATCAATATTAAATTAGATAGAAAACTAGAGGCACCAAGAGGTTAAATAACATGCACCCCAATCTGGAGGCTGCAGAATTAGTATTCAGAGCCAGGCCCTCAGTACCAGAGTTCATGTTCTTAACCACTGGGCTACACTGCCTTGCTCTTGGCCAGTGTCTGCCTTTGGAAAATCCCCCTTGCTCAGTGTTGAACAAAACTGGGAGTAACAGTCTGTTGGATCAGTGGAAGCTGGAGACAACCGTGCTGTGGACTAGAGAGGAGGCAGAGGAAAGGCAGAATGATGGGAAGGAGGAGTGAGATTTGAAACGTGTCTTTCAAATAGAGGCGACAGACGGACATTCTGGACAGGGCTCATGGGGCATGCTCCAGGGTGAAGGAGGAGGGAAGGAGTAGGTGATGACTTCCAGTTTGGGACCCCACAGGTCAGTGTTGGAGGCCTCTCCTGGGTGAGGATGACAGGGGACTGTGGGGGTCATGGATCTGTTACCAGCCACATCTGGGGACCTGCTGGGAAAATTCTGTGCTTGGAGTTGAGCACCTTTTCCTTCCTCCTTTCTGTTTCTCTCCTCTCTCCTTCCTTCCTAATGGCTCTTCTTCCCTTCCTTATTTCCTTCCATCATCATCGCATATTTATTGAGACCTACCTGGTGCACATCCATCTGCCAAAGAGCCCCCTCACCTCCTTCTTGAAGCTGGTTCTTTAGGACAGACAGCTGACATTCAGGAGAGTGAACGTGCAAACAGACACCCCAGGAGAGGATGAACCACAAACAAGATGGTTTCAGAGGTCAATGAGCCCTACGGGGTGGACACAGGGGGCGGATGTGAAGGATGGGGCTGGGAGACAGGGCGCCTGGACTGGAGGTGCTCTCCGCGGAGCATCTGAGCTAAGAAAAATATTGAGAACGGACCAATTAAGGGAAGAGCAGAGTGTGTGAGAGAGAGGGACTGCAGGTGATTGATATGCAGGCTTATCTGACAATATAAGAGCATGTGTGTGCGTGTGTGCGTGTGCATCTCTCTCTAGGTGTGCACTGATCTCCTTTGCTATCTGTCATTTCTCCATCTGTTATATGATCAGATTGATTGGTCTGAAAATCTGTTGAGTATTTCATGCACCCCAAGCTGTGAAAGTCAGGTCTAAATACAGCCACAGTAGGATGCAGTCATTAATTTATGATTGTATTTTTACATCATGGAAACGAGAGCTCTTGATTTGGGGATGCAACTCTAAGAAAGGAAATAGCTCAAGGGCAAGGTAGAAGAATCTTGCCCGGGCATTTTGTAGAAGAGATTGCCCCGCTAGGCTAGTCCAAGGGACAGGGAAAGGGACTCCTGGACTGCATTCCTTCATTATCAGGTCTCAGTTGCAACCAAACTCTGCAGCTGGCCCAGAGCCACATGGTGAACCGCCCACGTTCCTCAGAACGCTCGCACCTGCCACTCATGTGGATGAATGCATTAAGTCATGGGGCTGAATTTCCAAGTCTCCACAGCGAGGCATGGTTGACCCCAGCAATGCTTTCACAGATAAACCATTAATGCGGTCACAAAGCATCATCCCGTCTCCCAGACCACAAGGGAAAAACTACACCATGATTTACAAAAAAACAGAGTTCATTTTAAGGATGCACGGGAGGTAAAAATGAAATGACCTACAATCCTCACAGGTCCTAACCTGACATTCTCTGAGAATGCACAACAAAGAAGCATGTTTCACAGGTACTAGTAACAATGATGAGCCTTCGCAACCAGCTGTTCCTTCTTTCCGGGCGCCTGCAAGTGCACATGACCTCATCAAGCACACGCCCAGGCTGGTCTGGGTGGTGATCTAACTAAGGTTAGAGGGGACTAAGTAGGTTTCCCAAAGTCGTTTAGAGGGAGGGTGTCAGAGCTGCAGTGTGGGTCAGCAATAGCTCCAGGGACACACAGCCAAGCCAGTGATGTTGCTCCGGGACCTTGACCACAAATGGCAGCAGGTGATATTCTGGGCAAGCCACCAGCAGAGCCTCATCAATGAAAATGCTAACTACCCGGAGTTGATCATTCCACATTGTATCAAATTATCACCTGGACTCCATACGTGTATAAAATGAAGAATTAATTTAAAAAGAGGATATGGGGCTGTTTTGAAAGGCAGGTGGAATAAAACCAAAGGTAGCTGGAGAAAAGATAAGAAGTGAATGGAAACTTGGCAGATGGGCAGATGCCTTCATTCAGAGCCAAGCCCTCATGACTCTGAGGCTCAGAGTTGGGGTGCCCCACGGGGTTGGAGGCTGTCAGGGTTATACATGCATAAATGACAGAGGAAGACTCAACCAGAACAAATAGAGCCTGCATGTCAGCAGAACGCAGGTGAGAAGGAAGGAGGGCTGGCAGCCTCTCTGAGACCGCGAGAGCCTGAGGTGGAGGGATCCAGAGCCCAGGCTTCCTGAGAGAAGCTCTCTCCTGTCGCTGTCTGTTAAACTGTGAGCACAAAGACCCGAGGCAGACATGCTGACACTTCTGTAATCATCATTTAATTGCTGTACCTGCCCTTTGAGACACTGAGCCTGAGGACAGAAAATACAATAAAATCCCTAACAGAAGATGGTGTGTGAGGCGCTGCAGAGGGACACACTTTGAATGTGTAAGAAGACGGTGTCGGAGACATGCACTCCAGATGGGTTCCCTGATCAGGAGCAGCAGTGTTTTCCCTGATCTTGTTCTTTCGAAATCCAGGAACATTTTGTCTTAGAACCTCTGGAGGGGGATGGTCCAATCACAAGAGGTAAAGGAGGAGAAGAAGAGTCCTGGCATGAGGTCACTCATGGAAACTGACGGCGTCAGCGGGAGTGATTTCGACTTTAGATCTGTGCTTTGCAACTGATCAGCTTCAGAATTATTGGAAGGGATTTCTGCATCCCTGTAGATACTAAGCATTGAGAATAAAGTTAACCCATAAAATCTCATGAACTCGCTCACACACACACAGAAAGAAACCTTTAGAAAATGCAGATTCAATGATGACTCAATCGCAGATGCATTTGAAAGGATTGCTGAAATCATAGCTGCTTTCGGACCATATGTGCTTTCTAAATCAAACAATATGGAACAGGCAGCTGCCATCGTCTACTGGTCTATAGCTGTTAAAGACCAGCAATCACACTGGGAAAGGTCAGGGATTACAGAGGAAAATACAAGCAATGATCACAATTTGCACAGCATGGAGGTCCTAGGTTGGAGCCAAGTTGTTCACCAGCAACGAGGCTTCCAAATGCTTAGGCTCCTCAGGGTGCAAGGAGAAAGTTCTAGAATTCCACTGGGGGATATGCCATATTGAAGCCGTTGGTGGTTCTTGGAGTGGGCTGGCTGGATGCCCTTTGGAGAGGTGGGGTTCTGTGCGTTAGCGTCACCATGTACCGGGGAGGCACGTCCAAGGCGGGCAGTAACAGTCCTTCAGAGTCAGAACCCGGCCAGGGCTCTTCTCTCCCACTCACTTAACGGAGAGATCATTTCACCCACTGTGTGCTCCCTGGTGGTAAGAGGGACCTTCACCAGTACTTGCTCAGTGCCAGGGTGCCTGATCTCTTTCCTTGTGAATGACCAGGAGATGGCATGGTCCCCATTCCACAGATGATGGACGAGGGGACTGAGGGAGGAACAGAGTTGCAAAGGGCAAATGTGATTCAGATATGGCGCCCCGGAGTGCACCCCTCAACCATGCTCCTCAGTCAGGATAAGGCTGCACTGTGGGCTCTGGAATCCAGGGGACCCTCAGCCAGGTCCCCTGGGACCAGCCTGCATCCCAGGAGATACAGTCCTTGCAAACTGTTTTTCTATTTCAGAACCTACTCAGAGGAAAGTCTTGCTCTGTTTTGTCTCCTATTAAGCACAGGGCCAGGCACACTAGAGTTGCCAAATTAATGAATGAAATTATTTCACAGACTTTGGTCTGATAAAAACAAATATATACAATATAAGCGATCAATCTGGACATCTGCTAAGGGTGTTGAAGTGAACGCCCGGAGTGTGGTGTTACTGTGCCATCCAGGACTCTGACGACTAAGTCTTCTTCTGAGCTCTGGAGAAGGTACCATATATCCTGAAATGACCTCCCCGCAGGCCAGTTTCTCTTCAGGGATTGATCCAAGAATATGGTTGTGGGGACCGTAACATTATGGCTGGTGTTGTGGTTGGATCTGAGGTGTCCTCCTAAAGCACCTGTGAGAGTTTGGGAATGTTTGGAGGGGAATGATTGGGTCGTGAGAGCTGTCACCTAATCAGCCCCTCCTGGTTGACAGGATGGAGTGGTAACTGTAGGCAGGTGGGCTTGGCTGGAGGAGGTGGGTGACGTGGGGCATGCCCTGGAAGGATTCATCTTCCCTGGGACCTCTTTGCCCTTCCCTTGCTCTGCTTATTGGCTGCCATGAACAGAGCCACGTCCCTCCGCCATGATGGCCTGGAGCAATGGAGCTGGCCCACCATAGACTGAACCTCTGATACCAAGAGCCAAAATAACTCTCCCTCCTCTAAGTTGTTCTTGTCAGGTATTTTGGTCACACAGCAATGCAAAGCTGACTGCCTAGCTCCTGCCTATTGAGGGATGGAAGGCACCTTCCAGCAGATGGGAACCTATGAAGTCCTCATTGTTCTCATCTGAAGAGCAAGACCTGCCTTTGAAAGTGATAAGCCAGCTTGCTATAGAGATGGAGAAGACCTGAACGGGGTCTTTCTCTTGTTCCATTATTATTTATCATTTGTAGTGTCTCTGGCCACAAAGTTGTTTTCTCCCAAGATAGGTAGGATTCCTGACTTCTGATCCTTGGAGATCAGATCCATCCGAAAGTGGCTCAAGACACTTGGGTCCTCAGAAGGCAGTGGGCATCATTCTTCCAAGTAGTTCTCAAAGAGGAAGAGATTCTCACGCTTTCCCTCTCCTGTCCTCGCTGGTTGCTGGTTCTACTGATATTCTGCACACTCCCCGATCCCTTTAGGATGGCAGCTCCAGAACTTCTCCTGTACTTCTTTTGCTTTAGCAGAATCATCAGGAAAATATAATGAAAATTCTCTCCCCGCATTACACCCAGAGAGGCAACCAACCCTTGGTTTCCACGTCTGCTTCAAGATTGCTAAGCCTTCTGTGTCCCATTGTCTTCCTGTGCATGGGCTCCTTCTTTCCCTTATCCCCCCAGCTGGAACACAGATGTGGTCCAGGGCACCTTCACCATCCTGGACTCTCGGTCATCCTGCCACATCTGCCTGGCACAGTCCCTGATGTACACCTGGTCACTGAGTTGATTATTATCAGTTCAAATTACGGTTTCCAACTTCAGCTGGACTCCTGGAGTCTGGGTGATAGTTCTCTGGTGTGGAGCAGATAAATTATCCCTTGTCCCTTGAGTTTCAGGAACAGTTTTTATTATCTAATTCAAATCATACCTGTCTTGAAACCACATTGCTAGTTTGTGCAGCCGTGAGTAATGGGTCCTTATTCAGGGCCATCTCTGACACTCCAGTCTTCTAGAACTAGGTCACATGGCTCCCTTGGTGGTTCCCCTCCTCCATGCCATGCTTCCCATGGTCCTCCAGGCAATGCTTCCATGGTCCTCCATGCCACACTTCCCATGGTCCTCCATGCCATGCTTCCCATGGTCCTCCATGCCAATGCTTCCCATGGTCCTCACAGACTCAACTCTAGCACCCGTCCACACAACAAGTGTTCCCATATCCAGGGCACCATGTTCAGTGATCTCAGATCTCAGGAGCTGGGATGGAACCTCTAGAAGCTGCAGGTTAATTGTCGCAGTGGTGAAGCCTCACTCAGGACCATCATGGTAGCCAGCATGTAGATAGGGCTTCCTATGCAGCAGGCAATGAAGGCGCCTACTGTGGTCCAGATGTATTTCGAGTGTGTCCCCCTGAAGTTCATGTGTTGAAATTTAATTTCCATTTTAAGGCATTAAGAGGGTGGGACCTTAATCTGATGATGGCGTTTAGAGTTGGGGCCTTTGGGAGGTGATTACGATTAGATAGTTAGGGAGGTGGAACCCCATGATTAATTAACTGGGAACCTCATAAAGGGAAGAAGAGAGAGACTAAGCACCACGGGAACACGTGAGTTTCCTGTCTCTTCGTACATGAGACACTGCACCACTTTGGGATTCTGACAGCAAAAAGGCTATCACCAGATGCAACTCCTCAACCTTGTGCCTCTAGAACCACCGGTGAAAGTAAGCTTCTTTTCTTTGTAAGTTTCCTGACCTCAGATCTTTTGTTATAGTGATGCAAACTGAACTAATGCAGCAGAATGCACATGAACTCATTCAAGTTTTGAAACAACCTTATGTGATATATCATCATCATCATCATCATCATCATCATCATTCTGTTCTATCCATCAGGAAAGCTAGGCACACCAGGGAGCTTAGGTAACATACCCAAAGTCCCACCTCTAAGGGCGGAACCCAGATTCAAGTCCAGGCAATTTGGTTAGATCACTGGCTCTCCACGGTGGGTAATTGCCCTTCCCTGGGGCATTGTGGCTGTCCTGACTAGAGGGTGCTACTGGCATCTGAAGGGTAGAGGCCAGGGGTGCTACTCAGGGCCCTGCAATGCCCGGGACAGTTCCCACCATAAAGAATTATCCATCCCAAATGTTGAAGTGGTGAGATTGTGAAACCCTGGGTCAGACCTAGATCTTTATAACATAAATTTTATAAATGGTTTTGACTGGGGCATTCCAACATTTTTCTTTCTTTCTTTCTTTTTTTTTTTTTTTTTGATCCATAAAATAGGGAAACTGTTCACCTCCTCTGGAGAAAAAATTAGTCAAGCCTGGTAAATAGAAGAGGGAGCACCTTCCTTGGTGATGAGGTTGTGTGATGGGGGTCAAAGGTGGAGGTGGATCCCCTGCCTTTTCTTCCAGATGGGTCTCTGGAGGGAAGACCAACCCCAGGACAGTGTCACCAGAATCCATAAGTTGTTAGCATATCGTCCAACCACATCCCTCCTCTCTGAGTCTTCTGACTCCTTTACTCAGCCCTCAGGCTCAGCCAGTGACCCTGCTCCTCCACCTCTGGGAACATCCATGCCATGAAGCAGGACCCCCTTGATACTGCTGATCCCAGGGCCTCCCGGGTGCCAAATCTCCAGACTCTCTAGTTCATGCCTGCAGGGGCCAGGGATTCTCTCTGAGTAGGAATGCCTGTTAGACTGGTTTCTTCACCTGAGGTTGCTGGCCTGACCCCACCTCCAAGCTCCAGTGGGTCTTGGGACCTTCCTCTCCTATGTCATACAGCATAGTGGTCAGTCACCTTCAAATCTCATCTCTGCTGCATATGAGCTGTGTGGTCGTAGCCAAGGTGCTTACCTTCTCTGTTGCCAGTTATTCCTTGATACCAGGGAAAATATTAGCATTTTCTCTCTCCAGCTGTTTCCACAGGACACATGTCCTTACCAATTCCCTGACACATCTCTGACAAATGTCATTATACCCTCCTGATTCTAAAGTGTCTGTCCCCCATGCTTCACACAAGTTCTTTCTATTCACTCTTTTTTTAAAAAAATTTATTTGTTCTAATTTTTTGTACATGACAGTAGAATGCTTTATGCATTTTGATAGATCATACATAAACAGTGTAATCTCTGATTTTTCTGATTTTACCTATTGCAGGATCACATTGGTTATGCAGTCACACATGTACATGAGGTAATCATGTCTGTTTCACTCTACTATCCTTCCTACCCCCACACCCCTTCCCCTCCCTTCACTCCCCTCTACCTAATATAAAGTAACTCTACTCTTCCCTATGCACCCCCCTTATTGTGAATTAGCTTCTGCATATCAGAGAAAACATTCGGCCTTTGGTGTTTGGGGATTGGCTTATTTCACTTACCATGATTTTCTCCAATTCCATCCATTTACCAACAAATGCCATAATTTCATTCTTCTTTAAAGTTGAGTAATACTCCATTGTGTGTGTGTGTATATATATATATATATATATATACACACAAATATATATATCTCATTTTCTTATCCATTCATCTGTTGAGGGGCATCTAGGTTGGTTCCATAGTTTAGCTATTATGAGTTGAGCTGCTATAAACATGGGTGTGGCTGTGTCCCTGTAGTATGCTGAATTTAAGTCCTTTGGGTCTAAACCAAGGAGTGGGATAGCTGGGTCAAATAGTGGGTCCATTCCAAGTTTTATTAGTTCATTATGGATATAATCATGGGGTTCATTTTTGCAGAACTGTAACAAGCATGGAATATAATTTGCTCCAATCCAGTCCCCAGTACTTCCCCTTTCTCTTCCTTCTTCCGTTCCCTTTCCCCAACTCTACTGCTCGCTCCTCTATGTATTAATAGCATTTCAAATGAGCGCCTTATGGCCGTTTATAAAGGGGACATCCACGGTGTCCGTTCTATGCACATAGGAAACTTGCACATGTTTTCCGACAACATGCCTGCAAGAGGCCTGAGTTGGCAGTCTTCTCCACAATGGGACCCTGGGTCACTTAAGCCTGGAACGCTCTCCTTCCTCTTCCCTGATTATTCTTTGTGGGATCCCCACAGCCTGCCCGCTCCCTCTTTTCTCTTTCTCTTTTTCCCCTCACTCTTTCTCTTCCCTTTGCCTTTCCTTCTCCTCATCTCCTTTTCTTCTCCTCTCTCTCCTCTCCAGTGCCCCACACCTTTCTGCCTCCTTCCTCCTTCTTTAGGGGTCCGGCCATGCAGCCTGGGCAGAGACAATTCATTTGAAAAGAGAGTCCTGCCTGCCACAGAGCTGTCCTATCTGAAGCACAGACCACTAGGAATATCCCAGCCTTCCTTTCTCAGAACGGACAGCCTGTTGAAGGGCAGGGATCATGGAAGCCTTATCATTAACATATGCCCAACACCTGGTGCATGATAAGCATCCCTAAGTATACAGTGGTGTTAATGAGGGAAAGACTATTAAATCAGAGGTCCAGGGAGAAAGAGTCCCTGTGCTAAATTCATTCAGAAGGGCAGCTCAGGACCCTCCTCAGCTGCAGTTTGGCTGACAGCCGCGGTCCCAGGTCATGCTGCTTTTCTTGAGTTTCCATAAAATGGTGGCTTTTAAATGGTTTGACTTTTCTGCCTACAGAAAGTTCTGGATTCCTGATTTGGGGGTTGGAAAGCCTCATGGATCTCCCAACATAGCTGGGCAAAGCCAAGTCCTGGCTGAGTTCTTGGGTGGGATTCATTTTCTCTCTGAATCTCAGATTCCACTTTTCTGTGAAGCACGCAGCGAGTCGTGCTGAGGTTTAACCAGGCCGGCAGGGGAAATTGGCCTGCTTGGCATGTGGCGAGCAGCGGGTGGTGGAGTGAATGTGCAGGTGAGTTTCTCTCCTCCGAGCAGAGGAGCTGGCCCCACTTCCTGCCCTAGTTCTCAGCCCCGTTCTCTCGGGTTACAGTTCATCAGGAGGACTCAGAAAATACTGCTAATTTATGCACCATTTATTCCACAGGATAATGCATTTGGGGAAAATGTAAGGTGCCCACATGCCTGGAATTCAGGCAAACTCTGCCACTGACCCTTTCAGAGAGAACGGGACGTTTATATCTAATAGGGTTGACTGCTTTCTCCCTGGGCGTTCATGATGGGATCCATTTGCTTCAGCTGACGAGGCCCCAGAGACAGATATTACAAATTGAATGATGGAGCTTGAACTGGCAAGGATTTCTAGGGATTCTGGCCTGGGTTCTGTGAGTCCAGCAGTCAGTCAGTGACAGCCCTCCAGCTCACACACTGAGTCTCGTTTTCAGTTTCCCCTTTGCCCGCTGCTAGCAGAGTGACCTTGGGCCAGTCACATAATGCTGCTCATGTTCCCTAGTCTGGGTAAATATCATTCAGTGATCACCAAGAGCTCAAGCTCCTGGGATTGAATTCTGACTCCACTTTTCTGGTTTTGGGCAAACAAATCAATCTCACTGGGCCTCAGTTTCCCGGTCTCTAAAGTGGGGATACTAATGGTACTTATATCAAAGATTTGCTTTAAAACTTAACAGCTGGGCTGGGGCTCAGTGGTAGAGCATTTGCCTGGTGTGTGTGAGGCCCTGGATTTGATTCCCAGTCCTGCAAAAAAGAGAAACACTAACAGCTAATATTTTGAGAACCTACTATAATTCATATCATTCTCTAGAAATGAATATTGCACACTCCCTGTGAAAAGGGTGCTTGTTTTCCAAATATCGAAACAGATACAAATTGCAGATGTTCTTCAACTTATGATGGGGTTATGTTCCAAGAAATGCATTGTAAATTGAATATCAGAGGTCAAAAGTGCATTCAATATGCTTAACTTGCTGAACGTCTCAGATCAGCAACAGAACACTGTGAAATTCATTTGTTTACCTGCATGGTCATAAGGTACAGCTTGAGAACTGCGGTACAGCATCAAGAGAGTGTCGTAGCCAGGTGCAGTGGGTGAATCTGTGATTCCTGTTACTAAGGAGGCCGAGGCAGGAGGATCACTTTAACCCAGGAGTTCAAGACCAGCCTAGCCAACATCCCCAAAGAGAAAGTACCGTGTTCCGTATCTTTAGCCCAGGAAAAGATCCACATTCAAAATTCGAAGCATGATTTCCGCTGAACATTTATTCCTTCCATACCATTATAAAGTTGAAAAATTGCAAGTCGAACCATTTTCAGTTGGTGACCCTCTGTGCTTGGAATGAGTAACCTGTACCGGATCACACAGCTAATAAGCAGATGCAAACTGGGTTCATCTAGAGCTGGACAACCAGGCGGGAGAGTCCAATGTCTGAAAGTGCTTAGAGAAGTCAGTCTGGACTTAGAACTTGAACTCTTACCGGGGAAGCACAGAGTGGGGGGAGCACTCAGTCAGTGGCAGCACCCACTCTGGGGTGCAGGGTGACGGTGGGTATGGTTTCCCAAGAGTCCTCTGATGCTTCTGACCTGTGAACACATGGGATTGTGCTTAGCGGAGGACCCACGGTGGTGGGACTGGGTGGGGGCAGGGTGACAGAGTGGGACACTGTCTCATAAACATTTGGGGCTGCGAGAGCAGCTGTGTGATCTTGCGGAACGAGTCTCACTTCAGGACTGTGGGTTGACGCTGATGTCACGGCTGCTCTGAGCGCCGAGGATGCTGTTAACGAGCCGTTCCAAGCCCAGATGCGGTGTTTTCTCACCATATGGTCCACGCTGAAGTGCGTGGTCCTTCAGACAGCGATGGCGAAGACGCAGACACGCAGAGCCCGGTGCAGGGAAGCCTGGGTGGAGGGGCGTGTCCTCCACTCTCCTGGTTTCCAGGGACCCAGTAGGTCATTCATTTATTAAATTGGTAACCACCAAGCCTCACGGGGCAGTGACCATATGGCAGATGTCTTTTTAGGCCCTGGGAATGCCAAGGTGGACAAAACCATATCTATGGTCCCAAAAACTGATCCTAATCATGCCGGACGTGGGACATTATTCTAAGCTGTAGTGCAGGTAGTTCTCAAGAACTTTGGGCTTTAAAAGGAGGAGTTGGTGGTGTAGCTCCATGCTGGAGGCCCTGAGTTTCCTGGGCTTAATTCCCAACACTCTAAAAATGGTGGGGTGTTAGTGAAAATCTTCTTAAAGGAATTAAAAAAATTTTTTTTTTGTATGCCCAACACCTTTCCTATTTGAGAGAATTCCCCAGCTAGGCAAACATCAGGTCCCCTCTATTAGAGAAGGTAAAGAGGGGCCTACATTGTTCTCTTACTCCCTGGTGGGTGGAGTGTGAACCAGGGACATGGGTGTCCCCCTTCAGCCTGGGTCTCTCTCCCTGGCATTTGAAACTCCTGTATCCAGATAACTACTCAACACCTCCCCTGGAGGGTGTAGCAGATTCCTCATGTTACAGTTCCAAAGTCAGAGTTGGTACCTTCTCCCCAGAGCTGCTGGCTTTCCATTGTTCTCCATACTTCAGTAGGTGTCACTTCCCTGTGGCCTTCAGCTCTGCCCAGCCCTCTTGGAATCATCTGTGACACCTCTCCTTCTCTAACACACACATCCCACCCATCATTAAGGACTATTGGCATTTTTTAGAAAAGAATGTCTCCATCGTGAGCACCTCTAACCACGTGGTCCTTGCCACCTACATCCAGGGCCACCTCCACGTCTAACTTGCTTTCTGAGGTGGTCACTGAGGAGGCTGCTTCCTTCCGCTCTTTCCACACTGCTCTCCATTCTCAGCAGCCAAAAACCAAAAATCAAATGTAAATCAGATGGCATCTCCTGTTCAATATTCTTCAATGACTTCTCATTACATACAGAAAAAAATATTCCAGCATCCTTCTCATGGCCTGTAAAGCCCCCCACCATTTCTTCCCCGCCATCTTTCCTGACCTTATTTTCTAACTGCCTCACCTTTTCTCACTCCCCTCTAGCATTCCTGGCCTTTTTCCTGTTCCTCGAGCATGCCAAGATATGAGAACATGGGTATATTGAAATGTCAACTGCAGTTGAGAAGAACTTAATTAAAACCTATGGGAGAGAAGAGAGGTTGGGGTGTGAACTGTTCTGGAAAAGAGGGAGGGGGATGAGATCGGAAGCCAGGTGGAGAGGTTGGTGTTCTCCAGTAGCAGAGGCTCTTGCTCTAATCCTATAGGAAGAGGGAGACCAGGAGGTGCAGAAGTAGTTGCTGGATCTGAGGTCTTGATAAGGAGACAAAGGAGGAGGAAAGGAAGATTAGTGCACCTCCTCCAATCACAGCAAAAACCTAGACCCGGGAAAGAGATGAAAGGCTTGTCATTCGTTCACCCATTCATTCAACAGATATTTTTTGAGCTTCTGCTCTTTGCCAGGGACTGATATTAGGCACTAATGCTGGCATGGAATCACTTTTACTCAGCCAATGAATGGCAAAAAAACAAAAGACACCCTCAGTGAGACCTTGGAGAACATCTTTAGCTTCTGAGCCTGTTTCCTTCTCTGGAATAATAATAATACCTGCTTTGTTGATTACAATCGTTAATTATGTGGTGCTACAAAGAGCCCTGCATTTGGGCTTGGGATGTGGCCTTGTGGTAGAGCACTTGCCTGGCATGTCCAAGGCCATGGGTTCAGTCTCCAGCATGACCAAGAGAAAAGAAAGAAGGTCAACGTTCGTCTAAAGTGATAGACAGGTTGGTAGGTCTGTGAAGGGAGGGACCATGTCTATTTTGTTCATTCCTGTTACCTTCATGATAAGTGATCATTTGTGGAATGTTTGAATGGGTTTTAGGAAGAGGGGTCATTCCAGCTGTACAGACTTTGAGGAGCCACTGGAAGTCTTACCAGCAAAGTAACCCAAGTAATTCATGACACCAATGGTTGGATCTTGGCTCCATGACACAGGTCTCACCACTAGTGCCCCGAATGTGGGAGCCCTCACAAATCACACGCTTCAAACATCCATCTGCAGCATGATGGTGAAAGCCACACAGGCCCCACTGCTCCCCTCTGCTCTCTTCATGGGGCCTCCAGGGCCTGCACCAGCCAGGCACACACTTACACTCCAATACCCACCAACCTACAGGCTGGGTACCACTTCATCTCAGATGCTGCGGATGCAAGACTCAAGATCCACGGAGATCTTGACAGGTTGTCAGTTAGCCAAAGTAAAGGAGGTGCATTTGAATGGGGCTCAGTGTAAAGCAAGCTCTGAGGTCTCAGACATGAGTGGCAAAGGATGGATGTGACCAGTAGCCAAGCAGCTGCTCCTGTGCTGGAGAAAAAGAGAGCCAACCAGACATGCAAAAGTGTATCCGAGGGACCCAAATCTGGAACAGGTCCTGTGAAAATAGCTCTTTTCAGTTTCTTTTTATTTGCATCAACTTCAAAATAATATGTTTATAATATGATATAAGTTCCATAAAAAAATAAGAGGTTGATCTTCCCAATTGAGGTAGTAATAGACATGGATGCATTCCTTACACTTAGTCTGAACCAGTGGTTGGTCACCAGCATCTAAATACAGAAGTATGGCTAATGCCATTGGCTTGAATCACAATTTACATTTTTTTAAAGATCTGGCCCTTAATTCACTTTTTCCATTTGGTCAAATATTTTTTTAAAAATTTCTATGGTGACACAGTGGTCCATGTCTGCAATCTCAGTGACTCAGGATGCTGAAGCAGGAGGATCTCAGGTTCAAGGCCAGCCCCAGCAACTTAGTGAGACCCTAAGCAACTCAGTGAGACCCTGTATCTAAATAAAATACAAAAAAGGACTGGGAATGTGGCTCAGTAGTTAAGCAGCCCTGGGTTCAATCCCTAGTACCAAAGGGGGGAAAATATTTTTTTTTGCCCTCCTCTAAGAATTGCTATGAAAATGATCTTGGGTAGCTGGCTTAAGTTAAATAAAAATTCTGGCATGATTTGGGTGCTGTCCTAAGTCCCTTGTCTGGGGTCCCACATTGAATCTTGCAGTCCTGTGGGGGATGGACCAGTACTAGCCTGGTTTTAGGTGAGGAATGGAACTCAAAAGGGGGTTAAGTAACTTCCCCCAGGAGACATGGGTCATCAGAATTCTGAAGTCAGCAAACCTGATTCCCAAGGCTGTGTTTCTTAACCCCACGGCTCCAAAGGTGGCAATTAAATCTGGTGGGGACAAAACCAGCACACACATGGCATTCCAAATGCTTTGGAGAACACGTCACTCCATGACATGTATGATTATGCATGATCAGGGAGATGGCTTTGATTTGGAAACCCATGCTGCCCCACCATTATATACCAACAAGGTCTAGCTCTATGTGAATTTCTCTGGAAGGCAGATTCCTCTAGCTTAATAAAAGTGCTTGCCACGAAGGCTCAAAACCCAGCAGCAATTAATTATTGACAGAGCATGTGAATTAGAGATAAAAGGAAAGTCATTCTTTCTCTACACACGCGATAGTAAATAAATTTAATTATGGTAGGAGAAGCTAAGGGATCTTCGTCTGTATTAAGTTTTATTAGCTGAGACATTTAAAAGCATGTCATCATAACAAAGAGGTCTTGTGTAATCCTAAATGTACCTCTTTGGTGCAAGGCTCGGAAGTGAATAGACTTAACAGAGCACCTGGTGGCAGATGGCCCGCTGTACCGACAGGTATTGAACGGGTTTATCGTCAATTAACTCTGGTCTACATATGCCTACAGCAAATTGACTGCCTAATGGGATCCTGAGCCTCATTTTATCACTGACAGACTAGCCAAGTTGGGATTTGGGGGAGAATGGCATTAAACCCCTCTAATATCTTGGAACCCAAATAAGATGACATCCTTCCAAAGGTGAACAGGGGAAGGGGTGGTCAGTGGGGAGAAGCACTCTTGTCAAAGACACCAAAAGACACGGGCCATGGTGTGCAATGTGTATTAGTTAGCTTTCCGTTATTGTAGCAAATGCCTGAGATAATCAACTTAACAAGAGGAAAGGTTTATTTCAGCTCATGCTTTTAGAGGGTTTCAGTTCATGGTTGATTGGTCCTGTTGCTTTGGGCTTGTGACAGCACAGTACATCGTGGCAGGAGTAAAGGGTGAAGGAAACCCATTCACCTGCTGGTCACAGTACAAAAATAGGCAAAAGCAAGGAAGGGGCTGGGTTCCCAATAGCCCTTTCAAGGCCACACCCCCAATGACCTAAATTCTCCCTCTAAGCCCCACCTCTTAAAGGCTCCACCACCTCTCAAAAGTGCCACCATCTAGGGACCAAACCTTTAGCATGTGCCTCTGGGAGACATTCCAGATATAACCTAGAGCAGGATCTGTCCATGGCCCACTGGGAAAACTTGGGAGCAAAAAGGGAAAAAATTCCTATTTTTGAAGCAGACCTATACTAGATGCCTTCACCCCACATGTCCTTTTATTCTCAACTGAACTTGACGTAAACATTAGCATTTTTCAAATGAGGATCGTAAGAACCAGAGATGTAATTCAAATTGCTAAGGTCATAAAACCTTCCTGATTCCTGTGTCCATTCCCTGTTCCTGGCCTTTGGTTTCCTCATTTATACAATAGTGCCTGTGGACAAAGTCAGGGGTCAGCAGACACGAATGTGCTAGGTTTCATGGGCCACAAGGTCTCTGTTGCATCTGTCAGCTCAGTTGTCATGGTGCAAAGGCACCCATGACACATGGAATGGGAGTGAGTGCATCCTAATGAAGATCTATTGATGAGCACCAAAATTTGAATTCCATAAATTTTCATGTACGCATATTATTATTATCATCATCATCATCATCAGTATTATCGTTATTTTGAGTTTATTCCAACTATTTAAAGATTGCAAATCTTTCTTAGCTGTGAGTTGACTAGGTGGATGGTAGTTTTCCAACCCTGGACTGGATAATCCTGGAGGTCTCGTTGAGCTCAAACATTTTCTGAAAGCCATTATGACAATAAGATCCTTAATTTATTAAGCTCTTGTACATGACGGATTCTGTGCTAAATGCTTTTCAAACATTATCTCCCTTAATCCTTACACTACAGTGTGAAGCCAGAGCTATTATTATCTGCATTTCAGAGATTACAAAACCAATATGGAGAGAAATTAAGGGCATATCTAGGTTAAACATAACTGGTAAGAGGTAGAAAAGCAATTTAATCCCAGGGGTGTAAGGTTCCCAGAAAAGGATGTGGGAGCCTCTGTTGCCTTTTCCAATAATTACATAATCAAGACTCCAACGGGGACATGGAAATCAAAAGAACTCCCAAGTGCTTCTCATTTTTATTTGACTGCTTCTCACTAGGTTATTCTTATCATTCATTTTATGCAAAAATAAATAAATAAATAAATAAATGTAAACTATTTTCAGATGGGAATAACCACTGTCTTCCCTTTTCCAGGAACGTGATGCCCAAGACGTTGGATGGGCAGCTAACCATGGAGAAGACCCCAAGTTACTTTGTGACCAGCGAGGCGCCCAAGCGCATCCACTCCATGGCCAAGGACATCAAACTGATCGTGGTGGTGAGAAACCCCGTGACCAGGGCCATTTCTGACTACACCCAGACGCTGTCCAAGAAACCCGAGATCCCCACCTTCGAGGTGCTGGCCTTCAAAAACCGGACCCTGGGGCTCATCGACGCCTCCTGGAGCGCCATCCGGATCGGGATCTACGCGCTGCACCTGGAGAACTGGCTGCAGTACTTCCCTCTCTCCCAGATCCTCTTCGTGAGCGGCGAGCGGCTCATAGTGGACCCCGCAGGGGAGATGGCCAAAGTGCAGGATTTTCTAGGGCTCAAGCGTGTGGTGACCGAGAAACATTTCTATTTCAACAAAACCAAGGGATTCCCTTGCCTCAAGAAACCAGAAGACAGCAGCGCCCCCAGGTGCTTGGGCAAGAGCAAAGGCCGGACTCATCCCCGCATAGACCCCGACGTCATCCACAGACTGCGGAAATTCTACAAGCCCTTCAACATGATGTTTTACCAAATGACTGGCCAGGATTTCCAATGGGAACAGGAAGAGGGGGACAAATGAGACGAGGACTGGGGAGGGAAGGAGAGTGAATGGCAAGGGGGCTCCTCACCCAGGTCCTGTGTCCCCAGGCTCTGCAGCTTCAGGCTAGCTGGAGTGCCAAGGAGATCTCCCTCCTCCAGTCAGGATGCTCCCAGGGCTGTTGGCTCAGGCAGAGGGGGGGATCCCAGGGCTGCCCCACAGAGGAACCAGGTCCTGTCTGGTTGACCAGATGGCCACAGAACCCACCATTCATTCTCATCTTCTACTCCTTAGTAGACTCTGGTACCTCTCAGTATGGAAGACAGTGTCGTGAATGCTTATTTGACAAAAAGGAAGATCTACACAATGGGTGCTCTTAGTTTGGGGAACCTGGGTTCTAGACCTGTACCTGGCACAGACACTTGATGTCTACACCTCTGGTGGGGCTTCTCCAGAATGCGACGTGTGGCCGAGTCGCTCCAGGACTCCTGGGGAGCAAGGTCCTCCCTCAAAGGCATTTCTAGCCTTCTCATTGAAGTCCCATCCCACAGGCCCTTGACTTCCTTCTTCCCTCCCCTTGTGAAGGCAGAGGCATGCACATACATTCCTCACCCCCGCTGCCCCCCCAAAATAGCTAACAGCCCTGGAAGCTTTCTTTCTAAGGGTCTCTCTCTTCATGAGCATCCTGGATTGTGGGAAGCTTAGCTTATGTCCTCATATTAGAATCCAGGCCACAGGGCTTCTCTCGGAGCAGAGCCGTGTGATCACAGCTAAGTCCAGAGCCCTGGCGGTGGCAGAGATGAATGGCACATTTTAGGGAGAAGGAGAAATCCAATCTTCTGGGCGGGAGGTCTCCTTAACTAAAGACCCTCTCCCCAAAGCACTGTGGTCCTGAAGCATGCTTTTGGGATGGACTCTGTCCCCTAGGGTCCCCAGAGAGGCGAAAGACCAGAGAGTTGGCATGTCTTTTTGTTATGAATCACCCTTAGCGATGCCGCGGGGAAGGGGTCACTGACTGTCTTCTGTTTCTCCCTCCTCCGCCCCTGGGGGTCATCTCATGATTCATTTCCTTATTCAGAGATGGAACTCGTGGAGCGGTGGCAAGAGGGCTGATTCCATTTGTCAGCTCCAGTTTAGGGGGTGGGGGAGGGCAAGGGCTGTCTGCAGACACCCCCATCAAGGGCTGCCAAATACAGTGACCCTTCCCACGAGTCTGATTTGATTCAAACGCAGCATTTTCCATAAAGCACTTGTCCACAGATCACCCAAATGGGGAAATGTTCTAGTAAAATTTGGAATTTGTACGAGTGTGGGGGAAGTTGAACCTGCCCAGCTGTTATTAAACCATCATTTCTCCTGCTCAATGAAAACCGTGTAGTCATAAAGCTTCGTGCAACCTGATTGATGGGTTTCTGTAGCCTGTTTGTGTGGGTCACGTCTGTCCCCACCCTCACCTGGAAGGTTGGGAGCATCCTTCCTCTGGGCAGAAGGACCCAGGTTGGAGAGTCTTTGGAGAATTCTGTCTGCAGGGCAGGAGGATGTTTACCAAAGGAAATGGGACCTTTGAGGAAGGACAGATTTCCCTCTCTTCACCAATCCTGGAAGGAAGGGGCTGAAGTTCCAGATTCAGAAACAACAGCTTTACAAATATATGTTTTTTCTAGATAAGAGGAATTGAGCAGAAGGCAATAGATGTACTTTCAATACCAAAGTAGAAGTAGATAGAGATCAAAATGCAGACACACACGCATCTGAAGGAAGAGATTGTGCAGAAGGTGTCCTGGGAGGCCAGCGGACATGGGGCTTCGTGATGTGTCCAACGGACCTGGGCTTTCCACTAGCTGCCCCTCACAGTCAGCCAGGGGGCTCTTCAGGGTACAGCTTCCTGAGCTTCATTTTTGACCCATGGGCTCAGAAACAAGGGTGGGGCTCCCAGAAACAAGGGTGGGGCTCCAGCATCACTCCTTCCAAAAGCATTCTTAAAGAAGGTGGGATGGAGCACAACAGAGCCTCTCCGTCCATCTCTTGGCCTTCTCTTCCTCCCCTCTAGTTTGCAAGAACTAGTTCCAAGGGAAGTGGCCCCCAGGGCTTTATGGTTTCCTGGTAGGAATGTGTTCTGTCCTGGTCCAATGGCAGCTGGGCAAGGAGTGACTTTCTAATCTAGACACAGGAATACATGTCTGGTTCTAAGAAAGCTTTAAAGAAGCTAGTCTACTAAGGATGGCCATTGCCTCGGGCTACCCCCAACTCTTCCATGCTGGGTAGATGCACGTGGATCCACATCTTCCATCATACTCGACTCTCCGTTTCCCACGTCCCTGGCTGTCCACCTGTCCTCATAAACTCAGCACATCGACACCTTAAGTGCTGCTTCCAAAGAAAGCTAGGGAGCGTGTTTCCTCCCACAAATATGTCACATAAATATGATGAACAAATGCATTTTTTAATATGGATAGCTAGTGGTAAATAAGCCATTGTGACCTGGGAAATAAAGGTGGGGAGATCCCTGTCTCTTAAACCATTTATATGCCCTTCTTTACAACAGAATGAAATTCTCTGAGTAAAAATGGCAGAGACCTAACCTTGGGATCGTGAGGGCCTTTAAGAGTCTGTTCAGCCAATGATCGAAAGCTCCTGGTTCTGAAAAGAAACACAAGCTCGACGCATGTAAGGTCTGTTTTCTTCTGCTTAGTGGGGTGAGCCACTAAGCCCTGTCCCCTTTGTCACTGGAGACACTTGATGGAAGAATTATCTTCTATCCAGAAAAGTCAAGTCAACGTGTGAAATAAAGGCAGGTTAGGGACACTCTGGTCACTTTTAAATGTGAGCATGGCCATGCACAGGAGATTGAATGTTGTGTGTGATTTCAATTAGCAAAGCATAAATCATCTTTAATTTTCCATTCCCCTCCCTTTCCTCCATGGATGATTCATGGCTCTGGAATGGCTACTGCATGTGGCTCAGAGATGAAAAAAATGTGATTTTTCTTTCCAAATAGCACAGCCCAAATCGCTCCCATATTTGTCTCTTTGGCAAATACCATTCTGTACCTGAAAGAAAAAAACACAGTTCTCTACATGACAGCTAAACACTGTGGTGTAGAGCCGCCTGCTCATAATACATCAATCACAATAGCAGAAATACACAGCACCCCCACTTATTTATTTTTTATTTTTGGATATTGGGGATTGAACTCAGGGGCACTTAACTACTGAGCCACATCCCAGCCCTTTTTTGTATTTTGTTTAGAGACAGAGTCTCACTGAGTTGCTTAGTACCTAACCATTGCTGAGGCTGGCTTTGAACTCACGATCCTCCTGCCTCAGCCTTCTGAGCTGCTGAGATCACAGGCATGCACCACTGTACCCAACAATTTTTAGTTTATTTATGGGAAACTTCATGGGACTCTTTGCAACTCCAGGAGCACCTCAAAGCAAATTTTAAGGCCAAGAGAATGTGACTTTCTCAAAGTCACAATACTTAGAGTCCCCATCTGAGCCTCCCTTCTCTAAGGCCTTGATCTCTAGTTTCTTGATTTTCCTGCCCCATCTTATTTGATCACCTCATTATTTACCAAAAAAAGCAACTCCATTGCTCCACTTCTATCAGAAGAGTTCAGGAGGTTCTGGCAGGAGGATCACCAGTTCAAAGACAGCCTCAGGGACTGGGGATATAGCTCAGTTGGTAAAGTGCTTGCCTTGCATGCACAAGGCCCTGGGTTCAATCCCTAGCACCACAAAAAAACAAAACAAAGACAGCCTCAGCAAAAGTGAGGTGCAAAGCGATTCAGTGAGACCCTGTCTCTAAATAAAATACAAAACAGTGCTGGGGATATGGCTCAGATCTTGAGTGCCCCTGAGTTCAATCCTCAGTTAAAAAAAAAAAAAAAAAAGAAAGAAAAAGATGATGTTGGGGTAGATTTTATTCTTGCCTATGTCTGCCTTGGGCAAGGAAAATTACCAATCTGGACTTTAGTTTTCATGTCATATAGCATGAGTAGATTTAATTCCTCCCTGAACTCCCACCCAGGTTAAAATGAGCTAATAGACTGGAAGACACTTGAAGTTTAAAATGCTTCATTGGCACAAAGGATGGTGATGGTGATGATAATAATGGTAATACCAATACTGCAGAGCTGCTGGTGATGAAGACAATGGTGGTGATGGTGGTTATAATGGTGATGATGATGATGGTGGTGATGATGATGATGGTGGTGAGGATGGTGATAATGGTGTTGGTGCTGCAGAGATGCTGGTGATGAAGATGATGACTGGTGGGGATGCTAAGCATGAAGAAGGTTAAGGAGCAGGAGGGGGAGGCTCATGATACCACTTCCAGAACAATATGCCTGATAGAGTGGAATTCTAACAGGGTGTCTTCCGTTGATTCTATTCTTTCACTCATGGTGAATAATTGTGACAGTGCTGAGAAGAAGTGAAACACCATTGATTTGTGCAAAACCCACGTCAGGAGGAAGCTTTCTACACATACACTGGTTATTTCACACACTCAAATGAACACCTTTCCCCTACCCAGAAGCAGGGTCCTTCTTCCACTCCATACATAGATTGGTGTTTTCCTGGATCCATAGTCAAGGTGTTTTAAGATATAATGAAGCTCCAAGATTCATTCACACAGGACCAAACAGACCCTCTTAAGATGGAAGTGAGGGTGACATTTTCAAGTTCCTGGCCATGAACTCAGTGGCTGAAATCCCAACTCCTGAAATTTTGACATGGAAGACAAAGATAGTTGAAAGCCAGGCACATGCTTGGGAACAGGTATCATGTGTTTCTGGAAATAAGTTGAGGGTCCCCTCAGGTTGTTCTTGTAACAAACTGGGATAGGGAGAACTGAGTTCATGTTTTCCAGTTTCTCAAAAGAATGAGGAATTGTCATTTTCAGACATCAGAGTCATGGAAGATCTCTCTTTTAAAGTGTGAAATATCTTCCAGGACAAGATGATAAGAGTACATCCAATATCATCAAGGCAGGAAATAAAGTCCCCAAGTGCATATCAACAATGGAAAACAAGCAAGAATCTCTAGTGGTCCTGGATATGGGACAATGCTGTTTCTCTAGGATCAAACATGTTCCTTTCAGTCTTTTATTCCACACAGGTCTATAGAGTGACCCAGTGAAAATTGGAAGAGATATGGAGAAGAATAAAGATGATCTTTCTTGTTAGAACTCCCAGCCTAATGGGGAAGGTGGACATGGGAATACATATAGCAAAGGATTTGCACTCTCATGAGTGAGGGTGCTCAGGGCACACATGAAATTTGTTAGGGTCAAGGTAATGTAGGGGAGAACCAACAAGGGGAAAGGAAAGACCCTTGGTACTGTGACATCAAGGGCCATGCTCAGAAGCATTTGCCCCTTCTTAAATTGCAAGACAATTATTGGACTTCAGAGTTTAGCTAAATCACAAACTGGTATACGCTAACAAAATGAGACATAAAAATACATGAGATCTAGCAATTACGAAGGCTGTTAGGTAAAAAAGAGAACTGTGCATCTGGGACACTATTATCTAGGAAAACCTTTTCCCAGAAGAGAAGATACTGTACTTTTTCTTTAAGTGACCATAACCCAGTCATTGATAAGAAACATACATCCTTCCATGGCCCTCGAATTCTCATAGTTTCCTTAGCATTATCTGAGGCCAAGGTCAAAGACGACCCTCTTTCCTCAGTGGTCAGCAATTTGTTCACTTACAAAGCAAGAAGGAAATACTAAAGCAATTGAAATCCACCTTTTCCAAAAGTGTGATAAAATCAATAATAATTAAAACACACTTCTACACTTTTGCACATGTTAAGTTAGATGAGAATGTCATGTAAATTAGTTCTATACCTCAGGGATGATCAGTAAATCTTACCACTATATTTTAAAGATGGGAACTGTGAGGGATTGGCAATTTAAGGGATTTCTCCTCAATTTCCATAGCAATGTAATAGCTAAAGTAAAGCCCAAACACAATTTGCTCACTGGCAAGAGCGGGGAAGGAAAGTTCATTTACAGCCAGATCTAATAATAGCAGTAAACATGACTTTACTTGGTTCTCTAATCTCAGGAAAAGTCAATTTAAAGAACTCTGACCCCATCTAATCATTCTGGACCCCTTGAAAAAATACTATTTTGAAATAGGAGAAGTGATATTGAGTTTTAGTTGCAGAGAATTGTGCCCATTTGGGAAATGATCCACAAGGCCATGTGTAGGCTAGAGCTTGACCAGACTTTCTGTTTTGGAAACAGAAAGATCTTCATTAGATTCCAAGTGGAGGCCAATAAAATGGAACTGGTAATTTTTATGCAAGGAACCCTCAGATTTGTGTCTTATGTCTTCATTTTTCCAGATACAAAATCAGGAAGCATCCTGTGCTACCTAAGGTAACAGACAAGGGCCAGGCCTCCAAACTGGATTTATTGACTTTTCTTCCTGTATACTTTCCACTACATGCACACATCAGAGCAGAAGAGAGCAAACAAGGGTATTTAAAGGTTATTTGCCTAATAGACTGATCTCTAGAATAGCAAGAGGGCGCCTTTTCCAACAGGCAACAGTGGTGTAAGATCAGTTCTGAATGGGTCCCAGACACCTCATCAAACTGCAGTCCACTCTTTTTTTCTGCCCAAAGTCAGAAGGTGCCCATGGGATACTAACCATGCTGGGAACATCCCTTTAAGCAAACCTAGACTGTGGAGTGTGTTTGACAAGTGCACACACTTTTGAATTGCCCTTTGCCAACCCTGTAACCAAGCTGTCAACCAGGACTTGTAACAGTCACTTCAAATAAGAAAGTGTCTCAAGGAGACCACTGGCAATCATCTCTATGCAGGATCAACCAAACTAGACACAAGGAGGGAGTTTGGGGGCACTGACAGTTGACACCAAATCAAGAAGCTGTGAAACCTCTATCACTGATTCTATCCCTTCTCTGATCTGGCAAGCATTTATATATCATCATTGTGCTGGGTACTAGTGAAAGCCTGTGAGCAGAAAGTCCCAGTAACTGTTCTCATGAAGCTTTAACAGGAGAAAGATGCTCTGTGTACGTGAAGGTACAAAACCAGTCTAGCCAGTAAGCAAGAAAGGGTCAGATAGTTGCCTAGAGGACACAGGATTCTGGAAATTGATTATTAAAGCGAGTATAGGCTCTAGAAGACATGGACCATCTCCTTCCTTCACATCTTGATTTGAGAGAAGAGTTGCTAGAGGTTTTTGAAATTTTTTAATGACCATTTTTTTTTTTAAATAAATGCCTCTATACCTGTGACAAACACAGAAACATCCTGGGAACACAAGAAAATGAGATTAACTGGAATTGGAGGCTGAGACTGGGACCAGATTAGCGAAATGACAAACTATGGTTCTTGAAAGGTTGAGTTTGTCACTGCCTGTCCCTACAGTGGGTCTACAGAGGCCAAGATGGATTCTGAGCTGGACGGAAGCACATGATTCTCTTCTCCAAATTTTAGGCAGGCTCAATGCCCTTGGCAGGTCTTCTGAACATCCTTGCTTACAACTCAAGTACACCTGTGTCCCCGTAACCAAGGCTTTTCTCCCTTCAGTGTCTTCAGGGGCTGAGTTTTTGTCACCAGTTAGCTTCAAAGATCATGGGTAACAGACTTGGAGCAGTCAAAATTCTACAATAAATGGTAAAAAGAAAAAAAAAAAAGCAAGTGGTGTCTGTTCTTTCTGATAACTCCTCCAAATAGTAATATTTAGCAACCACTTTGATTCCTTCTCTCCCAAGAGGAAAGAGCAGGAAACATTCCAGATGATGGCTGCAGATTCTGCTGTGATTTGTCGATCAAAGACCACACTTTCTTATTGTGCAGGAGATAGTCTGTCTTCTGTCATTTAAGAAAGATATTTTTTTTCCTTAGTTTTTATCCCCGTGGAAGCGCCTATAATGGGCGCCAGGGGAGAGGTGCTGCTTCTGGGGTTGCTTGGGGAAAGGGTTTTGGAAGTCAGGGCTGTCATTACCCAGAGCTTCCTGCTGAGAGGAAAGAAAAAGCAAGAAATAAAATAGGAGCTGTTTGTGCCATAGGCTGCAGGCCAAGGACTGATCTAAATCAACTCGCCGACCAGTCCCCCAAGCCAGGATGAATCCTGTCCTCCATTTATTCTGCTCTGATGCTCAGAGCAGAGAATGTAGATTGGGGTCTCTATAAATTTCCAGTTTCTAACTCTAGCTGGGCTCCTGGTTCTGCTGTCCATTCCTTTCATTGCTCCCTGGAAACTCTGTCCCAGTCCCCTTGGGTTTGTTTCAGAGATATCCCTCTTTTCTCAAAATTTCGATTCCTACCCATGCCTCCTCCCTCTTGTTCTGTTGGCCAAGGAGTTGGCTTGGGGAGGAAGTCAAGGTTGTCTCTCTGGACCTCCCATTGGCTCTGCATTCCTTCAACCATCCTGCAGAGACAGTGATGGGGCCACCCACAAGATGGCATGAAGACTGAGAAGACACACATGGGGGATTAAAAGAAAGAGTTCAAAGGGCTTGCTAGCATTTTCACTATTTCTTCATTAGTCTGTTTTTTTGTCACTGTGACCAGAAAACCTGACAAGAACAACGTATGGGAGGAAAAGTTTATTTTGACTCACAGAGTCCATGGTCAATGAACCCCATAGTTCTGGGCCCAAGGTGAGGCAGAACATCATGGCGGAAGGGCAAGGCCATAACCCAATCATTTCACCTTTAAAAAATTCATGCATTGACTAACAAATGAGGTTTGGGGGAATACCTCACATCTAAACCATTATGCAATCACAATTATAACTTTTAAAAATTGTTAGTCTTGGCATGATCCTTAATTCCTCCACCTGAGTCTCATCATTTCTTAATTTTGCATTGGATTCCTACTCCCGATCTCCAGGATTGTGTGCTTTATTCATTTATCCCCCTCTTCTCTCAGTCTATGTTTAAAATCTATCCAAAATCATTCCTCCCATCCTTAGTTTGACCCATTTGTCCCATTGTCCCAGATATGAAATACATTTAAAAACTTAATAAGTACACTATTTAAGGTAACGTAGAAATAAATATGTTTGCAGAATTGAAATCATGGACCTAATGTTTGAAAAAAATCTAAAAACTTCCTGTAGCACTTTTCAAAAGACATACAACATCCCTCCTTCAAACTTTTTAGCTAAAGTTTGTGAAAGCAGAGTCTAGCCTCTCTATTCTTTCAGTCACTTGTCTTATATCCCTGTCTCCTGGTGTCAGCTTCCATAAGTCTAATGAAATGCTTGATGAGGTTGCTGATAAGTACAGAGGCCATTTTTGACCCTCATCTACTTAATCTCTCTATAATGTCTGGATACCCCCTTGTTCCATGTAGGACACCTCTTCCTCTTCCACAAAATTCCTCTCTCAGATACCTCTTCCAACTCTTCCTGTCTCTCCTTTACAGACTCCTCCCCCTACCACCATTTTTTCCCCCACTCCAGTCAATGATGGAGATCGCCATACTGGGTCCAATTCTTATTCCATGGATGGTCTCATTCACTCCTGTAGTTGAATCAAGGTGTCTTATACCTTCACCCAAGTCTATATCAATAACCATTGGTCCCGTTACAGATGCCTGTCCAGGAGCTGTCTACTCCCTTTTCCTTTGTCAACAGATTTAACAGTTTTGTTTTGGTAAGAGATGGCAGGCAACCTGTGCAGGGAAAGTGAATCTCTTCCTCAACCCTAAGAAATGAACCATGACTTATCTAAGCAATTCCTCTCACTTAATTTCAGTCCTAAGAAATGTTTTATCTAAGCTTAATTTCCCATTGCCATATGATTGGTTCACTAATGGCCAGTAGAGCCTGTATAATCTTTATATAGATATAAGAAATATAATCTCATATATGATGTAAGAAATATAATCTTTAAGTATTAGAAACTCAAGAAATATAATCTTTAATATTAAAGAAAAAAGAGTAGCTAATGACAAGATAGAGACCTACTTTTTCTACTTTTGAATTCAGTTGAGAGGAGAAGAGATGTAGAGCAGTGGCCGCCATCTTGTGATCATGAAGGCAAATATGGCCGACAAGCAAGATGTCTCAGCAAGACTGATGAAAAGAGCCTGGGTTATTGTTGACATTCTAGATCTACTGAACCATGCACCCCTCCCACTGTCAATCTCCCAGCTAGCTTTCCATCAAGTGAGAAAAGAAACATAGTCCTTGCTTGAGACACTTGCAATTGTCAAAAATTTTTCTGTATATGAAAGCATGCTAAATTTTAAGTCCCTTGGGGACCCAGAGGATGTCATGACAATAGACCTCAGAATCTGGGAAATTCATACCACTTTGTGATTAATGGATATCAATGATTAGGCCAGGTCTAATGAAATGCTTGATGAGGGTATGGTATGTCAAATCTACATGAAAGGCATAGAATTAGCCTCAGCTATATGTGGACACTGCCCTGTTTTCTTGTCCCTCCCCTTCCCAATTCTATTCCTCCATCATCATAAAAAGTCACATCTCACAACACATCTTCAGATCCAGTATCTTTTCAGCACTACCACGGGTATGAAAGTAATAGGTACGTTCCCCCACTGATGTGTCCGAATCGGAGGAACTAACATCTCCCTTCAAACCTACAGATGATCTTCTCCCAGAGTACAGGACCACTGTATCTAACATCCCACATTACATCAATCCTATTAAGTACTAAACTATAAACAACTCCTGCTGGGGTGAACAGCCCCCAAAGGCTGGTCTTGAGTGACAGATAAATACTGAGAATAGTCATAGCTGACGTCTCTTGAGTAATCATGTATTCCTGGTCCACAGCCAATCAGCAGCCCTCCTGTTGATCCCTCTTTCATCTCTGCAACGCCAACTCTCTGTATTTCCTCCCTGTGTGACTAGTTACCCTCCAATCCCACTGCTGGTCACTACTCACCTCAGAGCCCTTTATTTGTCTAGATGACCCCATGCATTTTGTGTTTTTCAATGTTTTTATGAGGGTATTATAGTTATAAATAGCAGTAAGGATCATTTTGATGTCATCCTCCATGTGCGGAATATAATTTGCTCCACTTCATCCCCAGCACTTCCCCTTTCCCTCCTTCCTCTCTCTCCCTGTTCCTCTTTCTCCACTCTCCTGGTCTTCTTTCAAATACGGTCTCTATGCTGGGGACTCCAAATGTCACATTTTTAACCCAGACTTGCCCTTGAACTTCAGATTTTTATATCAAAATGTCCCTGAGGTACAGCAGTTATCTCAATCTAAACGCCTCCAAGTCAAATTCCAGGTGTTTTAACCAATCTACACCTGTTCCTTCCATTTACTCAGATGGATGTTCTTTCCAGCTGAGTAAATGGCTACTCTGTCTTTAAAGCCAAAAACTTACATTCATTCTTGCTCCTCTCTTTCTCTCACATTCTACACATGATTTAAAATCAAATGTGTCCAGAATCCAGCTCCTTCCCATCACTTCAACTTAGAGCTGTCAGATTAGGCAAATCATTCCCCTGGATCTGCTTATCCTCGATGCTTACATTTCTCCTCCGTGGCCCACTGAGATGTCCCCACGGTGGTCTCCCTTCCACACTCGTTAATCTCCATCCTGTCTGGAGCACAATCTGCACCCAGGGCCCTGATAACGGACAAGGGAGACTGATTACATCATCCTCTTGCTAATAAAGTCCTTGGGATTCCTGTGTGAGTCACTTCTTTAAGTGGAAGTGACAGGCAGCATGACTTAAATAAGATCAAGGGCTGGAGGGAATTTACTGGCTCATGTAACAGATTTCCAAAAGGTGGCTGGCTTTAGGTATAATTTATATCTAATAATGTAATAATATCAGGGAGTTTGCTCTGTTTGAATCCTCTCCACTTTCCTGCCTGTCTTCCAGTGTTTAGCTCTGCCGATGTCTCCGTTTTCTTATTTCTTATTTATTTTTGTCAATGTCTTTTCATATGATTTGGTGCTTATAACCAAGGCCATGTCACTCTCATGATTGCACAAGGAAAAATAGTTTTTTTTTCTGAAAACTCCATCAAAATTCGGTCACATGGTAGGTACAGTGGCGCACACCTGTAATCCCAGTGGCTCAGGAGGCTGAGGCAGGAGATTGCAAGTTCAAGGCCAGCCTCAGCAACTTAATGAGGCCCTAAGCCACTTAATGAAACCCTGTCTCAAATTTGTTTCAAAAAAAATTTTTAAAAAAGGACGGGGGACGTGGTAAAGCACCTCTGGGTTCGATCCCCAGTACCAAACAACAACAACAACAAATAGTAACAATGAAAAATAAAATGGGTGACATGCAGGGTATGGTGGTGTATGACTCTAATTCCAGCTACTCAGGAGGCTGAGGGAGGAGGATCGCTACCTCAAGGCCACCCTGTCTCAAAATTTTAAAAATGAGAAAAGACAGGGGATGTAGCTCAGAGGTAAAGTGTCCCTGGGTTCAATGCCTAGTACCCACCTCCCTCCCAAAAAAAACCACATGGGTCACATGGCCACAGAGGAACTGGTCACTGTGCTGAAGATCCAGAGGGCTCCCATAGTCTGCCTGAAGTCACACTTGGGGACCAGGTTGGGCCAGCTCCTGCCTTCTGATCGGGAAACACGATCACTGACTGGAGGAGAATCCTTGCAGAAGGAGACGCCAGGAAAACCAAGGCGGTGTTGTTCATGGCTCCCTATGCCTCCAGGATGGAGTCCACCTTCCTCAGCTCAGCATGGAAGGACTTTGCCATCTTCCCTTGACCCCCTCCAGCAAACTCCCTGACAACCACCTCCCACCCCCGCCTGCCACACTGACTTGTCGTGCCCTACGCAGCTTCCGCTTTGCTTTGCCTGTGTGATGTGCACCCCCTCCCCAGTCCTTCCTCTTCATGCTGAATGCTGGAAGCCCTGACCCAATGCCACTTCCATGACTCCCCAGCAGACCTGGTCCGTCCTTTGCACTTGAAATGCTCCACCAACCCTCTTAAGATCATTAATGCTACTTCTTCGGGCCATTTTTTTCTCTGGACTGCAAGCTTGTTGGAGGTGGGAAGGTGGCATCCCTCCCTGCTCCCATGATGTCCAGCCTGGGGTCCCTACGGGGAATATTGAGCAAAGGATGAATCAGGCGAAGGAGTTTTGCAATGTAGAGAGCACCAGCCTCAATCTTCACTCGATCTCTTCAGCGATTTTTCCATCTCACTCTCTGCCTCTTTGCTCTCTGGCCTTACTGATGTCTTGTGGAGCTAAGGGATGAATAAATTAAAACACAAGAGCTTTGCATGTTCCCCAAGGAGGAGAGGCTTCAGATTTTCATTGTCTGCTTTTCCAGGCTGTGATTGGCCACTGATGTTCCACCTGAAAACATCATGAAGGACCTCAAGAGGAAAGACAGCTTTTAACTCTTCCTGAAACTCTTTGGAGACTCAACCACTTTAATCAACACTCCATTTAACATTTTACTGTCATGGAGAAGAATTTTGCTGTTAGGTAGAGGAAGCAGCTCCGTGGTAGAGCACTTGCCCAGCATGCTTACGGCCCTGGGCTTGAAGCCCAGCACCAAAAACAACATGATAATAAGTTCGTTTATGTTAAAGTAGTGTTTATTGAGCATTTACCAAGTGTCAAGTGCTCTGCTCTGTACCGGAGGGCCCTTCTGCCACATGTCCCCATAGCCGGTGTCCTCCCTCCATCGAGTCTCTCCTCAGATGTTGGCATTTCAGAAAGCCCTTCCCCGGCCTCTCAGTTTAACAGCACAACAGCACAACAGCCTCTTACCCTGAAGCTCTGGCCCTTTAGTTGGCAGCATTTTTGTAATTTGTTCTAATTAGTTGTACATGACGGTAGAATGCATTTGTACATTTTGATAGATCAGACATAAATAGAGTGTAATTTTGTATTTTTCTGATTATACCTTTGCAGGATCACATCGATCATGCGGTCATACATGCACATGAGGTAATAATGCCAGTTTCACTCTACTATCCTTCCTACCCTATCCCCCTCCCCCTCCCTTCACTCCCCTCTACCTGATATAAAGTAACTCTACTCTTCCCTAGCCCCCATCCCTTATTGTGAATTTGCATCCACATATCAGAGAAAACATTCAGCCTTTGGTGTTTTGGGTTTGGCTTATTTCACTTAGCATGATATTCTCTAATTCCATCCATTTACCAGCAAATGCCAGAATTTCATTCGTCTTTAAAGTTGAGTAGTAGTTCATCATATATATATATATGATATATATATAGATCAACAGAATTTATATCAATTTTCATCAGCAGATGAATGGATAAAGAAAATGTGGTGTATATACCACAGTAGGTTGGTTCCATAATTTTTCTATTGTGAACTGAGCTGCTATAAACATAGATGTGGCTGTGTCACTGTAGTGTGCCGATTTTAAGTCCTTTGGGTATAAACCAAGGAGTAGGATAGCTGGGTCAATTTTTTTTTTTTTTTTGGTACCAGGGATTGAACCCATGGATGCTTAACCACTGAGCCACATTCCCCAGCCCTTTTTATGTTTTATTTTGAGACAGGGTCTCACTGAGTTGCTGGGCCTCGCCAAGTTGCTGAGGCTGGTCTGGAACTTGCGATCCTCCTGCTTCAGCCCTCCAAGCCTCCGGGACAACAGGCGTGCACCACTGTGCCTGGCCTAGCCAGCTGTATTTTGTTCCTGTCCCTCCTCAGTGTCCCTTGTCATCTTTACTGTAGCTGGCACTCAGTCTCTTTCCCTAGAAAATAAGCTCTGGGAGGCTGGAACTCTCTGGCTCTTGCTTTGCACTTTGTCCTGGTTCCTAGAACTGTGTTTGACATGCCATGAGCACTCGACCAATGTCTACCAAGTGGGTATGGAAACACCAAGCACCTTGCATGCAGCACTGGACACCACCTTACCCAACATGACCACGAGGTAGGTGCTAATGTCATTGCATCTTATAGAAAAGGGATTGTGGTACAGAGGAATGATAGGCACCTTAGTGTCACACAAATAATAAGTGGCAGAGTGAAGACTCCAACCCAAGCTCCAGTTGGGCATTTCCACCTTTGGGGCTTCTCTGGACTTTGCTAGGAGAGCTGAGATGGGATTTCAAATTCTTCTTTGTACACAGTGGGACATCTTCCCACCCTGGGTAGCCAGACGTTCTCTGTCACCAGGGAGGCCCCAGAGGAAAGAGATTTACTAAGCTATTGCTCTGCTGTCACGGATGAGCTATGGGATTGACTCTCAAGTTTGCAGCCTGCAGTCTATAAATCGCTTTCCTATCCGTACTGTTCCTTGTCTTGATTTAGGTTATGCATCCCATTCTGCAGACAAAGAAACAAACGATGCTTCCATCACCTGTCCCAGAGGAAGTTTTCCAACTCAGTCCAGTTTCCTTTTACCTACTTGTGTCTCAGATAGTGAACCCAAATAGCCAAAGGGGAACATATGGGAAGAAATGGGACTTATATCCAGGGCTTCCTGACATGGAGGATGCACAAGGATCTGGCCATTCTGCCCCATGGAACTTCTTAAAAAACCTGTAGGTCAATGTGCTGGATAAAGCCCATTTCCTGCTCAGAGTCATGGCAAGCCAGCATGCCTCGCACTGGCCTCAGCAGGAGGCCCCCCGGGTGACATTATTCTAACTAACAGCTCCCTGGGTTCTTGATCATACCAAGTGCTTTGTGGCCAGAGACAGTGAACGTCACCCAGAGGGAAGTGACTGCATCTTACCAGAGGTGACTTTAGTACACCATTGAGGAATGGCCCCAAATAACTTGTTGTTTAGGAAAATGGCTGAGTTGCACCAGACTGTGATCTAATTAACTAGCATAATGTCAAAAAACAAAATAAATAACAACAGGGATATTACGGAGGTGTGGATTTTGTTGGGCAATCCAGGCCTTTGTAGGGTGCACATTATTAGCCTTCTGAGCAAATGCAGCTATGTTACCTGGTTCTGCCCTATTCGGCTATGTGTAAAGGGAATTGGAATGCTCACCGGCAGGCCATGGGTCACCACTTCACCCTGATCTCCACGAGTCCTAGAGTATCCCACCAGCCTGCTCTATGACACAGATCTGTGCCTAAAGGGTTCAAGGTGTAACAGCAGAGGGAATTTCAGTGGAGCAACAGAACGAATTTTGTAGGCCCAATACTCAATATTCTTTGTGACAGATCTCATTATTATTACAATAATATCCAGAATCTCGAAAGCATCTTTCCATCTTTTTTTCTCATTTAACGTACTACATTATCCCAGAAGGCCTTCTTGGTTCTCAAACTCTGGCATGCAATAAGAACTACCTAGAAACTTACTAAAACATAAATATCTGATCTCCAACTCTAGAGATTCCCTTTCAGTCATTTCAAGGCGGGACCTGAAATTCTACATTTCTACTTCGCTTCCAAGAATGCTGATGATGCTGCTGGTCCACGGACCACCCTTTGAGTAGCAAACAGGGGAGAAATGACCACACCCACTCTACAGGTGCAAAGAGTGGTTTTCATCTAAGGAAGTCTTCTAAAACACGCTGGGAGTCAGTCTCTCTCTCTCTCTCTCTCTCTCTCTCTCTCTCTCTCTCTCTCTCAACTGAAAACAATACTAGAGCCTTGAGCAGTGTCTCCAGAATGAGATGTCGGAGCAAAGTCAACGTCTTTAGTAAATGTGTTTGCATCACCCCATTTCTTCTTGTAGCTTTGGGCTAGCTGGGTGGAAAGAGGGAGAGGTGAGCTAATGTGTTCTAATGAATATTTCTACAAGCTCATTAAGAAAAGATGTATCAGTCCTAATGAGAAAACAATCTTCTCCTCAACTCCCACTGCTAAGGTTAAGAGCTCCCAAGGTCAAAGCTAAGCCATCCTGAAGCTGCCTCCCTTCAACTTTCCCTTGATGTTGATTAAGCATAATTTATTACAGATTCGAATGGGAGAGGGGGAGTGGGGTGGTAGATGGTGGGGGAGGGAAAGACAGGCTCAGATTCTAACTGATGAAACTCGATAACAAGCATCGTTCATAAAAAATTTCTTCTCTTTAAGGGATCCATCTTTACCTCCACTTGGGGCAAGTGGTTTCACAGCTCCCTGGATTGTGGTGCCTGATAAAACCCTGGAAAAAAAAAAAATCATCCACAAAATTAGGAAGTAGTGAACTATAAAATTGCTAATTATTTTCTAGTAAATTTACTTTTAAATAACTTTAGACATCAATTACAGGCACCATTAGGCACCATTAAGCACTGGGTGTGTTTACCAAACAGGGGCTGCACATTGCGGATGCTGGTCCCATCTGGGTGGCCTCCAGGTTCAAGTTCACCCCCTCCGGCTCTGCTCCCCGGGTGCTCCTCCCAGACACAGCTGTGGTATCCAGAGCCAGAATTAAGCTCCATAAATAATGGCAGATTGTTTCCATTCCAAGGGCCGTGACCACTCAGAGCCCAGGTGTCTTGGATAAAGGTTAGTTTAGGGGAAGATTTTAATTCTAATTGTCAGTTAGGGTGCATTTCTGGCCCAGAGTTTCTCTACTATTGTGACCCTTTAGAACCACTTGGGAAACTTTAAAACACAGCTAGAGATCAGGAGCCCATTTTATTACTTTGAGACCTTTCCATTTTTTTAGAAAAAAAATACGATGAGAATGTGAAACCAAGGATAAGAACCACGGCCTCAGCCGTCCCTCGCTGCAGGCTCACTGACCTCTGGCCTTCCTCCTGTCTCAGAGCCTCTGCTGGGCTGGAATTTGGCATTCAATATGGGGCTTCTTAGGTGACTCTGTCCCTGTCCATCAGACACCAGGTACGGGCACCTTCATGACCACTGATGGGCCACTGATGTTCTATCGTCAGCCACCCTTGCAACAATGGACAAACCTCAAGGTTTGTTGGACGGGGACAGGAGCTGGGGTGAGGGTTTCCTGCCTCAGCCCTGGTGCAGAAGTTAAAAATCTCCGCTCTGGTGAAATGCGTCTGGATTTCTAGCCTGACACTGACCCTTAGCAGAGTATCATTTGACCTCACTGCTTCTCATCTCAGTTATCTCGAGAGATTGTGCGGAACATTAAATGAGTGGATATGAGAAAAGATGTCTAGAGAAAAAGGCTCAATCGATGGGAGCTTTTATATAAAACACAGGGCACAAGATCTGATTCACAGAGTATTGTGGTGTGTGTGTGTGTGTGTGTGTGTGTGTGTGTGTGTTTCCATTAAAATGCAAACTTTTGTCAGAACTTAATTTTTTTGGTACCCGGGGTTGAACCCACTGAGCCACATCCCCAGCCTTTCTATTTTTTTTTTTTTTTTTTTTTTTTGAGACAGGGTCTCACCAAGTTGCTTAGGGCCTCATTAGGTTGCTACTTTGAATTTATAGTAACCTCCTGAGATGCTGGAATTACAGGCTCTTGTCTGAACTCAGCTCTTGTCTGAACTTCTAACCCTTCTAGATAAGGTGGAAGGGGGACTTCCACTCGCCTTTCTTGTTCTTCCTCAGTGAGGCAGAGTACCCAGTGTGATAATGAGAACATGCCATCTATTGGGGAACACCTGTGGGTAGGAGGCGTGGTCACTGCTCCTGTATGCCATGGCCTCTTGCTTGCTTAGACGGTCCATGCTTAGAACTGGAGGAGCAGATGGGGACTGGTCTCCAGCTTTGCTCCATTCAATGGCTGGTCCACTCTGGGTTATTCAGGACTACATTACTCCAGGAGCATGGGAGGTAGACTTGGAAACCTCTGCTCCAGGATCAAGTCCAATTCATTCTCTTCAGATGCCCTTCCTCAGTGAGAGGCAGGGGTCAAGGAGATGGTCGGGGAATTAATGAAGTGGATGGTCAGGTTTCTATTTGGCAATCTGTTTCTTCATTCTCTTTAGTAAAACCCATGGAGCAGAGTTGAGGTGGGTCTCGAGGACCAGAACCCACCACCGCAAGCTGGTTCCAGTCTCCTCTCCAATATGTTGGTACAACCTATAGGATGGAGTTAGGACTGATGGTTCCCTTCCTGCCACACCAGGCCTGTGTCTTGGCATCAGATCCCACAGAGGCCTCAGGTGATTTGCCCGAGCCATTTGCAAATACGGATCTCATCTCACCTTCCCAATGGGTGGGACTCCACGGGGTGTGAGACTCAGGGAGGAGGGCAAGGATTCTGTCTATGCACCTGGCTTCCCGTGTGTCTGATTGCCATTCGGCTCCCTTGTATGACGTCTTGGCTGTACACACTTAGACACAAGCGTAGTTAGGACTTGGGTGTTCTCTCTTGGATGTGATGCCTGGGTCACCTACCAACCAGCTATCCCCAAACCTACCATGTCCCCTCTTCACCCAGGCCCTGCTTCTGTTCTGGTTGGTACACAAATGCCCAGCCATTCCTTAATCATAACAATTGCTTAGGAAAAGCCTGGAAATTCTGGTGGGAACTGCCTAGGCTGGGCTGAACTGGCTCTTGGTGCAGGGGAGAGATCAGGTTTTAATAATGCAGCGAGAGCATATGAATTCCCATATATCCCTAGAATACCAAATTATAGCTGCTTTGGTTGTGGTCTCAGCAGTGCGAGGAAGTGCTTGTGGCCAGCGAGCAGAGTCTTGTAGTGAATTTTCCATGGCAGGGTCTGTATCCCAGGGCAAACCGCTATGAAAGGAGAGGCCAAGGAGATTAATTGATTTTTTTATTATAACATTTTCTTCCATTAAAAATTATCAAATCCATATGACAACAGTATAGGGAGTTTGGAACACAGAAGCAAATAACTTCCTAAAATACTAACCTCTGCCACAACCCAAATTTTATTTTTGTTCCTTTTCTTTCTTTTCTATCTCTAATAAATATGCAGGCTATTTTTACAACATTACCGTCATCGCTTTACTCAGTAAACAATTCCTGGTCTCCTATTGTGCGTGTGGCCTTCTGCGAGGGTTCAAAGCCGAGGAAGATTGGGTCCCTGGCCTTGGCTGACTCACAGTTTAGTGAGGGGAACCGAAGGGACACAGATCATTACCACACAAAGGGGCAACTGCAACGATCAAGGTTAAGTCCCACCTCTGAACACAAGTCGTGAAGATGATGGTCTGACCCTTCTGACTGTCCCCAGATCTGTCAGTGAGTCCAGGTGATTTTAGGATCACATGACAATAATGCAAAGGCCTCCAACAAGATCCATTCGTCACGATTCTATCATAGAAGGTATTTGGGCATAGTGTTTGCAAAGACGGAATTAATTGTTAATATATATATTTTTTAAAAAATCAGACTTCATGTGAAAACCCAGAATTCTGGCTTCTATTGAGAAGTAAAGCTGTGTACGGTGGCACACACCTGTAATCCCAGTGACTCAGGAGGCCAAGGCAGGAGGCTCGCAACTTCATAGTCAGCCTCAGCAACTTGGCAAGGCCCTAAGCAACTTAGTGAGACCCTGTCTCAAAATAAAACAAAATAAAATAAAAAAGGGGCTGGGGATGTGGCTTAGTGGTTAAGCACCCCTGGGTTTAATCTCTGGCCCTCCCCACCCAAAAAACGAAAGAAAAAGAACAAAAGGACAGGAGATCATGGCACATGGGGCCTGCCTTCTGCTTGGGTGACAGTGAAGGTGAGCGGCAGCTCCTTTCAGAGGGGGAGGCACTGCTGCTTGCCAGTGTCACCTGAGCCACAGGGCCCGTCCCAGGTGGAGCGCTGAACCTTGGCTGTGGGCCTTCCTTTGTCTCTCATCATGCACAGCCAAAGCCCTGAGGACGGCATCCCCGGCTCATCTTCCTGCCTGACATCACTACTATTTGTTTCACTTGGCTTTTCTGACACTGAGCTCCTTGCTGTCCCCAGCATGCCAGATGCTTCTGTCTCAGTGTCCCCACTCTCTGCCCTCTGTCTGGAAGGCTCCTCTCCAAGACATTCACAGCCTTCTTCCTTCCCTTCATTCAAGTCTTTACTCACGAGTCAACTTCTCACACTTTTAAAATTGCAACTTCCCTGGATGCAGTGCCTCATGCCTGTAATCCCAGCACCTGGGAGGCTGAGGCAGGAGGATGGTGAGTTCAAAGCCAGCCTCAGCAACCTAGCGAGGCCTGAAGCAGCTCAGTGAGACCCTGTCTCTAAATAAAATACATAAAGGGCTGGGGATGTGGCTCAGTGGTTGAGCAGCCCTGAGTTCAATCCCCCCGCCCCCAATTGCAACCTTTTCCGCAGTCTTCCCAAGGCTTTTTTATTTTGCCCATGTTTCCCATGTGAGCACGTGTTTTAAATCTCACACAATACCTAGGTGTCACCGCAGAGCATCCGCCTCCCCCCATGAGAAAGGCAGGAATGGTGTGGACGCCCAGTGCCATACCATCCATTGCACGTGCTTGATCCATTTTGTTATTGAATTAGTAAATGACCCCTGGTTGGACTTAGAAAAACGACTTTCTGATCCCAACACTGCCTTGGGAGCTAACTAATCTTGGCGGGCTGCCAAACAACTCTAGGACTGTTTCTTTATTGGTAAAAATTAATTGGAAGCTTAAAAAGCATGTGTACATATATGACAGATGTCCTGGGCTGCGGCAGTAGCCAATCACCACGCACTAGGCCAGAGAGCTCAGAGGAGGTGTATAGAAGCCAGGCTGACCTGGTTTGTCCCTTAGTGACTGGCTGAGGGCCCTTGGCAAGTCACTGAATTTTTTATGCCTCAGTTTCCTCTTCTGCAAAGTTGGGGTTTTCTAGACTCCACATAGGCCGGTTAGGAATGATAAAAACTGAGCATGGGAAAAACTACTAGATGCTTCCCCTCTTCCCCTTCGATTATGGTTTGGATGTGAGGTGCACTCCAAAAGCTCATGTGTGAGACAAAGCAAGAAGGTTCGGAGGAGAAATTGTTGGGTTGTGAGAGTCTTAACTCAACCAATGAATTAATCCCCCAATGGGGACTAAATGAGCAGAAACTGAAGGCAGGTGGGGTGTGCCTGGAGGAGGTGGGCTTTGGGGCCGTGCCTTTGGGGTGTATATTTTATATCTGGAGAGTGGAGTCTCTCTGTTTCCCGATCATCCTGTGAGCTGCCCCCTTCCACCATACTCTTCCGCCATGATGTTCAGCCTCACTCCAGCCCTGGGGAATGGAGCCTGCTGTCTATGGACTGAGACCTCTGAAACAATGAGGTCCTCAAATAAACTTTTCCTTTTCTAATGGTTCTTGTTGGGTTTTTAGTCTCAGCAGTGAAAAAGCTGACTAGAACACCTTCACATTGAAGATTCTTCTAGGGATGTGGTGCAGATCCCTGCAGTGGAGTGGCTGGCCTGATCTTCTGAGACTCAATGATCATCACTGAGCAATGAAAATTTGAAGGAGGGTGCCCGGTGGGGTGGAGGGTGAGGACCTGTATTCTTGGGAAGAAACTTAATGAGACCCATCGTCTCTGGGGATGTGAATTCACAGACCCACAGAGTGATGGGAAGCCTGGGGTTTTAGCTGGTTCATGGGATGGTGGCTTATTCTGTTTGTATGAGTCCATCTGAGTGGACACAGAAGACCTGGACACCTTCCATTTCATTGGGGCCCCCACGGCGTTCAGAAAAGCAAGGCCACCTCGCTCCACATGGCAGATAATGACGATGCTTCCTTCCTGGGGCTGCTAATGTGTGTGAAAAACATCCCCAGGCCCGTGTCCTGGCCTTGGCCCAGGCACCCAGAACCAGATAGTAAAATCCCTAATTTGAGGGCCTCTTTTCATGCACTTAATGCTTTCAAGGTTTAAACAGCCTCAAGATGAGAAAAGCCTTCCCTGATCAGAGCATTTACCCAGGCACACCCTGCCATACGCTCCGCTTGGGTTGTCTCCTGCCCAACAGGCCTAAGAGCTCGGGTCCATTAAGATCACAATTTGGGCCAATTCCATCAAAATTGGTTCATCAGGTTGGGAGCTGTAAATAGCTAGAAAAGTGGCTGGTGAGGGAGTCCAGGACTAAATTGTGAAAAACTCAAATTGTGCAGGCCCACCCTTTCCCACGTGGAGTCTAATCTCCGGGGCTCTGTTTTCTCGCCTTTAAAAGTGAGACCATGTGGTTGACCTCCTGGTGCATCTGCAAAGAGGAGATGTGCCACTCAGAGGTCCCTGCCGTCTGTTCTCCAGCGAAGCCAGTGCTCTTCTTTCTCATCCTGTCTTTCTTAAGGTCTGTATTATGGGCTGAATTTTGTCCCCAAATTTACATGACCAAGTCCTAACTCCTAATACCTCCAAGTGTGACTGTGCTTAGAGAGAGAGCTTTTAAAGAAGTGATTAAGTTAAAATAAGGTCCTAGCCGGGCGTGGTGGCACATGTCTGTAATCCCAGCAGCTCTGGAGGCTGAGGCAGGAGGATCGCAAGTTCAAAGCCAGCCTCAGCACGGGCAAGGCACTAAGCAACTCAGTGAGACCCTGTCTCTAAATAAAATACAAAATACGGCTGAGGATGTGGCTCAGTGGCCGAGTGTCCCTGGGTTAAAAAACAAAAAAATGAGGTCCTGTGAGTGGGTCCTAATTCATTATGACTGGTGTCTTGATGAGAAGAGCAGTTTAGGACACACACACACACACAGAAGACCATGTGAACACACAGGAGAACATGACCATGTACAAGCCGAGGAGAGAGAGGCCTCAGAAGAAACCAAATTTGCCACCAGCTTGATTTGGGATTTCCAGCTTCCAGAACCGTGAGACTATAACGTGTTAGTTGAAGCCCCCCCATCTATAGTACTTTGTTATGGAAACCTGTATGAGTCTGCTAAGGGCCGCCATAACAAAATGTCACAGATCAGGTGACTATCACAACAGAGGTGCATTTTCTCACAGTTCTGGAAGCTGGAAGGTGTAAGTTGTGGCAGAGTTGATTTCCTTGAGACCTGTCTCCTGGGCTGGCCACTGGTCATCCCCTTATGGCCTCTCTGTGGGCTTGTTTTGCTGTGCATGAGCGTCCCTTGTGTCTCTTCCTCTTTGGGATAGCAATCATATAGTATTTGGATTCCACCCTCAATGTCTTCTTCTAGCTTAGAAGCCCTGTCTTCAATTGTCACATTCTGGAGTTATTATGGGTGTTAGGACTTCAGTGCATGGGTTCAAAAGGAACACAAGTCAATCCACAACACATGCCTGAAAACCTAATTCAGTCTCTGAACCACAAGAGTTATTTAAATTAAGACCTGGATGGATGCAGGAACAAGATCAGCTTAGAGAGAAGGCAGTAGACTGCTCAGAGGGCAAAAATTCAAAAACCCTGCCCCAACCTTCTCACAGATTCCCTAGTTAATCCTGGAATTCTGTCATCTGTGGATCAGTTGTTCTGGGAAGAAGGATGGAAAATGCACAAGAGACTGGGTGATTCACCCTCTGGATATCAAATCTAGAACCCACGTCCTAACTGTCTACTCAGCAGAATGACACTGCAGACCTAATTCAACTAAGCAAAGGAAATATCTGACCATAGAGAAACTTCTTGAAAATTGTAGTGCTTATTAAAATTAGAGAATCTCAGTTCTGTTCTCCAATGTTCATTCTCTGAATCTGGAGTGAGATCTGGGGAATTTTTTTTAAACCAACATTTCAGATGATTTTGCTATGTGGCATAGATCTGGATGGGAAGCCAGTGGATCTGAGGTTCCAAAATCTACAATAGGAGATATAACACCATCCCACATGGCTGCAGCACTTGTGCACTGAAGAAGAAGCTGCAGGGGCACAGAACAGAAATTCTAGGTGCTCCTCAGCACCCGAAGGACCACGCTCATGTATTCACCACTTGGTAACTTGCTGGATCGTTGCCTCTATCCTTTCACAGCACAGCGATAGCAGAGGTGAAGAAATGGACTGGGTGGGACAGTGTTGGGGTGAGAGGAAGATCCCATTTCTGAGACCAGTAGGTTATATAGATCAAGAAACCCTTCTGCCTAGACATGGCAACAAACATCAGGAAACAACCAAGTGATAGAAGAAGAATAAAGTCCGACCCTGGGATGGGAGGGAAGAAGCAAGAAAAGGAAGAGAAGCACAAAATTATTTTCTGGGGAAAGGCAGGTAAAATGTGTTGACACCAGGGATATCTGGATTCATATCTATCCAGACGGATTCTCAGCTGAGTTCTACAAGACCTTCAAAGAAGAATTAACACCAATACCCCTCAAATTTTTCCATGAAATAGAAAAGGAGGGAACCCTTCCAAAATCATTCTATGAGACTAGTATCACCCTGATACCAAAACCAAAGACACATCAAAGAAAGAAAATTTCAGACTAATATCCCTGATGAACATAGATGCAAAAATTCTCAATAAAATTCTGGCAAATTGCATACAAAAACATATTAAATACAAAGTGCACCATAATCAAGTGGAGTTTCTCCCAGGGATGCAGGGTTGGTACAACATACAGAAATCAATAAACATAATTCATCACATTGATAGACTTAAAAACAAGAATCATATGATCATTTCAATAAATGCCAAAAAAGCATTTGACAGAATACAACACCCATTCATGTCCAAAGCACTAGAAAACCTAGGGATAGTAGGAACATACCTCAACATTGTATAAGCTCTATATGCTAAACCCAAGTCCAACGTCATTCTAAGTGGAGAAAAGTTGAAAGCATTTCTTCTAAAAATTGGAACAAGACAAGGAATCCCTCTTTTACCACTTCTATTCAACATTCTCGAAACTCTAGCCAGAGCAATTAGACAGAAGAAAGAAATTAAATGTATACAAGCAGGAAAAGAAGAACTCAAACTATCACTATTTGCCAATGACATGATTCTATATAGAGAAGATCCAAATAATTCCACCAAAAACTTCTAGAGCTAATAAAGGAATTCAGCAAAGTATCAGAATACCAAATCAATACCCATAAATCAAACACATTCCTATACATCAGTAATGAATCCACTGAAAGAGAAATTAAGAAAACTGCCCCATTCACTATAGCCTCAAAAAAAAAAATTGGAAATCAATCTAACAAAAGAGATGAAAGATCTCTGCAATGAAAACTACAAACAATTAAGGAAAGAAATTGAAGAAGATCTTAGAAGATGGAAAGACCTCCCATGCTCCTGGATAGGCAGAATTAATATTGTCAAGATGGCCATACTACCAAAAGCATTATATAAATTTAATACAAGTCCTATTAAAATCCCAATGACATTCTTCAAAGAACTAGAAAAAGCAATCGTGAAATTCATGTGGAAAAATAAGAGACCCAGAATAGCCAAAGCAATGCTTAGCAAGACAAGTGAAGCAGGAGGCATCACACCACCAGACATCAGACTTAACTACAGAGCTATAGTAATAAAAACAGCATGGTATTGGCACCAAAACACACATGTAGACCAATGGTACAGAATAGAAGACACAGAGACAAACCCACATAAATACAGTTATCTCATACTAGGCAAAGTTGCCAAAAACATGCAATGGAGAAAATATAGCCTATTCAACAAATGGTGCTGGGAAAACTGGAAATCCATATGCAGCAAAATGAAATTAAACCTTTATCTCTCACCCTGTATGAAACTCAACTCAAAGTGGATCAAAGACTTAGACATAGGAACAGAGAACTTGTGCCTTCTAGAAGAAAAAGTAGATCCAAATTTTCACCATGTTGGCCTAGGATCTTACTTCCATAACAAGACCCCTAAGGCACAAGAAGTTAAATCAAGAGTCAATAAATTAGATGAATTCAAACTAAAAAGTTTCTCAGCAAAAGAAACAATGAATAAGGTGAAGAGAGAGCCTACAGATTGGGAGAAAACCTTGACCACATGCACCTCAGATAAAGCATTAATCTCTTGGATATATAAAGAACCCCAAAAATTTAACACCAAATTAAACAAATAACCCAGTCAATAAATGGGCTAAGGAACTGAACAAATACTTCACTAGAAGATGTTTAACATCTCTAGCAATTAGAGAAATACAAATTAAAAGTACTCTAAGATTTCATCTCACCCCAATCAGAATGGCAATTCCCAAGAATATAAGCAACAATAAATGTTGGTGAGGATGTGGGGAGAAAGGTACACTCATACACTGCTGGTTGGACTGCAAATTGCTGCAACCATTATGGAAAGCAGTATGGAGATTCCTCAGAAAACTTGGAATGGAACCACCATTTGACCCAGTTGTCCCACTTCTCGGTTTATACCCAAAAGACTTAAAATCAGCATACTAGAGTGATGAAGCTACATCAATGTTTATGGCAGCTCAATTCACAATAGCTAGATTGTGGAACCAACCTAGATGACCTTCAATAGATGAATGCATAAAGAAACTGTGGTATACATACACATGGAATATTATTCAGCCATAAAGAAGAATGAAATTATGACATTTGCATGTAAATGGATGGAGTTGGAGAATATCATGCTAAGTGAGATAAGCCAATTCCAAAAAAACAAAAACCAAATGTTTTCTCTGATATGTGGAAGCTAATTCACAATAAGTGGGGTGGATAGGAAAGAATAGAGTTATTTTAGATTAGATAGACCAGAGTGAAGGGAGGGGAGGGTGTATTGGGATAGGAAGGGCAGTAGAGTGAAAAAGACATTATTACCTCATGTACATATATGACTGCATGCCCGATATGATCCTGCAACATATACAATAAGAAAAATGAGAAATTATACCCTATTTAGGTATGTTTCATCAAAGTGCATAAATGCATTCCACTGCCATATATAACTAGTTGGAACAAATAAAAAAAATTTAAAAATCATCTAAATGTGCGTTGGGTGGTGTTATGGTTTGGATATGAGGTGTTCCCTGGAAGCTAATTGTTAGATTATAAGAATTGTACCCTCATCATTGGATCTATCCATTTGATGGATGAATAACTTGAAAGGATTACTGTACTGGGTGATACCTGTAGGCAGGTAGGGTGTGGCTGGAGGAAGTAATTCAATAGGGGCATGACTTTGGGGTTCATATGTTTCCCTGGAACCTTGCTTCCTCTCTGCTTCAAGCTTCCAGCTTTCCTCCTCCACAACCTCCCGCCATGATGTTCTGCCTCACCTCAGATGCAGAGCAATGGAGTCAGCTGACCATGGACTGAGGCCTCCGAAACCCTGAGCCAGAATAAACTTTCCCTCCCCTAGGTTGTTCTGAAAGGTATTTTGGTCACAGGAATGAAAGACTGACTGAGATAGATGGGTCCTCTGGCTATGGGTCCTTTGTAGGATCCAATCAAGATGGCGATGGTGGCTGCGGTCTTATTTAAAGGCTCAACTAAGAGGATTCATTTCTTAGATTAGCTCTTTGGGAGCTGTGGTCAGAGCACCTCAGTTCCTCACTGATTGTTGGTTAAAAGTCTCCCACCCCCTGGACCCGTGCCTAGAGGTCTTCTCCATGGGCAGCTCCCAGCCTGGCAGCACTGTTCACCAGCAAGAGAGAGAGAGGAAGGTGGGCCAGTGTTTGTAACCTAATCACAGAGGTGGCATCTCATCCTTCTTCTGTCTTCCACTGGTTGTGGAAGCGAGTCACTCAGTGCAGCCCACACCCAGTAGGATGGCACACACTGGGAGACGGGCATTGAGGGCGAAGTCAGAAGCTGTCCATCACCTTCCGGCATCACAACTATACCTCTAGCTGGAGATAACTCCATCCATGTGCATGTCTGAGGACATCTCGTTGCTTATTTGGAATACATTTTTTAGCAAGTGAATCATCAGGGGTTAGTAGACATCTGTTTATCACCGGGTCTCATGTTAAAGACATCTGATACACAGTTATCAGGCCTTCAAAGACCAAAATGTGACGGCAGTGTGTCCCTGCCCCGATCCAGCATGGTAAAAGCCTGTCCTTCACCCCTGCTCCGTGCTCACCAATAATGGCTCTTTCATTCACTTTCATGCCAATGGGCAAAACAAATTTCACAAGAATCCAGAAGAAACTTTGATCACAAGGGATCTAACACAGCTCATGTTTACTGAGTGTTTGGATTTATTTTTCTGTAGACAGTTCATACCCTTTTCTCCTTTTCCTATCAGAGGATACATGCTTTTCACTGAATGTAAGAGCTCTGTATCATTCAAATATTCTATTTCTGGTACCTAAAGAGAAATAGAACAAACAAACATGAAAAAAATTTTAAATATCTGATTTCTTTTATGTGGTTTACAAATACTTTTCATCCTTGATAATTGGCCTCTCAGTTTTATTGACAGTATTTTTGATAAAAATATTTTGTTCAGAGAATATTTAAGTTAAATAAAATCTATCTACAGAGTCATTTTTTTCTTATGTTAAAGAATGTCTGCTCTCTGTGACCAGGTGTGCACATTGACATTCCCTCCTTCCCTCCCTCTTTTCCTTCTTCCTTCATCTCTTCCTTCTTTTCATCCTTTCTCTCTAATCCTTTCTTCTGTTTATAACATTAAAATGCTCTAATTTACTCTCCCTCATTTATTTCATATATCCAAGTCACCTTGTAACTTCTCCTTTTTCCCACTTCTTCTTACTACTATTATTTTTATAAATGTACAAGTGGGTTTTCTTAAGACTTCATGTTGACTGATCTTTCCTTTGCTGACTGATGTGAAATGTACATTTTTATAGAGGTCTTGATCTCCTCCTGGGCTGCCTCTACTTTTTCTTGGATCAAACTCTTCATTCTTCAACCAGTTTCCACACCATTGTAATGAGTACATAAATTTCATTACTATTACATTTCACTGGTAGACTTTCTATGACATATTACTTTATATTAATAAAAGAATATCTAGTATGTGTTAATAGGTATTCTTCTTACTGATAATTAATATTTTTCCTTTTATTCCAGATTTTATTTTTAAATGTAAGAATCAGTTGGTCGAGATGCAAAAATTGTCAGGATGTCAATTGAAACTGCTTATACCTATAAGTTAGAGGAGTTAATATTTTTAAAATATTCTTTCAAACAATAATATGGTCTTTTTTTTTCCAAGTCTGCTCTAATAAATATTCAGTAAATATACGTAGTGATTTTTGTAGGTCTTCAAAGTTTTATGTTCTTCTTGACGACAGTTACCATCAAGAGTAAAATCCCACAGCTTTGTGCTGTTGGGGAATCAGCTTGCCTCCCGGAACTTCTGCTCATCTTCAGGCTGGACATATTCGCTCCCGTCTCTCATGGATTCTGTGAGGGTTAAATGAGGTGGTAAATGCAGAACTCCCAGAGCAGGGCACCACACACCAGGTGTTCAGCCGTTAATTCAACAGAAATTGTAGAACAGTGTTAGATAATCGTGATCACACCAGACCATGAACAGAATCCCTCTTCCACATGACAACTCCCCATGCACCTGGTACAATTAGCCCATAGATCTTTGAAAGTGAGGCAATGAGGCAGCAGAACAGCGAACAGCCACCCACACTGGGAGAGTGTGGCTCTCACCCTTTGCTCAGTCCAGCTTCAGACTCCCTCCCAGACCCATCCATGGGCTTGTCCAGTGAAAGCTGAATCTTCCTCCTGGAAGAGGACCTTCTGAGCAGGCTTTGCCATTGAGTGTTCCTTATATATATGAACACAGAAGTCAACCCATGTGGTGTACCTCCCCACCATCTCATCCTGGCCACTCCGACTCTGGGATTTTGTGTGGTCATTCTGCGTGCTTGCTCATCCGAGGTGCTGATCCTAGAGGGTGACTCCATATGAGAGTCCTAGATGAGGATCTAGGAGCATTGTCTTTCTGGGATCCATTTTAAGGCTAGGATGAGGTTTTCCCCTGGGAAATCCTCTGGCCTGTTCTAGAAGGTGGAAAGGATCTGACAGAAGGGTGGGATAGGAGAGCCAAAGGGCCAGCAGGAAAGAATGAGGAAGGAGTTTGAGAAAAGGAAAGGAAATGGGAAGTCTTAGATTATTCAACTTCTGCAGAAACATAGTGGAAATGTCCAAAAATGTTGCCAGCAATACATTGTGATTCAGTCATTATGCAGAGAGAGAAACTGGGGGCCGAAGGACAGAATTAATATAGTCAGTAATCCAATCCCTTTGGCAATGTCTTTCTGCATGAAATAATGATTCTACGTCTCCCTTCTCCCCAGCCGGCACATTCCTCATAACAAACACTTCCACCGTGAGTGACTGTTTCAAGGCAGCAGTGTTGGCATGATATACTGTCCTCTGAACCTTTTTCAGGAAAGGGAACACCAGAGCCACCTAGGAAATCCATGAGAACTTTCTCCTGTGGGGATAAGGATGCTGGAGTTTGGAATTTGGAATCAGGCAGATGTTGGTTCCAGCCAGACCTGAACCACTCACCTTGTGTGCATCTCGATTTCTTGATTGAAGAATGGGGACAT